>CM044121.1:4088515-4177616 GCA_024174645.1 Lemna minuta
TTTTATTCCATTTTTTATCTGATAACAAAAAAATTATTCATGAAAATATTTGATTATTAATGCAAATTAAGACATAAAAATTCCATTCTTATTCACGTTATCATATTTTATTAGTGTTTATCTATCATTCTATGAAAAAAGGTATAATCTCAAAATACGTTAATTTAGGGTTAAAAATGATAAATTAACAAGAATATTTTTGAAGATTAGATTAGTCCCATCTTTACTTGAGATTATAGTTAGTTTTAAATGCTAAATAATAAGAGAAATCACTTTATATACACTCATTTATTTGTCTATGTTTTAAATTTCAAAAGAAATGAGTGTATTTTTGAAATAAAAATATATTCTATTGTTATTTATTAAATTTGACTTTTTAGAATGATAGATAATTTAATTTATGATTGAATGAAATAAATTTTGATAAGTTTTGAGCTATATTTTAGAAGATATGAATTTTGTAATTTGTAGGGATTTTTAAAGAATTATTCTGAATTTTTCTAAATTTAATTTAATTTATTTGAATTAAAGTGATTTAAATTATTTATTTTATCGCATGCGGATGTGGTAGATGACGTGGTGTGCACGAAAAAGTGGTACGACGTGGCGACATCGGAGACTGCCATGTGTCACACAATGTGTATATGTGAGTGCGCGTGTATGCATGTGTGCGCACGTGTGTATATGTGATTAACAAGAAAGCATCCTGTTAAAGATTTTTGTTATCTCCTTAGTCGCGCACACATTATATATGCATCATATTTTTATAATTTATGTCATGTGGGACTATGTTTTGTTTGAAACACGTGTAGGTGATGTGGCGCCACAAGGAGCGTCTGATTCGCGCATTAAAAGAAGACCATCAATCTTCACTTAAGTCGGGGGATACACAACGCTATTAGAGTCGTCGACGAATCATTTTAAAAATGATTTAATCTTAACCGTCGATCTGAGGAGTTATAAAGACTGAGATTAAAACCAAAGAAATGCATATGGAGCGTCAAATTAAGATCAAATGGGGAGCATTTCACGCTTTACTTCTTTGCACGTGACGTGGCGATATCTAGATCGTCCATCTTCGATCCAAAAAACATGACTTAATCGTAATGATTCAAAGCCTAACATTATATGAGAGCCGTTGATCAAAGAGTTAAAGCGCGATCTAATGATTACGCCCAATTTTCCCTACAAATTGAGATCTTTTTTCAACGATGTAAAGCATTCTTACATTTTTTGAGTAATCAAACTACCTTGACACCACAATCCTTGAATCTCTTGCTTCTAATCTCTTCTAGATCAATTTCAGCGTCCACGTAGTGTTTCAAAGTGAAATTTCGTTGAGAGAATAGGGAGAAATCGGCTCTTGAACACCAACAATCGTTTGTGAATTCCTGAATGAAAAGCCTTCAATCCATCGAGAAATTGGATCAATTCAAGTGCTATCTTTGACTGGAAATCTAGTTTGTCCTAATAGATTTTCCTATAACCTTAGATTTCAATTTCGAATCATAGATTTATTCAATTTTAATTTTGGTTTTGCGCAATTTTTTTGTTTTGAAATTTCTATCTACTTCACTCATTGATTTCTTCGTGAATCTTCATCCAAATTCTGCGATTTTTTATTCCTTGGATTCACCTTCGATTTTAATTTTCAAATTTATAAATTTTTCACCACTTTTAATTTTTCCTTAATTTCTCACCACTTTTAGTCATCCGATTTGATCAAATTTCAAAAGATACCTATAAAATCTCTTAGGTCTCCTTGGATTCGACCCTTATTCACCACTATACTATTTAGTTTGTGATTATTTCTTAAAATTGGTGAGTTTGAAACTTATTTTGACCCGTGTGCGTGTGTTTTCAATGACCTCGCGGCTTTGGTATGTCTAGTGGCACCGTTGACGGGG
This sequence comes from Lemna minuta, assembly GCA_024174645.1. Taxonomy (NCBI): domain Eukaryota; kingdom Viridiplantae; phylum Streptophyta; class Magnoliopsida; order Alismatales; family Araceae; genus Lemna; species Lemna minuta. The sequence goes on from CM044121.1 coordinate 4,090,423, forward strand.
AATTAAGACGTATTTTTCAGAAAATTTGTGAATTTTGACTTAGTCAACTCGGATTTTTCATTTGATTTCTTGAAATTAATTCATATTGATTCTACTTCAAGTGATCCGAAGTAGAAATCAATCTTAGAGATTTTTAAGATTATATAGTATATTAAGAAAGATAACTCCAATACGAATCCACGGAATAAAAAATCAAGAGATTTGGATTAGAATTTGCGCAGAAATCGAAGATTAAAATTGAGAGAAAATTTGATCGCAAAATTTGATGAAAAAATGAAATTAAACTTGATCTACGATTCAAAATATAAATCTAATGCTAAATGATGAAGAATTAAGATGAAAACACGCAATCTAACCCAAAGTCGCGCTCGAAATGATCTAATTAATCGTCGGATTCATGGCTATTCATTCCACGATTTCAAAGATGAAGATGACATTCCAGATGTGATTTCTCCCAATTCTCTCGATCAAATTCTGATTTCAAACACTCCTCGGACACAGAAACGAGTCAAGAAGCTTAAGAAATCAAAATCTGAGGATTATGGTGTCTAGACAATTTGATTTGCTAAAAAATCCAAGAATGCATTTCCGTCACGAAGAACATCTCAATTTATAAGAAATTTTGGGCATAAACGTCGGATGCGTTGGTTCATCGTGATCAACAGCTGAGATCACGCGTCGATTGACGAATCGACACGATTAAGTCGCATCCGTCAGATCTTTGATGGAGCGTCTAGATGATTCCATGTAGTGCGTGAGAAAGAAGATGTCGATTCAATTCATCTATTGGATCTTCATTGGACAATCGCGATAAATCGAAGGGTCCATCGGCGCTTTGCATCTCGATCGTTATTACTTAGTTTATGGACCGTTGAGATTAAACGATGCTTAATCGAATTGATGTCTTATATGATGTTGCCACGTATCCCTTGAATAAGTGACATCCGATGCAAGTGATTAAATCACGCGATCGGATGTCTCACACAACGCCACGTCACCTAAAGTGAAACGCAAAGGAACATAGTCCCACAAGGAATATAATATAGGATTTTATCGGGTATATAACATACACGGATTTAACGGGTTAGCTTAAATCCGATTACGGATGCTCTAAGGCATTTATAAATCCCGCACAAACGTGTCATGCACACACACGCGTGTCACGCACACACGTCACACACACACATGTCACTCACACACGTCATACACACACATCACGCACACGTGTCCACATGTCACATGGACACGCGTCCACGCATCGCCACGTGAATTCGCTCTGCCACATCAGCGTACGGTAAATAAACATTTGTAATTCATTTTTATTATTTAAAAAAATCCGAAATACAGTTAAATAAATTCAGAAAAATTCTAGAAAATTCCTAAAAATTTGAAAATTCATGACTTTCAAAATAAAACTTCATATTAATTCAAATTTTTTTTGTTGAATCAGAAATTGAATTATCTATCATTATAAAAAGTCAAAATATTAAAATAACAAGAGAATTAATTTTAATTAATTAAATACACTCATGTATCTTATAAAATAACTTTAGAGAAATATATGAATGTAAATAAAGATCTTTTCTCTTATCATTTAATCATGAAAACATATTTATGATCTGAAATATAAATAGGATTAGAATCACATTGTTTAATTATGCATAATTATCCATAAAGTGATGTTTTTTTAGATCATAACTTTAAATTATGTAAAATGATAGAAATGTACTTAAAATTTGATAACATGCATACAAATGGAACAATTAATGCATTTATTTGTAGTAATAATCATGTAAATTCATGTTATCTTAGATGCAGATGAGTGTTTACACTCAAGAACTATCATGATGGGAAAATTTATCAATATAAAGCTTGTTTTGTTGCTCATGGGTTTTCTTAGACTTATGAGATTGTCTAAATGAAAACCTTCTCCCCTATGGTTAACTACAAGAAGAACTTCTTCATGTAACCTTGCCATCATCGGTTACCATGTACATATAATCCTTCATCCACGCGAGACTCATGAATAACTTAGGGTATGGTTAACTATCAAACCGTAATCGGTCACTCAATTTAGTACTAATGCAACTACACAATCATTGAGAACAACTTTTCTATTATTTCTACTATCTTGGCCAAGGATTTGACTACATCTCATTCCTTGAGTCGATCTCCTCTTATATCGAGGAATATGATCCCATCTTGACCTCTCAATCTCCTTCAAGGGCTTCATGTCATATCCAATCTATGACATTTTAGATCCTGTGGCTAGGGATTTATAAGTCATAGTCAAATCACGATTATTTATCCACAAAATGTCTTTGGTGTCTAAGGTCAAATGATCACATACACAACCATGACATCAATCAACTTAATTGATAGTTTGGTATAATACCATTCATGGATTTATATAGATCAATTTAGTGAACTCTTTCACCAAAAAGCACCCACTATCTATCCTTGGTGTCTCTACACCAATGGCCACATGATTAGCCATACTCAGCATATGAGTTGGATCAAATAGTGTTATTCTTTATGGATAATCCAATGACCTTCTCGAATATCCCACGAAAAGGAATCTTTAAAACATATGTTTAAAGACCATAAATCACTGTATTATGATCTCATCATAATTCACTTGATCATTGCATATGTTCATGGAGTTCATTGCAAACATTACACAAGAATGACAATAAATAAAAGTTCATTTCAATGAATATAAACAAAAAGATGAAAGTGTGATTGGCTTGTAGGCCACATAATATCCATCTGAGCCCACATGCGTGGTTTGAAAAATTCAGTAAGCAGATCCTATCTTAAGGATTGACTGATCATGAAGTGGACTCTACTATCTTGAAGACCTCTACTTATGTTGGATGCATCATACTAGCAGTAGATATTGATGATATTCTTGTCACTACGAGCAACATTGCTGGCATTAATCGAGTCAAGGCTTACTTGTATTGACATCTTACTATTCAGGATCTAAGTACTCTGAAGTATTTTTGGGCATTGAGTTCGCTTATTGGCCTGGAAGCTTGATTCTTAACCAATAGAAATATGTCATAGATATACTCACGAGGTCAGCATTCTGGGGGTGCAAACCCCATGCATCGCTCATTGATAGTAAGCCTAACTTTTGGGAATATGTGTATCCACTATTTTCACATGTTCATGCCTATCGTGGACTTGCGGGAAGCTTGTTTACTTGACTATTCCACGTCCTAACATCACTTATACCATGGGTCTTCTTAGCCATTTTATGTGCACGCCCTAGGAGATCCATTGATAGGCTACTCTTTGGGCTCTCAATTATCTCAAGCATGCTCTTGGACGTGGACTTCTCTTCCTATGACACGGTCATCTTAGTGTGGAGGCCTACTCTTACTCCAGCTGTGCCAGTGATCGTGGTGATTGGAAATCTATTTCTGGGTATTGTACATTAGTTGGCGAGAACCTTGTCACGTGGTGGAGTCAAAATCAACATGTTGTTTGTCTCTCTAGTGCCTAAGCTGAATATTGTTTTATGATGCATGCTTTTTTTGAGATACTTTGGGTACGTTCATTTCCTCTAGAGCTTGGTTTTCCAGTATAGAGTTCCATGCCCATGTATTATGATAACCAAGATGCAATAGTTCTTGCCAACAATCCTACTTTCTATAAATTCACTAAACACATTAGGATTAATTGTCATTCCATTCACCATTCGGCATTTGACAGGTTTTCCACCACTCCTCATGTTGGCTCTTCCCATCAACTTGTGGATATTCTAACAAAAAAGCTAAGCCCGTCCTCCTACGACTCTATTTCTTGTAAGGTGGGTGACAAAGCGAATCCGTGAGGTCGTTGAATACACATGGACAAACATCAAAATATTTACCAAACTCACCAATTTTAAAGATTAATCACAAACTAAGGAGTATAGTGGTGAATCAGGGTCGAATCAATGGAGAATTAAGAGATTTTCTAAGAACTCTTTGAAATTCAATCAAATCAGACAATGAAATGTGATAAGAAATTAAAGATTTTATTATTTTTAGAAAGAGGACTCGAAGGTGAATCCACGGAATAAAAAATTGCTTAATTTGGATTTAGATTCGTGGAGAAATCGACTAGTGAAATTTAGATAGAAATTCAGATCGCAAAGAGAGAGAAAACCGAAGTTTAAAACAAAATTTTTTAAATCTATAATTTAAAATTGAAATCTCATCTTATAACCAGAAGATTAGGAGAAAAACATGATTTCTAAACCAAGATAGTGCTCAATTTGATCCAATTCGTCGCAAGATCAAAGGCTTTTCATTCTGCGAATGTGAAGACGATCGTTTGCATTCAAGAATTAATTTGTCCCTATTCTCTCAATGAAATCTCACTTTAAAAACTCTGTGGACATGGAAATTAATCTAGAAGCGATTATAAGCAAGAGATTCAGGGATTGTGGTGTCTAGATAGTTTGATTACACAAAAAAACTCAAGAATGACTTACAATAGCGAAGAACATCTTAATTTATAAGGCAAATTGGGCGTAACCGTTGTATCGCGCTTTAATTCTTTGATGAACGGTTTTGATGAAATGCAGAGATACAAATCACTACAATTAAGTTGTGTCCGTTTGATCAGAAATGGATCTTCGAAATCTCACCACATTGCACGTGAAGAAGTAACGCATGAAACGCTCGCTGTTTGATCTTCATCTGACACTCTTAATACATTTCATCAGTTTTAATCCCAGCTGTTATAACTCCTCAGACCGACAAAACAGAATGCGGTGCGTACTCCTTCACTTATGTGAAGATCAAAAATCACGATGAATTTGCGTGATCCGATGGTCTACGCGATCCTAGGTCGCTTGCGCACATAAATACATAAAAATCGTCCCACATGGAAAAAATCAAGGAAAATGCGTTTATGTAAGGAGTATGCGAATAAGGAGATAGCAAAAATCCTTAACGGGGTGCTTTCTTGTTAATCCCACATACACACATGCTCACCCATAGTCGCACAAGACACACATGCGAACTCACACACGTGCACACATATACGCGTGTGTGAGATGTGGCGGTCTCATATGTCGCCACATGGTGCCGCCGTTTTGGACCGCGGCAAGTTAGTTGCCACGTCAGCATGTGATAAAAAAATTATTTTTTAATAATTTTAATTCAAACTAAATCGAATTAAATTCATAAAAAAATTAGAAAAGTTTCAAAAAAATCCCTAAAAATTAAAAAAATCATATATTTTAAAATTCAACTCTAAATTAATCCAAATTTGTTTAATTGGATGATAAATTAAATTATCTTCTTTGAATAATAAGAAGAGAATAAATTTTTATTTCAAAAACATACTCATTTCTTTTATAATTAAAAACTTATAAAAATAAATGAGTATATAAAAAGTATTTTCTCTTATCATTTAACATTAAAACCTAATTATAATCTCAAATAAAGATGGGGATAATCTAATCTTAAAAATATTTCTCCTAATTTATCATAATTAATGCTAAATTAATGCATTTTGAGATTATAACTTCTTTTTCATAGAATGATAGATAAACACACAAAAATATAGGATAACATGCATCAGAATGAAATTTTTTATTTCTCAATTTGCATTTATAATCATATATTTTCATGTATAATTTACATGTTATTAGTGGACTTGTTTGATCTCTATGCTCTAGCTTGAGAGGGAGCATGAGTGTATATGGGCCACAATGACACTTTTGTAATTCTAGATTTGCAACTCTCTCTCTTCACCCCTATATGTCCCTCTTCTCCTCTCTTCTTTTCCCTAATCAAGATCATTGTCTCATTTTCACTTTCCACAAAAATAAAACACATATCGAATGTTTATGGAGATGTTCACAAGCCAAAATCTAATTTAAATCGTCATACAAACCCTGTGGCTTGCCCACTCAGGTGGGGTGGTGCTCGATCAACTTTGTTCATGATCTTTGCTTGATTCTTTCTCCTCAACAAGTTGAGCAAGAAAAATTTCTGCTCCTTGGGCCTTAACCTCCTCTCCCTTTTCTTTTGGTAACCGGATGCTAAGAGAGCAAAAGAAAAAAGAAGAGGAGAGAGAAAATGTAGGTTTTTATGGGTGAGTTTCTAGGATTTGTGTCAAAAGAGGGGCAAAAGAGTTCAATCATTAAATCATTTTCTTTTTTTTTCCTTCTATATTCTTTGATCACAAGGTATGGATTGATAAAGCATTGAAAGAAGAAATTTCAGCTCAAAACTCTATCTAGATCATGAGATATCATGATTCTTTATTAGAGAAATCATAACAATTTGATTGAGATTGTGTATCACAGGATGTCAATTGCACCAAAAAAAAGTGTCAACACTTATAAATGTAGAGGGGCTTTTCTATAAAATTCTACTTAAAAAATTGGAGGTTTTTTTGGTAAAAATACTCTTAAAAATTAGAAATAAATTCTAAAAAATTCCAATAAATTCCTATACTTAGAAGTTCAATATTTCACAAAATACAACTTTTTTTCCATGAAATTTTCCATTAGATCAGGAATTTGATTTTCAATATTTTGATTGGTAAATTTCTGAAATTCATGGAAGTAATTAAGGGGTCGTCTAATAAAATCTAAGTTTAGTCCAACCTGCTTAAAAATAAGGAGGTTAACCCGAGTTTCAATTTTCATCTACTTTTGGAACATCCTAAGCCTTTTAGGATGATAAAGTCATATTGCATCCTAATAGAGGAGGAAAGAACTCTCCACCAAATTTGATTGCCAACTTGAAAATAAGGTGACTTGGCAATCAAATTGATGTAACACAGCATATGCCGGAATTAGTAGGCTGGAGTTACGACGCCGAGGAGTTACCTGGGCGTCGCCATGCCATGCGATATGAGATTGATAATGCAGTTTTTATGAGAAAATCCAACAAAAACGTACGTAAGTCATGCTGCTGATAGGGGGCGTCTATCCGTGTCCTCTGTAGGCACGAAACTGGAGATGTGTCAAGCACCCGAGTGACACGATAGTTCAGTGAGAGAGAGAGAGAGAGATAGATGGCATCACGATTCCCACAACCAGCGGTGCTCCACACTCGACAACGTACGGGATCGAGTCCGAACTAGGCTGGACCTACCCCTCAATCCAACAAGTTCTAACCTATGATAGCTAGCCCCGGCGGAGGAGCAGTCGACGAAGGCACTGTGAAAGTTAATAATACTCAAAGGGGAGGGGAAGAGAGAGAGACATGCGAGATGAGGTCCAGGAGGTGACGGTGGAGTCGAGGCTTCCAGCCATTAGCAGGGCCGTCCAGAGAGTCTCGGTGAAGACGTAGAGCAGTTTGTTGTGGAATGGCGGCTCATGAGTGCCGGTCCTAAAAGGAGCGACGACAAGATCCTTGGTGGCAGCTCCGGTTGTGCCCAGAGCGTTCCTTTTTTTACCGGCAAGTCGTACTCCCGAGGACGGGGTGAGGGGTGAGGTGGATCGTCCTGCCCACGGAGTGGACGAGGGTTGTTTGGGCGATGAGCCGTGGTCGACTCGGGGGGTATTCTGCTGGCCTTGGGCTTCAGTCAGTCGGAATACGCGAAGTAAACTAAGTCGAGAAGATCCCCATTGACTAGGGAGGTGGGAAAACCCATGAGAAAGAGAAAAACTGAAGTTCATTCGTTACTTGATTCCTGACTGGAAACTATGGCTTCCTTCCCCTACTTATAGGCAGAGTGGAATTGGTCCACCCTAATGGGACTGAAACAAACGGTTGAAACGACGCGGGCAGTCCGAAATACGTGTCCTGCCCAATAACGCAAAAGAAAAACACGCACACATTTCTCTCGAGTTGAGAAATGGAAACAAATCGGGGATCCCCGTTAGCCGGATACTTGAAATCCGGCTCTCTCGTGTTGGCGCGCACTTCACGCCGCGGCTGCAGACATACACTGATTCGATCTTCAGGGAACGGCGCCACGTCGTCGGGATGGTCCCCCATCATCCTCCCGGGGTGGGAGGAACTTTGCTCTGTCGAGTTAGTGTGGAGGACTTCTTCGAGCGGTTGGATGAGCTTAGGACGTAGCCGGCGTAGAGCGTCTTCCGAGATCCACGAATCGTCGGAGGTCGGTCGACCCTGCCAATGAACCAAGAACCTACGATCCACCTTATCCCCTGCAGCGTTAATTAACTCCGATAGTACCGACTCAACATACTCATGCCTCGGTGGGGAGAGAACTAGGGGGGAGAGAGGGGTCTTTCGTTCACCTTACTACTCAGATCTGGCGGTGTGTGAGGCATAACGATCTCTGGTAGAGGACAGTAACGAGCAAGATCGCTGACGGTGAAAGTGGAACTAATACCCCAATCCGAGGGGATGCCCACAACGTAGGCATTCTCACTGATCACACGGGCAACCGGGAAAGGCCCGGCACTACGAGCATGGAGCTTCGTAGCGACCCCCGGAGAATATTTCTTTGACCGCAGCCTGACCATAACCAGATCGCCCTCACAAAAGGAGACCGATCGACGACCCACATCGGCAGCGGCCTTGTACCTTTCATTTTGAGATGCGATGCGATGATGGATGTCATGATGCATGTTCCTAAAATGTTGTGCGAATGAAATGCCATCCTGAGAGATCCTAGTATGGGGATCGATGGGGGCGAGATCTAAAGGCCTACGTGGTATCTGGCCATACACAATTTCAAACAGGGTGCGGCGGGTGGTGCGATTCACCAAGGAGTTAAAAGCAAACTCGGCGCGGGGCAAAACACGATCCCAGGAGGTAATGTGCTCGCCTACAATTGAACGAAGTAAATTTCCTAAGCTTCAGTTGACAACCTTTGTCTGACCATCCGTCTGAGGATGATAAGCCGAGGATAATTGGAGTTGTGTCCCCATCAGGCGCCAAAGGGTCTTCCAAAAATAGCTAGTAAACCTAACATCTCTATCAGATACCATGGAACGCGGAAGACCATGTAGGCGGACAATCTCATTATAGAACAGAGTTGCGACTCGAGAGGCGTCCGCAGTTTTCGAACATGGCACGAAATGGGCCATCTTCGAGAAGCAGTCGACGACAACCATGATGGAATCATGTCGGCGAGAGGTCCGGGGTAGACCTAGAACAAAATCAAGGCTGACGTCGTCCAAAGGGCGGAGCGGTACCAGAAGAGGAGTATAGAGACCGGTCCCTTACTTGGTCATTTTGGCCTTTGAGCATGTCAAACAGCGGGAGACAATATTGCCGACGTCTCGCTTCAAAGAGGGCCAATAGAATTGGTATTCAAGGGCTTGGATGGTTTTACTGACCGCAAAATGACCATTGCTATGCGCCTCCCAAACGAGAAAATCCCGTAGGGAGGTACGGGGAATACATAGGCGCTTACCGCGAAAGAGTTATCCCTTGGAAGCGTAATAATCTGGACACTCGATCGTAGCCTGATCATGAGTTGTGCGGTAGATCTTCCCAAAATCAAGGCATGTGGCGTAGTTCTCTCGGATCTGTTCGAAGCCTAAAATCTGGACGCGCATTAGGTTAAGAATAAGCGGGCGTCGATTGAGGGCGTTGGGGACCGTATTTTCCTTACCCTTCTTATACCGGATGACGAAGGTGTAATCTTGGAGGTACTCGATCCAGCGGGCATGGCGATCGCTGACCTTCTTCTGGTCGTGAAGGTGTCGTAGGGCGATATGATCGGAATAGAGAACGAATTCCTTGGGAAGGAGGTAATGGTGCCAGTGGCGGAGGGACTGAACGAAGGCGTAGAACTCATGATCGTAGTTCTCATAACGACGCTGTACTTTGTTTAGCTTTTGGCTAAAATACTCAATCGGGTGTCCGTCCTGATTAAGAAAATCGCCAATACCAACAGCGGAGGCATCGCACGCGACCTCGAAGACCATCGCAAAATCCGGTAGTCGAAGGACTAGGGCCGCCGTCATGAGGCGCTTGATCTCCTCGAAGGCCTTATCGGCGGCCTTCGTCCAAGCAAACTTCTCTAGTCCGATCAATTCTGTAATGGGGGCGGCAACACCACTAGATCCTGGAATAAACCTACGGTAGAAAGTAGTCATACCTATGAAGCTGCGAACGTCATGAACGTCGCGCGGCTTTGGCCATGAAGTGATGGCCTTCGCCTTGGCCAGATCGGCGGAGACGCCGTGGGCCGACAAGATGAATCCTAAAAAATAACCTCGGCGGTGAAGAAGCTACACTTCTTTGGATGGGCATACAACTTTTCCTTTTGAAGCGCGGTGCAGACGTCTCTGAGATGCTGAAGGTGATCCATACGAGGCCGACTGTAAACCAAAATATCGTCGAAATAAACGACAACGAACCGAACGATGAATGGTCGAAGTACCTCATTCATCAACCTCTGGAAGGTGGTGGGGGCGTTAGATAACCCGAAAGGCATCACATTCCACTCAAAGAAGCCATCTTTTATCTTGAAGGATGTCTTCCACTCATCGCCGGGACGGATGCGGACCTGATGATATCCACTTCGCAGGTCTATCTTCGAGAAGATAGTCGATCCAGCAATCTGGTCGAATAAATCCTGCACGCGGGGAATAGGAGAACGGCATTTTACCGTTATTTTGTTGATGGCCCTGGAATCATAGCACATGCGCCAGGTGCCGTCATTTTTGGGGGCGAGAAGGGCGGGCACCGCGCACGGGCTGAGGCTTTCACGAATAAGACCCTTCGACAGGAGTTCCTTTACCTGTCGATGTAACTCTTCATACCTTACCGGGTCCATACGGTAATGGGGTAAATTCGGGAGGGAAGCACCTGGAATAAGGTCGATAGCGTGCTAGATGCTTCGCATGGGAGGAAGCTCGGAAGGTAGCTTGTCTGAGAACACATATCTAAAGTTTGTCATGAGGTGGGCCAACTCGGGGGCGTCGTGTTCTGGGGGAGGGTCACTGGGCGGGACCTCATAGGTGAGAGCGAGCCAAAAAGGTATGTCTACAATTGCCTTTTCTAAATCTCGAATAAAAATGCATCCATTCATGATGATAGGATATTTAGGCCTTGGTGGGGATGTTTCTGGGGAAGCTGCCGTAGGAGCGATCTGGTCGGCCAGGGCGAGCGGGACCTGGGTGGGGAGAATCATACCAGGTGGCGTCGAGTCGAGGGATACCCTAACAGGCGGGTACCATAAGACTCGTCGCCCTCTAAAAAGGAAGGAACAAGAATTCGCTCGGCCATTTAACATGACATCATGATCACATAACCACGGGCGACCGAGGATGATGCTACTAATCTGCATGGGTAGTACGTCGCACAAAACAGAATCCTCGTACGTGCTCATCTTCAGCGGGATGAGGCACTGGGACTTGACCGGGAGGGTGGAGGCGTCGATCCATGATACATTATACGGTGCTGGGTGTGGAACTAATGTCAGGCCGAGCTGGGCCGCGGTGTCCTTGGAAACGACGTTAATGCAACTTCCACTATCAACGATCAACTTGCACGTCCGACCTCGGATCTTGACATATACGTAGAAGATCGCGGTGCGCTGAAGGAGCTTGGCAGTGGTGGGTAGTGGGAAGGTCGATGCCGGCAAGGGTTCAGCGGCGTGAAGGGAGTCCTCCATGGTAAAGGCTGGAATCGGAGTGATGGTCGTCGGCCGGGGAGTGGGCGTGGGAGGGGCGGGCGAAATGCTGACATGAACCAGTGGTAGGTGCGGGGCAACGGGGCTGGGTGCTAGAAGGGCTGGGGTGATCTGAATGTAGCCCATGAGGGAGGTGTCTTCGCAAGTATCATCGTCAGTGGGCTTGCCCTGGTAGATGTCGACTCCAAGCTCTTCGCCGGGTGGTGGATTGATAACATGCTACTTATGCAGGTGATTACATAGTTATTAATACAAATTAATGCATTAATCATTACAAATATATGCATGTTATCATCTATTAAGCATATTTCTATCATTTTGTGTAAATTCATGTTATGATCTTAAAATACATCAATTTATGGGTTATTATGCATAATTAAACATTATAATCTGTAATCATAGTTATATTTAAGATCATATTCTTGTTTTAAGGATGAAAATATTAGAGAAAAGACTTTTATTTACATTTATACGTTTATATAAATTAATTTTATACAATACATAAATGTATTAAATTAATTAAAATTTATTCTCTTATTATTTTAATAATTTGACTTTTTATAATGATAGATTATGCAATTTTGAATCCAACAAAACAAATTTGACTTAATTTGGAGTTGTATTTTGAAAGATATGATTTTTCCAATTTTATAGAATTTTCTGGAATTTTTCTGAATTTATTTGATTTTCATTTTGATTTTTAAATATTTAAATTAATAAAAAAAGGGCAAAAATGGGGGTTTTATCATAGAGGTGACGCGTGTCGCTGATGTGATGTGGAGCACATATTTCATATTTAACTTATATATATAGTTTACATAACATATATGTCTTCCGATTATCGGAAGACAAGTTTATTAACTGCATTAAACCGTGTAGATTATATAGTGAATAATTTTAGCAATTTATCATGTGTGGGAATAACTTTCTATTTCAGGTGAAACGTGGAGCGTCAGATTTCATCGCGACGAATCACGCGCGTTGATCGCGATGGACACGGGGTCCACACGATCAAGAATCAGGCACGTGCGTAATTGTTCACTTAAGTGAACAGATCCGGACCGTCGATCGCGATAATTATAACCGTCCACATTCAATCATCAAATGGACCTCCTATCAATTCTGAACCACCCGATCAAGATCCTACGAACGAGAAGAAGCCGCGCTGTTCCTTCTTCAAGCGATGAAATCAAATCTCAACCATCGATCAACGATCGGACGGTCATCGAGAGAAGACGTCGATTCGTCAATCGGCACGCGATCAGAGCCGTCGATCGTGATCAACTGCTTAATCCAACGGCCACGCCCATTTCTGAAATCTTTTAAAAACAGTTCTTCGCGACAATGAACATGCCCGCAATCTTTCGTCAAATTCTCATTGTTTAGAGAATCATTTTGCGTGCCACTTGTTCGAGACTGTTCTTGACTCATTTTCGCTTCAATTGAATGCTTGAAATCAAACTTTGATCGAAGGAGAAGGATGAAATCACATCTTGGACTCCACTTTCGTCTTCGGAAACTCGGAATGAAAAGCCTTGCATCCGGCGATTAATTGGATCATTTCGAAGGCTACTTTGGGTTAGGTTGCGTGATTTCATCTTAATCTTTCATCGTTTAGTGTTAATTTTACTTTTAGCATCGTAGATTACATCAATTTTAGTTTAAATTTTGGTTTTTAATCGTTTTTCGAAACGAAAATTTCATCTAACTTCAAACTTCGATTACTCTATGAATTCTTATCCAAATCATCTGATTTTTGATTCCGTGGATTCGAAATTGCGTTGGCTTTCTTATTATACTAAAACGCCGAGTTTCTAATCTCAATTCGTTGCCCGATTTTACCGAATTTCAAAGATATCTTTCAAATTTCCCTAATTCTCCGTGGATTCGACCCTTAATTGCCATTATACTAATTAATTACTTTGATTAATCATAAATTGGTAAGATTAGGACTTTGTTTTGACACTAAGTCGTGTGGATTTAACGACCATACGATTTAGTCTCGTCATGGATCAATCTGTCGGCCGGCGTGGTCCACGTAGAAGAGGGACGAACACTCAGATCTCTTGTGTCCAAACCCTTTACACTTAAAACACTAGATGGAGGTTGAGGTCATAGGATGGTTAGGTGTTCTTGAGGATGTCGGTGGAGGGCTTGTGGTGGGGGAGGTGGGTGGCGGCATCGTGGTCGGTCCTTTAGGGGCCGACGTAGCACTCTTTGCCCACCCCGGGGATGGAGCCATCCATGCGGCGAGGACCGGGGGAGCAATCGCCTTGGTTGCCCGCAACGTTGAGATGGAGGAGTTGTCTAGAATGTACTCATTGTTCTCGACAAGCCGATACGCTTGATCACTGGCGGTGGGGCTCAACTCCAAGACCTTGGCACCAAGCTCAGGCTTGACTCCATGGACAAAAAGGGCAATCTGTACCTCTGGGCTCTTCACGAAATCACAGTGCATGCGGCACTCTTCAAACTCCTTAATGTACTTGCGGACCTTGCGGCGTCCCTATTTCAGGTCAATCCCGCAGAGGAGGAGATGAGTCATGTGATGCTTAGGGAAATATTTGTCCCGTAAGGTCCGACTCATGACGGCCCAGGTTATCGAAGGATCGCTACGTAATGTAGCATCCATAACTTCATTTAACCAGAAGATCTTGGCCTCCTTGCTGAGCTGGGTCTCAGCGTAAGCGACGCATAGGTCATCGTCCATGTCGTAACATCGGAAATTACTCTCTAACTCGTTCTCTCAGTCTTCATAATCCTTAGGGTCACGACTTCCTTCGAAGGTGGGGACATCCATGCGAACGCTTTTCTAGATCTGGTGGCGATGGGCTTCCCTCAAGCGGTCCCGGTCTTTGTTAGGGTCATATCGTCGAGGCGGGGGTCGGTGGCGAGGGGGATCTTGGGGATTAGTAGGACCTCGCTGCCCATCCCGTTGCTCGTACAGTTCACATCGCCCTAGTGCGGGGGCACCATAGTCTACATATGCGACTGGGATTGGGGAAGGATTGTATAATTGAGGTCGGTAGTTTGTTGGAGGAGAAGCATACGGAGGGTACGGTGTCAGTTGGGCATGATGAGCAGACCGGACAGGGGCTACTAGGAGCTGGACCGGTGGGGGCGGGGAAACGTAGGGTTGCCCCGGGGCACTGGCATAATGGACTGAAATGGTACTGGAGCATAAGGCCAAGGCAGGACCAAGGGCTCCAAGGGCGCTCTGTGGGAATATGGAACAGAATGTCCATCCGGGGCTGATGGGTAAATTAGTGCATAAGGCTGCGGTTGTGGCGGGGTCTGATACGCGGTTGGCACGGCTTCGTAATATGGTCCTTGAGATCTTGCGAGAGCAGGTGGGTCTTCCCTGGGAAGGTAGCGCACGTCCTGCGTACGCGGCAAACTGTGGTGTTGCTGAGGACATTGAGGCGAGCGGCGTCGTGAATGACTCCTTGACAGTTGTCGGGCGTGAAGAGGACGAGTTTGCAGCGGGTACTGCCACGGAACTTGCGACTGTGGCAGAGCGCTCGATTGATACTGCTGCGGTGGTTGTTGGGGTTTAGCGGGTATGGGGGAGCCGGCTGCCGCGGCAGGTACGGCGGCGGGGAATCTCGGGAAGCAGGTTGGACAGGGTCATCAATGGCTAATCCCTTGCCGAGTCGTTGAGCAACGGCTTTGGCCACATCTGGCGGATGGGGAGTGCTCATAGAGGGTACATCATGTGGTACTGTGGTGACTGACCTCAGTTTGAGGGGTGGAGTAGCCTGATCGCCTTGAGGCGACGGTGCGACTTCATTCCCGTCAGGAGAGATGGCCCGAAATCGGGGGCTGTACTAATCTAGCGGGTGTAGATCAGAGGGGTTGGGATCATACTGCTGATCCTCGATGGAATGATCATCGATTGGGGCGGACCGCACTAGTCCTCGCGTCTGAACCATGGTAAGGAGCCAGATACCGTGGACCTGATGGCTTTGTCTAAGGAAATATGTAAGGTTTTAGGACATGCAAATGAGTTGTGCTATGAATTTGAGATATGAAGATGAGATGCGGAAGCAAAAACTACAGCAGCGAGAGTGCTAAGCACAGGGGTTAGCACGTCCGGCACTGATACCAATATGATGTAACACAACATATGCCGGAATTAGTAGGCTGGAGTTACGGCGCCGAGGAGTTACATGGGCGTTGCCATGCCATGCGATATGAGATTGATAATGCAGTTTTTATGAGAAAATCCAATGAAATTGTACTTAAGTCATGCTGCCGACCGGGGACGTCTATCCGTGTCCTCTATAAGCACGGAACTGGAGATGTGTCAAGCACCCGAGTGACCCGCCAGTTTAGTGAGCGAGAGAGAGAGAGATAGATGGCGTTGCGGTTCCCACAACCAGGGGCGCTCCACACTCGACAACGTACGGGATCAAGTCCGAACCAGGCTGGACCTACCCCTCAATCCAACAAGTTCTAACCTATGATAGTTAGCCCCGGTGGAGGAGCAGTCGACGAAGGCACTGTGAAAGTTAATAATACTCAAAGGGGAGGGGAAGAGAGAGAGACCTGCGAGATGAGCTCCAGGAGGTGACGGTGGAGTTGAGGCTTCCAGCCATTAGCAAGGCCGTCTGGAGAGTCTCGATGAAGACGTAGAGAAGTCGTCGTGGAATGGCCGGCTCATGAGTGCCGGTCCTCAAAGGAGCAACGACAAGATCCTTGGTGGCAGCTCCGATCGTGCCCGGAGCGTTCCTTTTTTTACCGGCAAGTCGTACTCCCGAGGACGGGGCCGATGAGCACTACCCTAATATGCACTAAAGAAGTCAACCTAGAAATGAAATCTAGATCACTACGGTCCACGCTATGAGGAAGAGTAATCATACTTATATGCATTTCACCTCTTTAGTAGTAGGATTGAGAAGTGGAAAGGACTTTCTAGGGAGATTCTATAGGAAATTTCTAAGAGACTAGTAATTATTTAAGTTGGGGGGGTGTGATAACATGTAATCTTAACATGATAAAACATGATTATTAATGCAAATTAAGGCATACAACATTACATTTATGTGCATGTTATCATACTTTGAGTGCAATTCTATCATTCTATGCAATTTTATGTTATAATCTCAAAATGCATTAATTTAGGGTTAATTATGATGAATTAAAGATTAAAGATTTTATAACCTATCTTTACTTGAGATTATAAGTGGTTTTTAAAGTTAAATAATGGGAGAAATTATTTTTATGAACATTCATTTAATTTTCTAAAGTTAAAATCTTAAAGAAATGAATGTATTTTTGAAATTAGAATTAAATCTTTTTTTATTTAAATAAGTTGACTTTTTAGAATGATCGATAATTAAATTTCAGATCAAATGAAAGAAATTTGGATTAATTTGGAGTTGTATTTTGAAAGTTATGATTTTGACAATTTTTAGGGATTTTTCTGGATTTTTTATGAATTAATTTTAATTTTTAAATAATAAAAATGAATTAAAAAAGGGGGGCAAAAAGCGGATTAATTCTGCGCGGGACCCGAGTGAATGCGACTTGGCATAGCCACACGGGCCCACGCGGCGCCTACGCGGCATATGTATATATTTATATTTTACATATTCTATATAGTAAGGGTATTCAGCCTTCCGTATATCGGAAGGATATTCAACTCTTTAAACCGTCGCCCATTATATACCCATTGATCTTCCTTAATTTTTTGCGCATGGGACTAAGTCCCACACAGTTGTTTTAATTGCAAGCCACGTGGAGCGATGTAAGGTGTCGGATCGGCGGGGCATCGGAAATCCGCGCGTCGATCGCGTGGACGCGCGGACCACCGATCAATCAGTCGCGCATGTGCCTTTTAAAAATAGTTATAACGGCCACGATTTCATGCGATCAAACGCATGTGAAGCGTTAGATCGTGATCCAATGGGCGCCGTTTGATGCGTTTTATAATTCATATCACGAGATTGAATCCGGAGAGTCCATTCAAGATCGGAAGGCCTTAATATAATCATAACGGTTTGCCGTTACGCGTGCATCTGGACCGTTGATCGAGCTTGAAACTCACCGATCGAACGGTTACGCCCAATTTAGCTTATAAAACGAAGTGTTCTTCGAAATTGTAAGATATTCTTGGAGGATTTCGCCTAATCGACCCATCTAAACCCTTCCTCTCTTGAATCTCTCACTTGTAATTGCTTCTAGACTCGATTTCACGTACACAAGTATTTAAAAAGTGAGATTTCGTCGATCGATCATGGAGAATTTGTCTCATGAACACCGATGTGCACGTTTGAATTCGTGGAATGAATAGTCGTCGATCCGGCGATCAATTGGATCGATTTGATCGTTATCTCAGGTTAGAAAACTTATTTTCCCTCTAATCTATCTTCATGTACCATCAATTTTTAGTTTAGGATCTCAATTTTTCAATTTATGTTCTTCGCGATTCTGAAAATTTCATCCCACTTCACTCCTTGATTTCTCTGCGATTACTAATCCAAATCGAGTGATTTTTGATTCCGTGGATATATCTTTGAGTTATCTTTCTAAGTCTACCATTTTCCCTAATTTCTCACCTCAATTCATCGTCCAATTTGATCAATTTCCAAAAGATATCTTGAAAATACCTTAATTCCCTGTGGATTCGACCCTTATTTACCATTATGCCACTCAATTCGTTATTAATTCCTTAAATAGGTAAATTCGGTTTTATTTTTGACACGAGATCATGTGAAATTGATGACCTCGCGGTCTCATCTCGTCAACCATTGACACCAATAATTTAGTGCGACCGTTGAAACAAACGATCGTGCGTAAAATTTTTTTTAGAATTCTGAACTCACGATGATTTAAAAACTAGATGTCAAGTACAGAGGAGAGATCGGGTCCAAGTACCGAGAGCAAGGTTGACTTTTACCCAAAGAGTTGACTTGGTCAAACTTAAGTCTAATTAGGGTTTTTAAGAAATGAATGTGATATTTTATTAGTATAAATAATATGAATATATGAGAGAAGATATTTTAAGAATTTTAGAATATATTTTGAGAAGAAATGTCAAAAGTCAAGGTCAAAGCATTGACTTTGACCAGACTTCGACTTTCTATAAAATTAGAGAGAAAAAGGTGAGAAAAATATTATGCATATAATATTTTTAGAAACTAGAGAAAAAATGACAAATTTTGATATAAAATTCCTGTTTTTTAAAAAATAATTGGATTTATTATGATTTTTCCAAAATCATTAAACAGAAAATACCGAAATAAAATGTTTGTACTAAATCCTTAAATTGACTAACCAAATAATATCCAAATTCAGAAAACCATACTCATAGAAAGCTAACAATCAAAGGATTCCAGAAAGACCA
The DNA here is from genome assembly GCA_024174645.1 of Lemna minuta. NCBI lineage: Eukaryota > Viridiplantae > Streptophyta > Magnoliopsida > Alismatales > Araceae > Lemna > Lemna minuta. The sequence continues at coordinate 4,109,348 of CM044121.1, forward strand.
AAATTGATAAATTTGACCTTGTATATTTGTAATTATTGCGCTCGAAAGTCAACACCCAAATTCAGATTGATTTCGAAGAGCAATTGGTAAAATGACAATTTGAAGGGCCAAATGTTGATGAAAATTTATGAATTAGATATCCACTGAAAGTTGATTAAACAAGTAATCCAATGAAATCAAAATTTAACAAATGGAACTTACTATCAGAGAGAAATCCTTGTTTGGAAATCAGAGAAAATCTGTGATGAAATTAGGCGAATTGACAAAATTTTTGATTTCTAAACTCTAATTTCCTATATAAATCTAATATATACTATCTAAATTACAAGGATTACGAAGGATTCACACTACTAACCTGATTAATACAAAGATTGAGCCTTAAATTGCTTTGATTGCTGTTAATTTCTCTGATTCCTTTTTCGACGTACTTTCCGTGTTCAAGGATTGATATCCAAATGCTTTCTCACAATGATTCGTGATTAACTTGCCTCAGTCCATGTACGATTGGGTTTAGAACGCAAGAGAATCACGAAGAGTTCAAGATCTTCCTTAAAAAAATGCTTAATTTCTTCAAGTTTAATCAAGAGTTGCATTTCTGTAAAAGAGAATGTGTATTTATAGAAAACTTTTGTGCCAGAAATCCAGGCTATCCATTTTTGTGATTTTTTTATTTCTAATAATTAAGAAAAATTCCATAAAAATCCGGAAAAATGGTTAATCTTTAAAAATTCATAACTTCATTTCTTGAACTCCTTTTTGCATGAAATTTTCTTCATTGGATCAAGAACTTGATCCTCTTTAAATCTATTCTCTGAAATAAAATATTTGACAAAAAATAAAATTATGAGTAAATTAATTTCTAGTTGATTTTCTATAGTCAACTATGATAATTCCCTCTGATAGTCTTCTTTTCTTCCTCTTCCTTAACCTTCATGCATTCACTTAAATTCTGAAATATTTGCAACAAAAAATTTTGAGATCAAATAGAAGTGGTTTGACTCTTAAAAGGGTCAAACATACTTGAAACACATAAGAATGCTCAATGGATGAAAAATATGGATTTAAGTGATTTTTCCTGAAATTGAAGAAAATTTCCTTTTAAGATGATAACATGCATCATATATACTAAAATTAAGCATTAATACCAGTTAATGATGATGAAAATAATAGTTAAATATGCATGTTATCAGCCATTTATAGGGCTTGTGCATTGTCATTTCGCTACACACCCACAAAATAATTATTATAAAATCTTGAAAAAATCTTAGTTTAATTATAGCCATGTGATTTCAGGCTTTTAAGGCATTGAGTTGTTAGGGTTGCACTATGTGGGATGCAATAAAATGTTGTGGGGATATCAACTATTACAAAGCATATGGGTCATTTGACTTATATGTAGAGTGATCAAATGTTGTAGATACAAGCCACACTTCAATTTGTGGTGTGTCGAATTAAGATCAACCTTCAAGGAACTTGGGACATTGGATGTCAAGTGGTAGTGTTCTAGATATCTGCCATGTGTTAGCAATCTTGCGGTTGTGGCCCATGTCTTTCCTTGAAGTAGGTGAAGATGGATGAGTCATATTGTTTGTTTGATCTGATCTCCATATGCTGCCACATCACTTTCAATAAGAAGAATTAAAATAGCCCATACAAATTTTTTTGCTTCTTTATGGTTATGGGTACCAAGGGATAGTCCATTGAGCACCTAATTACATTACCAATGGCAAACAAAATGCAACACCTTGTAGGTGCTCAATAAGCACGATGTGTGCAGACACAAACCCACACAAACGTTCAATAAGTGCAGACACGATGTGTTGGCTGTCTAGATGAACCACTTCACATTAGGAATAAATAATTGTCAAAATAGAAATTAGTTTTTCCACAAAACTTTCTTCATTGAATGATGAATTTAATATTTTCTATTTCTAATTCATTTAATTTGAAAATTATAATGAGAATCAAAGAGTCCTTTTAACAAATATCACTAGAGTAGCATAGAAAATAAAATTAAGCCAACTCAGCAGTCACATCTATAGATCAAAATCTCCTAATTATTCTCTTTACTCATCAATATCCAATGGTCCCAAGTCTCAACTTTCAATATATAAATAAATACGTGTAATCGATAAGATTTTTAATCTTTAAAAGTGTGAAACTCATTAATTGAATAACAGTAGACATAAAAGTGAGTTGGGTACTTGAGATAAATGGAATTAGATTTTTGAAAATACAAAAAAAATCATGATAGCATGCATTATAATGAGATGAATCATGTGTTAAAATCACATTAGGTTTTATATTTGAAAATAGAAAATGCATTTATCAAGGATCATCCAATATTGATGGAAGTGATTGAAGAAAATATAATGCCTTCTTTCAAGCAAAAACTATTTTCAATTGTGACCGATAACATGAAATATTAACATGCAAAAACATGATTATTAATGAAAATTAAGGCATAAAACATTCCATTTTATGGATGTTATCATAATTTGAGTGCATTTCTATCATTTGATGCAATTTTAAGTTATAATCTCAAAATGCACTATTTAAGGGATAATTATGAATAATTAAGAATGTATTTTAGAATAGATTATTTCCATCTAAATTTGAGATTATAACTAGGTTTTACTGTTAAATAATAAGAGAAAATGTTTATATACACTCATTTACTTGTCTAAGTTTTGTTTTTCAAGAAGAAATGAGGGTATTTTTGAAATAAGAACGTACTCCCTTGTTATTTAAATATTTTGAATTTTTTGAATGATAGATAATTTAATTTCTGATCCAATAAAACACATTTGCATCAATTTGGAGTTGTATTTTGAAAGTTATGAATTTTCTAATTTTTAGGAATTTTCCTACATTTTTCTCATTTTTTCTGAATTTAATTCAATTTATTTTGAATTAAATTCATTAATATCTATATATATATATATATATATATATATATATATATAAATTGCGTTTTGACATGGCAGGTGACATGGCACGGACAAAAAAGTGCATCGCCACGTGGCAGCATAAGGATGCAGCATGTGGCAGCGTATAGCTGTATACATGTGTGTATACATGTGTGGGAGTGTGTGTGTTTGTGTATGTGTGCGTGTGCGCGCTAGTGTGTGTGCGTGAATAAGGAGAGAGGGCATCGGTTAAGGATTTAAGCTAACTCCTTAAGCCTTATCGCCTTATATACTCACTGAATTCATATTTAAAGCTCATGTGGGACTATGTTTCTATTTTTAAGTGTGCATGTGACGCGGCAGCGCGTGGAGCATCTGATCACACAATTAAAATGTGACTGTTGATCATCACTTAAAGTGGGGGGTACGTGGCTCATTCTTACTTGTCGGCGAATAATTTTCAGAATGATTTAATCTCAGCCATTGATCTGAGGAGTTATAATGGCTTAACTTAAAACCAACAAAAACACATTCGAAGCGTCAGATCAAGACCCAATGGATGACCTTTGATGCGTTACTTATAACGCATGCAATGTGGCGAAATCTCGACGGTTCATCTGCGATCCAATGGCCACGACTTAATTGAGATGTTCTTCGACATTGTAATGCATTTTTGGATGTTTTCGAGTAATCAAGTTATTTAGACACCACCATCCTTGAATCTCTTGCTTCCAATTGCTTCTAGACACATTTTTGCATCCACAGAGTGTTTGGAAGTGAGGTTTAGTCGGTCGAATAGAGAGAATTCGCCTCATAAATGCTAATGATCGTCTTCAAAATCGCGGAACGAAAAGCCTTGAATCCGTCAATTAATTAGAACATTTTGATCACTATCTCGGGTTAGATTATGTGTTTTTCTCCTAATCTTTCATCATGTATCATTAATTTATAATTTAGAATCTTAGATTAGATTAATTTTATGTTTAATTTTTTATTTCTTCAATTTCGCTTTAGGAAATTTCTACCTAATTCGCTCTTTGATTTCTCCGTGAATCTTGATCTAAATCGAGTGATTTTTTTATTTTTTGGATTCATATTTGAGTTCTCTTTCCAATTCTATCAATTTCCCTAATTTCTCACCTCAATTCATCGTCTGATTTGATCGAATTTTAAAGAATATCTCTAAAATCCCTTATTTCTCGGCGGATTCGACCCTTATTCACCACCATACTTCTTAATTTGTATTAATTTCATAAAATTGGTGAGTTTGGATTAATTTTTGACATGAGTCAATGTGTATTCAATGACCGTGTCAATTCGGTCTATCAATTACTTTGATAAAGATTTGAAGGCTTTCCTTTTAGTTTTAAATGCATGTTATCATATTGTGAGCATAATATGAGAAATGTTGCTTCTCTCTTCTCAACTGAAAAAAAATTATGTTCATCCTTATTAGATAAAGTGACACAAAGGGAGAGGAACTAAGTTATCTTCTTAATAAAAGGTTAAGAAACCTTTGTTTAGGTCTACTTGCTGCACATGAGGAAGCACATTATAGAAGATGCATGCTTCTAGCCTTGATCTTTATCCCACACTCATTCCATATTTTCATCACATTTGGCAATTGTGGGAACAGTACAAATAATTGATGCCACTCTAATTCTCTTGGACAATGCAATTTAAAAAGTGAATCACAAGCGACTCAATTTAATCTAACCTGAAAAAGTAAAAATCTGCAATTTTTTCTTTGTAATGATAGTAACAAAAAGTTTCAAGTCAACTCATTTGTCTTTTGTTTGATAGTGTTTTTTTAAAAGAAGGCTTTAATTTCATTTGTTTTGATTTGAAAAGCTTATATCTATCCTATTTCCATATTTAAAATTTTTCCTGAAAGTTAATTCTATGACAAATTAAATCATTGATTGAATAATGGGATCCTTATGTGCACAAACCATTTTTGAATTTTGATGGTTTCATGACTGGGAATTCATTGTTTTTTTCTTGAGCTTTGATGGTTGTGGGCCTTGATTGAAGAAATCTCTCTAGAAGGTAAATAATAGTAGAATTTACCTAGTTTGAGTCTCTGAGTCAAACTTAGAGTATAAGAAATTCCAATTTTTTTAATGCTTCCAATATTTGATTTATGGGTGGCTTGAATGGAAAAAGAAATTAATTTGAGGAAGTACATAAAGTGATATTAAGGATTTGAATAATTATTTATGACTTTATGATCTTTAGAGAAATTTTCTGAATTATCATGAATTTATAAGAACTTTAAGCTTTAAAAGGATAAGGGGGGCACTTGCAAGGGGACTAATGTGTGAACAAGCTAGAAACTTAGAATTTCACTCAATGGCACCAATATGATGCTTTTTGTCATCTATGATGCTTGTCATTGGACATACATGACTTATTCTTATGTGGGATCATGGTCAGATCCTCACAACACTTAATTGGTGGACAGCGAATCATATATGCTCAAAGGTAATTTTATGTCAAAATATTAATCTTAATTCATATATACTTATGATTTAGATTTTTTTAAAAGTGTGATTTGAGTTGGGATTTGGGAACCTAATTAAATCTGATTGACTCATCAAGAACCTTTTCGACTCCCTCAAAGTCATTATTTTCCAAGAGTCCTAGAAAATCAAGAAAATTCCTTATGAGTCATGAAAAGTCTTCCTACTCACAATGAGTCCCCTCAACTCACCAAGAGTCTTTCAAACAGACAAAGGGCCCTTTTGACTATCAAAGAGTTTTTCTCTTAACCTTACCAGTAACTATGACTCAAAAATGTTCTCTAGACTTACCAAGACTCATTCCAACTCACAAAGTGTCCTTCATTTACCCTCATGGTTAAGTACAACTTACCATTAGTGTGTATCTAAGTTTTTCGTAAATATTGATGGTCAAAGCACAATAAAAAAATCATTAATTAAAGCCAAAGTAAAAGTATAATTGTGAGAATAAAGTACAAAATACTAAGCTAAAATAACTCAAATAGAATAAACTCCAATGAACATAAATAAAAAAACTATCATTAGGCTTTTGAGTTGGCCTTGATTTTTTAGTGGTTGGCTTAGGCTTCGACTTTATGTCAACTTTGAATTTGAGTTGATTTTGACCTTTAATCCTTGACTTTGTCCTTCTATCTCTCACTTTGGCATTGTGCCTACCTTTGAATTTCTTTTTTGACTAATGGATTTTTCTTTGACTTTCACATTTTTCTTTCACTTGGTATTTTCTTCTTCTTTTAACTTTTTCTTTTTCGTTTGAATTTTTCTTCTATGAAAGCCTTTCTTTTACTTTTTTATCGTTGGATACCTTGACATTGTTGAGTGTGACTCTGACTTTCTTGATGGGTGAATTTGACTCTTAGTTTCAAAGTGAGCTCCATCTTTTAGTGTGAAAGATCATGAATTTGATTTTTAAAGCAATGCAAATTTCGTATCCTAATATGCCTTGGATGGTGATCAACAGGAGATGAAATGTATTTGTATACACATGCACATATATTCTGATTTTATGTAGTTCAAATGAAATGATAGATCTATATATCAATGTGCAATCACTATTCAAAACTAGAGAATTCTAACTTATCTATTTGGGCAATGATTTCTTCCATTTAGTATTTGAAGTAAGAATGGAATGCATGGTATTGCATACATAGATTCTTTACATAAAAAATTAGTTTCTAATATAGTACTCAACAAATAAGGAGGTTATGTAAATGATAAATTAAGGCAAGAAGGTGATTTCAATTACTAAAAATGTTTAATCATATATTAACTTGTTGAAGTCAATGCACTTTTTATGGATGGTTCTGAAGTAGAAAAAGATATTGAAAAGTTCTTTTCAGACCTAAAAAAATTCTACGATTAGAGGACGGTCATACCATATATATCACACATTCAAATCTCCCTTTAGTAACTAGTTTTCTAAATTCCAAATTAATGGAGAAATGAAATAAAATATGATACCTTAATCATATTTGTATTTAAAACAAAGATGATTGGAGTCTAACCTTACTATGAAATGGAAAGGATTACCTCAGATTAGGGGATGAACAAATTAGACTTAAAATTGAAGGAAACCTGAACTCTAATTATGGTGAATATAATGAGGAAGTTTATAATACCAAGAAAAACAAACACAAATGAAAATGGATAAGAAAACTACAACAATTAAAATAACCCACCACAAAAATGGATTAAATTTAATTGAGAATGCTTCAATTAAATTTAATAGAGGATTTGAACAAGACTTATGAGATTCAAGGCTGACTCACATGAATTTAAACAAGAAACACACAATTTAGTGTTGAGTTAAAGGGAATAAAAAAATCACAAGTTTAAGTGCTGATCTAAATTGATTAAAACTAGAATATCAAGTTTTAGGATTGCTTAAAAGTAGAATTCCAAGTTTTAGGATTAAATTTTTTGACATGACATGACCAGTGACATGTGGGGTCATGTTAGCCTTTTGGTTTTCAAACATTGGGTTTCAAGCTCTAATTGAGTAATCTTGGGATATCATCATCAGTGATGAGAGAGAGCGCGCTATATTTTTGTTATCTAAAACCTAAAGTTGTGAAAAATAATAACTATTAGATGAGCGAAAAAAGTAATTCATATATCTAATCCATATCTTATATATAATTGGTTATCTAAATACTATATGTCATAAAATATGTATACATTAAAAATATGTGTATTTATGAATGATGAAAAATATATAAGGGAATGTATTTAAGCATGAAAATAGTGCTTCATACATGTTATCAATTTATGCATGCATATATATATATATATGGGTATGTATGGAGCATAAGCTTTACTGATGGAATATGTTAAAATAAAACAAATACGATATAGTTTGTAGACGCGTACATTAGACATGCCTATATAATTCAGTTCATGTTAATAGCTAAATAAGTTTATAGATGAGTTTAATTGCCATGATATAGTAACTGTGCTCATGCACAACTATAGATATGTGTGATGATGCTAATACTAGAATCACTATAAGGAGATAAATTTTATTAGGTTATATGTCTCTCATCTCTACCTCACCATCATAATTATCATTGAATTGACTCTCCATGCAATATTGAGTTCTTTAACCTCAAATTACAAGAAGATCTAACTTTCTTTTCATTTTCTAGTTTTTAGATTAGAGATACACAAAAAGTCAAATCATAAACACAAAAAGGTGAAAAATTCCTTGCTCTAACAAAAGACTCTCTCTTTTCATCTGGTAAATGCTTTGTCTTGGTTCTTTCTTGTGCTTCATCACCTAAAGAAGAATTAGGTTTTGAATTGACACCAAGGAAACATCCAAATACATGTAATCTTCCTTTTTTTCCTCCCAAGTCAGCATCCATTTCCGAAAGTAACACACAACTAAGGAAACAATTCTCATTGTGTGATTTTTATCTCTTTATTTTGATTTATTTCTCCCAAAACAATGAAATATTGGGAAATTTGGTCAAGGATTTTAGTAGTCTCCTCTTTATTGTTGATTATTTGAGTATGTTTGTTGAGTGACATGATCTGAACTTGTTGCCACATGTTCATTTGAATTTTTTTAGTATTTCCTTATTTCTATCAATATTTTTTCCATCAATGGAATAATCTAAAATTCATATCAACATAGAAGTCAATTTGCATTCCCAAAAGATCTTAGGATTAAAAACACTCATTGGAATCTTTCACCACTAAGTCAACTACTTTATGATTGACATCAAGTCAAAGACTTGTTTAAACTTATTTATTTTGTATGTTTACCTATATCAATCACTAACTTGAACATCAATTCATTATTAATGAGTCAAGTAAAAGTTCCCTATTGACCACGAAGAATATGTTTGCAATTGATTACACAAGGTATGATATATCCAAATTTTAATTTCCAACAATTGTAAATATCGAATTCAATTAGGTTTAAGACACAACAAGTATGTTTGTAACAAGATTCTTTTTGGAGAAAACTGATTTTCTTATAAGGGAGATTGATAACTGGCAGATTAATAAATTAACATTATAAATTTATGCATATATGAATTTATTCCTATGAAATGATCATAAATGCAGGCTATCATGGTTAAATATGATAATCTCTATCTTAACAAGGATATCCTTATATTTTTCATAATTTGATAAAATTTTATGAGAATTTAATGATATTCATTTATCAAGAAAATAATTTATTAAGTCAAAAAATTAGTTTTATATTTGTTTCCCATTTAAAGTAAATTTATTGACATGAAAATATTTATGACAGCATGTTATCCCATTTTCAAATTCTTAAATTTATTTTAGGCGGCTAAGATTTTTTTTTTGGATTTTAAAAAAAAATTGGGAATTTTAGAAGTGAAAAAGATTTTAAAATGAAATATTTAGAGACAGAAAATAAATATTTTTATTTAAACTGACTACAAATTATTTTTTGAGCTATTTATGTCATTGTGCCATGTGGCGCAATAATAGCTAAGGAGAGAGATTGATTCCCTTTCTCTTCCCTCTCTTTTTCTCTCTCTCTCTTTTTCTCACCACTCTCACCTATATGATTTTGTCACCCCATAAGCATGATGAGACAAAGTTTGTCACGTCAATATGCAAAGCTGCAAAATTTGACAACAGTACAAATAAATGTTTCTCTCTCTTTTCCGTCTCTTTCTATCTATCCCTCTTCGTCTCTCCATTTTCCCTCTCTAATTCTCTCCTCTAATGAATTCTAACGTGGAAAGTTTTGCTGCATCAAAATTGTGGCAAGCAATTTGCAGCATCACAATTTTGCTCTCCTCTCTTTAGTTTTCTCTTTTTCTCTCTCCACCCTCTCTCCCTTTCCCCACTTTTTCTTTCTCTCAGCAAAAAGAAAGGTTTTCACTTCTTCCTTTCATTTCTAAGAAACGGTGTGTCCCAAAATTATTGTGACACCATAACCATATAGAAAGAGATAAGAGAAGGGAGAGGAGAGAGAGAGAGAGAGAGAGAGAAGAGAAAAGAGAGAGGAAAGAAACATAAACCAGTACTTTATTTTTTTAGTTTTTTAAATGGCGCTCGAGACTTAGGAATGATGGATATTATGTGGTCTGCAAGTTAATCATATTTTCATCTTTTATTTGTATTCATTGAAATGAAATTTTATTAACTGTCATTCTTATGTAATGTTTGTTATAGAGTCCATAAATATATGCAATGATTTAGTGAATTATGATGAGATTATAATACTGTGATCATTGGGCTTTAAACATATGTTCTAAATATTTGAATTTTTTCGATATTCAAGACGGACATCGAATTATATAGAAAGAATAGTACTATTTGATCCAACTCATATGATGAGTATGGTTGATCTTGTGGTCATGGATGTGGAGACACCAAAGATAGATAGCGGGTGTTCTTTAGAGAAAGAGTTCACTGAATTGATCCATATGAATCCCTGAATGGTATTATGCTAAATTGTCTATCACCTTTATTCATGTCACAATTTTATACATGGTTCTTTGACCTAAGACACCAAAGGCATCTTTTAGATGGATGATCGTGTTTTGAATATGACTTACAAATCCCTAGCCATGGGATCTCTAAAACATCATAGATTGGATATGACATGATGTTCTTGAAGGTGATTGAGTGGTCAAGATAGGATCGTTCGCCTTTAATATAAGAGGAATCGAATCAAGGAAGGAGATATGATTAAATCCTTGGCTAAGGAACTAGAAATCTTAGAGAAGTTGTTCTTGATGATTCCCTACTCGCATTAGAACAAAATTGCGTGACTGACTAGGCTTGGACAATTAATTATACCTTAAGTCATTCATGAGTCTAGCATAGATGAAGGATTATACGTAAATTTTAATCGATGATGATAGGGTTCAATGAGGGAATTCAAATCTACTCTATATCTCCTAGACCACGTGGGTAGCTTGGGACCCAAAGGGCTAATCTTGACCATTTTAGAAAATTTTTGAAGGGTGTCCTATTTGTGGGTCTGCCAAGACCAAAGAATTTTTATATTATTGGAACCAAAAGCACATCCTCTTCCTAGGTCAGGAGTGATCCAAATCATGATCTCATTAGATTCATACCATTTGGGCTTATTATTCAATGTTTAGGTTTCATACATTTTATGAAAAGGGCCCATCAAAAATTGGATTCTTCATTCATTATATTGGGATATATTTTTACCCTACAAAAACTTGGGCGTGATCAACATTTTCATTCAAGCTTGAGGATGAGCATGCAGATATGAGTGTATTTGTCTTATCTCTTATATTTTGGGTTTCAGATTTTGTGTTTATGTCTCTTATTTTGCCTATTAAGGTGAACCCAACTATTAATTTATAAAGTGGGCTCCCTACTCCCTACATGAGTTGGCCTCATTTTGTCTTATTATATCCTCCAAAAAATGTGATAATATCCTATGAATAGTATAAACTCACATAAAATTTTTTGATCAAGATTAATTTGGTTCTATGTTTTTATTCTGTCATCCACCAAAAATAGGACAATCGATGTCAGATTTGATTGAAAATCCACATGACCTCAAGACATGGATTTTGACATATGAAAGGTTATATGAATGACACTTCATTAGAACTCATAAAATATTTGAATGTATATCTTGGTTATAACAATAAACTTTGAATGCATAAAATGTTTACTTGGTGCTTCTTCTTGGTGCTTTTTTTTTTCTATGGAACCGATATTATTTGTAAAAACTGAATATACAAGTTCTAGCCATTTATTCCTTGTTTGAACTTAATCTCTCACTACAAAGATTCATTTCATAAAATACCTTAATGTATAAATATCATTAATATAAATGTCTTCAAATCAATTCTCCACTCAATTTTAGAAAGAATCAATAACTCTAATGGTCAAGGTTTTTGCCATTTAATGCCAAAGACTATCATGGCCTAGGGATGGTGACCGTCGTATTAAAATTAATACATAGGGAATTATGAAGTGAACCTTTTGGGTTCAACTACTATGAAGATAAAGTGATGAAGGAAAGATCCCCTATCGAGAAATCTAGGGAATGCTCAAAAGTCATTTTGAATCTTGGAAATTAGCCTGGATCGCTTGTGTAGACACAATTAAGTCAAGATCTTCTCAAGAAGCCCAAGCACCTTATGCAGATAGTGATGATGGAACGAATCCTCTTTCAAAGAGCTGGCATGAGAGCTTTTCTTCCTCGGATCCGTGGAAGGCTCTTTCAGGAGAAGAACATGACAAGGAAGAGAAATTGAGACACTTTATTTCAGATAATAAATGATTGACTAGACTCAAGATGTCTTACAAGAAGATATAACAAGCATCATAATAGAAGTAATAAATCAACTAAGTCAATATGGAAGGATGGAGAAAAATTTTCTCCATTTGACAAAATGAAAGACAAAGACATTGACTAGATGGATGATGGATGGATGGTGGATGGAGAGATGGATTTTCTTTATTTGACAAAATCAAAGACAAGGACGTTGAGATAGATAGATGGATGGACAGATAGATAGATAGAGAGGAAGAGAGAGTAATAAAACCGATGAGAGAGAAAACAAGTTGCTGACGTGTTGGTCTCAACTGTCATTAAAGCAATCTGCGTCCCAACTTGGTTGTTATAAAGAAGAAAGCAACGTGAATTGATCTCCTTCTACGCGTTTCTTTACCCTCCAACTCGAACCCCTTAATCTTCTTGGGGACAAGAAAGAGAAACTCGCCCAGAAAATGCGGCGCCAATCTCCGCCATACGAAGGCCTTCCCGCCACCATGTTCTGCCATGTGGAAGGCGGTCTTCTGAGATCCTCCTCCTGCTTCCCCTACTTCATGGTGGTCGCCCTAGAAGCAGGAAGCCTTCTCAGAGCTCTCCTTCTTCTCCTCCTCTACCCTGTTCTCTCCCTCATCACAGAAGACCTAAAAATAAGAGCCATGACGATAATAGCCTTCTGCGGCGTCCACGTCAGCAGCTTCAAGGTCGGCACCACTGTCCTTCCAAAGCACCTTCTGGAAGACGTCGGAAAGGAAGGCTTCGAGACACTAATGGCGGAGAAAAACAAAAAGGTCTGCGTGAGCAAGATGCCCAGGGTCATGGTGGAGGAGTTCCTGAAAAAGTATCTGCAAGTGGAGACTGTAATGGCGAGGGAGATAAAAGTAGCCTTCGGCTTCTACACCGGATTCATGGAGGATATTCCCATCATTGAAGAGGTATCCAAGAAATCATATCAATTTCCATTTCTCATAGATTCTCAAAAATAATTATTTCCTGGTGACGTTAGCAAATTGTCACGGTGAGAGAAGACGAAAAGTCATCGATGGGAAAGCTGAAGAAGGAGGATTATCCAGAACCTCTGATCTTCCACGACGGGAGACTAGCTTTCCGAGCCACTCCTCTCTCCTCTATAGCGATGTTCGTCTGGCTCCCTTTTGGCTTCTTCCTTTCCTTTATCCGCGTCTTCCTTTTTTGCCTCCTCCTCCTTCCCTACAATCTCTACGCCCCCGCTCTCGCTTTATCGGGGATAAAGTGCAGACTAAAGAAATCCTCTCTCCACCCTAACATCGACCTTCAGAAAAAAAAACAAGGACGCTTGTTCGTCTGCAACCACAGAACCCAAATAGACCATCTTATCATTTCTCTGGTCCTCGGGTACCCCATCACGTCGCTCGTTTACGGTGTCAGCGCCAGCACCAGAATATTCTCACCGCTGAGGACGGTTGCACTGAGGAGAATAAAGGAGCACGATAGGACGATAATGGAGGAGGAGATTAGGAGAGATGACGTGGTGCTCTGTCCGGAGGGGACGACGTGCAGGGAGCCCTTCGTGCTCAGATTCAGCCCTCTGTTTGCGGAGATTGTTGAGGAGATTTTTCCCGTGGCGATATCATGTTATTCGAGCTTTTTCCACGGTACGACGGTCAATGGGCTAAAGGCGATGGACCCTCTGGTGCTGCTCGCAAACCCGAGGGTTTGCTACACCGTGGAGTTTCTCGAAAGGGTGGAGGTGGGGCCCGGGAAGAGTAGCAGCGAAACTGCGAACGGTATTCAGGCGGCCATTGCCGGCACATTAGGGTTTCGCTGCAGTTTGCTTTCAAGGAAAGATAAGTACCGTTACCTCGCCGGCAACGACGGGATTTACCACGTTAAAAACCCCAATTAGGGCGGAAGATGATGTCTGCTCTGGCGACCCCCGTTTTCTTCGTCACTGCTTTATAAGGGCGTTCGTTGTATTATCATTGAAGAAAATTCTTGGCCCGTTGTTTCGGGACGGGAGGGGGAGAGAGAGAGAGATCCGTATCATCAAGGCGCGTCCATTTGGTGAGCTGGCCGTTGAATCTTTCTAAATGCCTGAGAGTTATCTCTTCATTTAAGAACCTTTCCATCAATGAAAACACCAACCCGATCCATCAATATCAGAGTAAGAATAAAATTGAACCCTTCATCAGAGTTCATTCAATTTTTCACGAGCCGAATTTAATTAGCAAGGATTTATTTATGAACTAATCAAAGATTGTGATTCATCAGAACTTCCGAAAGGTCTGAAAGGACGAGTCTTCTATGAGAAACCATCACAGAATTCTTTTAAACATGTTAGCTTGCCCTCTTATGGAGCGCAACGTGGACTGTTTCCCTTGCATTTATGTGGATGACCGAGAGAGTGGAATAATGGATGACAGTCCATCAAATGAGCTACAATTGGTGTCTTCTTCCGAGAGAGGGATAGGATACCAATAAACGAAATGCCCATTGTGGTGAAATCTCATCTGCTGTTTCATTTAAGTGGATTTCTCCAGCCCTCTAAGACTTCTAGATCCAAGTCTCAATGAAGATTCACAATGATGGCCATTGTACTTACTAGGGAACGGTGATCTGATCTTATCAAGGGAACCATGATCACTTCCTTTATTTGATATCGACAATCGGATCAAGACCCCTTGATCAAATCAATAGTATAATCTGAACAAGGAATTGATTATTGGTCTAAGCAAAGATCTGTTGTAAAAAAGATAGAAAATTAAAATAATTTTAAAAAATGATTAAAATTTAAAAACTTGATTACCCCATTACCTATTTGACAATCAGGTTGAGAGTTGGGATGAGAAATCTCTTATCAATCTCTTATTAGAAAAATGCCTCGATTGATATCTGGGCCTTGATGAGACTCATACGTGCAGTCATTGAAAACACACCGAGACATGTCCAAAAAATTTCCAAACTCACAAATTTAATATTAAAATCAACAATTTAATAGTATAGTGGTGAATAAGGGTCGAATCCACAGAGAAGTAAGATATTTTTAAAGTGTTCATCAAATTTGATCAAAGTCAAACAAGAAATTAATGTGAGAAATTAGGGATTTTAATAATTTAAGGAAGATAACTCAAAGATAAAACCATGGAATAAAAAATCACTAGATTTGGATCAAGATTTGTGGAGAAATCAAAGAGTGAAAATTAGGTAGAATTTCCGAACACGAAGAGAGAGAAAACCAAAAATATATCTAAAATTCAACTAATCTACGATTCAAAATTGAAATCTATTGTTATAGGAAGATAGATTGGGAGGAAAACATTAAGTCTAACCCAAAATAATGCTCCAAATGATCCAATTCATGGCCGGATTAAGGGCTCTTCATTCCATGATATCGAAGACAAGTTTCTACATTCAAGAAGTGATTTCTCCTTATTCTCTTAACAAAATCTCAATTTCAAACACTCTTTGGACGCAGAAATTGATCTAAAAGAGGATGCAAGCAAGAGATTCAAGGATTGAGATGTCAAAATAGTTTGATTACTCAAAACACCCCTGAATGTTTTTCCCGTTGAAAAGAGAGAATTTATAATGTTTTGAAATTGGGCGTGACCGTCGGATCTTCTCCATGATGAGATCAATGATCAAGATAGAATTTGAAGAGGCAAATCACTATGGTTCAATCATGACTGTTGGATCTTCATTGGAGTATCAGGATTGCGCCACGTGATCGCGTGAAGAGAGAGCGTCGCGAGATCTCGTCCGTCAGATCGTGAATCAACGTTTCAAATTTACAGATGGCTCTTCAAATCCTGGCTTTTATAACTGACAAAATAAGACTGCTAGGTCGTCAATTTCACACAGTCTCGTGTCAAAAATAACTCCAAACTTACCAATTTGATGAAAATATCACGAATTGAGGGGTATAATGGTAAATATGGGTCGAATCCACAAGGAATTAGGGAAATTTCTGATGATATCTTTGAATTTGATCAAATCGGACAATGAATCGATGATAGAAATTGGGGAAAATGATATTTTATGAAAGAGAACTTCAAGAAGATTCCACGGAATCAAAAATCATCGAATTTGACTTTGAATTCGAGGAGAAATTGAAGATCGAAGAGAGGGGTAATTTCCAAAAATCGGAAGAACGAAAATGACAAAAATAAACTTAAAATTACTCAAATTAACTAATCTAAAATGAAATTAAACGGTAAGAGATGATAGATTAGGCAAAACCGCTTCTACTAACCCACAATTGCGATTAGATTAACCCAATTTATCACTGGAATAAAGGCTTTTCATCAAAAATCCAAAAATTATGATCGTGGAGTTCAAGCGTCGATTTCTTCCTCGTCTTTCATCCAAATCTTGATCTTAAGCGCTCCGTGGACGCGAAATCGAGTCTAGAAGCGATTTGGATCAAGAGATTCAAGAGATTTGGTGTCTAAACAGTTCAATTAGATTAAGTTGCTCTCAAATGCTTTACAAATTGGAAGAACATCTCAATTTATAGGGATTTTGGGCGTAACCGTCCGATCAAATTAATCAATAGCTCTGATGAAAGGATCCAACGCGAACCATTACCGTTAAGTCATGGCCGTTCAATCGCGGATGAACGCTCAAGATGAAGCAACGCTGACGCGCATTATAAAACGCCTTGAAACTGTCATCGTTGGATCACGATCTGACGCCTCCAATGCGTTTCATCGCGATTTAATCTCGAACGTTATAACTCTTGTGATCAACGGTCTAGATTAAATTGATCTTGTGAACCCCGATTTATGCCACGTGTGTCCATCTGATTTAAGTGAAGATCAACGACCGATATCGCACGCGCGTCGCCACGTCGCCTCCTCATCGCGATCGTTGATCACGATCAATCGGACGGCCCTGATTGCACCACATCACCTGTGCGCTTTAAATATAATGAAAAATTGATATTTAATTAGAAAATTCAATTTTTAATTCCGGAAAATCCTTAGAAATTCATTGAAAATTCAGAAAAATTCTAGAAAAATCCCTAAAAATTAGAAAATTCATAACTTTCAAAATATAGCTCCAAATTAATCAAAATTTCATTCATTTGATCAGAAATTTAATTATCTATCATTCTTAAAAGTCAAAATTAATAAATAAAAAGAGTTTTAATTTATTTTTCAAAAATACATTTACTTCTTTAAGATTTTAACTTTAGAAATTTAAGTATATGTTTATAAAAATGATTACTCTCATTATTTAACTTTAAAAACACTTATAATCTCAAGTAAAAGATGGGTTATGAAATTATTTATCTTTAACTCGTCATAATTAACGCTAATGAAAGTATTTTGAGATTATAATGACTTTTTCATAGAATGATAGATAAATACTCATAAATATGATAACATGCATAGGAATGAAATCATTTATGCCTTAATATGCATCAATAATCATGTATTATCATGTCTAATTAGCATGTTATCAATAACTCCTCAAATGAATGGCTAGAATTAATCCATTTAATAAAACAAATCGTTGTCCACACAGATGCTACCACGTGCCCCCCTCACTTAACTGAAAATGAAGGGCTGAGATTAAATTGAACTAATTCACGTCGATCGGACCATTCTGAGTGCGCCACATCACTTGCAAAGATATAAAAACAAAAAAAGATAGTCCCACACAAAAAGATAGTCCCACACGATTAACATATACCATTAAGAGGGTGCTTAACCAATTAATCGCACAAGCATTGTGTGAGACGTGGCACGTGCATATGCTGCCACGTCAGTGTGATAAATAAAAAAATATTTTTTTATTATTTTACATATAAATAAATTTAAAATAAACCCTTAAAAATTTAAAAAAATTCCTGAAAGATCCCTAAAAATGATAAAATATATAACTTTAAAAAAAACAACTCCAAATTAATCCAAATTTATTTTTTTGAATTAAAAATTAAATAATCTATCATTTTAAACAGTCAAATTTAATAAATAACAAGAGAAGAAATTTTCATTTCAAAAATACACTCATTTCTCTTAGAAAATAAAACTTGACCAAATAAATTAGTGTCTAAAACATATTTTATCTTATTATTTAACATTAAAACCCAATTATAATCTGAAATATAGATGAGAATAATCTTCTTTAAAATATATTCTTTAATTTGGCACAATTATCCCTGAAATAATACATTTTGATGTTATAACTTAAAATTGCATGAAATGATAGATCTGCACTCAAAGTATGATAAAATGTATAAGAATGGATTATTTTATGCCTAAATTTGTATTAATAATCATATAATTTCATGTATAAATTGTATGTTATCAGGCCTCGATCAATCATCTAGGCCTATTTGTGGCAGATCAACAAATTCAATCTGATTTATTATCTTATTTGATCTTGTCAATCTGATTTATGTCAGTTTGAGAAATTATTATGATCCAAAAAATCCAAGGCTTTATGCATGAATATTATAACTAAAAATTTAATGAAAAATGTCATTACCGCACGCATTGCTCTAGAATTAAACTATCTCATGCAGACAGAATTAAAAATATAGTTTATAATTGTACCTCCTCACCTTCATTTGAATAGATAGGATCTCCTAATGTGATAACACTAGTGCCATAAATTTAGCCAAAAATCCTATTATGCATTCTCACACGAAGCACAGTGAGATAAAACATCATTTTATTCAGTACCACATCACCAAAGGTGATATTGAGTTGAAGTTCATAGACACTTCAAATCAGATTGCTGATGTCTTCTCAAAACCCTTGGTAGGTGAACGATTTAATGTCTTAGTTAGAGAGTTTTGCTATGCTTAGAGGTAGGGATCTAGCTATTGATGAAGATATAAATTCAGGATCATCTTGTGCTTCTTATTTTTCACATTCCTAGGTTCTTTACTTTCATGGCGATCCCTAGTTATCCATTCATGGTATTCATGTCCCATTAGTGATTCTATTTTTACAGAAGGGACATGTCTTGATGAGAAACAGCCAATGCTTTATTGCCTCGATCAATACATGTAGCTATTGATTATTTCAAGCTACATTTTTTTATTCTTTTTATCTCGTAAGCAACTGTTACTTTGTCAAGTTTTTGGTTTCTCTTGCTCATCAAGACACTGATGTCACGACATCCCAATCACTCCTTGATCTCCACTGTTGCAGTCCCTTTTGATGTTTTCAAATAGGGGGAGAGAAAATGAGGTAGAATGCTAATAGTAAAAGGGTTTTAGACTCCAATACTTAGGAAGAGTTTGCTTTTATAAGTTTAGGAGAATAGCCCATAGCTAAGCTTAGTATTGACTTCATAACATCACTTCTACAAATCATTTCTTGACATATTTTGTAAATCACCAAAAGGGGGAGAATGCAAGTTAAACATGAATTTGATAATTTATCTTTTATTTTATTGATTTTATGAAATATTTTTAAGTTAAGTCAAACAATTGTCAATGTATATTTTCATCATCGCAAATACCAAAGGCTTGAGCACCAAACGCATGCCAAGATCAAAATGTAGGTGAAACCCTTGAAAAATCTAGAATAAGCCTTTCAACCCTTACACATTGGGATTATAAAAAAATATCAATTTTTCTTAAATAAATAGATATAATATTAATAATTATTAACTAATTAAATGAGAAGCATCTCAAGATAAAAATTTTCCCTAATCCTATTTTTAATTTCATATTCCCTAATCTTATTTTTATTTGTTATTTTAATTCCATTTTGTATCTTCTATCTAATGTCTATTTTTTAGGTACTATAAAAACATAAAAAAGGGAGGGCAAAACGCCTAGCATAAACCCCTTGATAAGAGAAAATGAAGATTGAAAAAGGGCTCCCTCTCGCACAATTTTGAAAAAATGCTCAGCTCACAACAATTATGGCCCTCTCTCTCTAACAATCAGAGATCTTCTCAAGATCTATTCTCCTCTATTTTTTTAATTGAAAAATAGGAGAAGCTCTCTTCTTTGTTTGCAATCAGCTTGAGGTTGATCTCTCTTGCACACGAGGCTCCATTGACGGAAATCATATGAGTTCTCTATCCTTGCATGTTCATCTTTGCAAATGGCTGGTGCATTTTCTTTCTCCCTCATTTTTGTGCAAACACCTCACGAAATCGCTCCTCTATCATTCCTTGTTGATTTAATATCATCACTTTAATTTTTCTTCATCAGAAATTTTTATTCTATCATTCTTCCTTGATTTGAAATTGCTGCTATATTGTTTTTTTTACTAAAACAAAGGGAATCATTCTTTCTCATCTCCTTTTGATCTGAATTACTAATCTCCCTCTTCCAAGTAAAAAATTATGTTCATATCTCCTTGATCAAAATCATACTAGTTTAATCTTCTAATTTCTTTTTCTACTTCTGATTTTCATGTTATGATTTTTTTATCGCAGAATTTCACATTTACTTCTTAAGTCTTTGATTTCACTAATTTTTGTGTTTTTTTCTTCAAAATCAAATAGTAACCTTTTCAAAACTAGATTTTGTTCTTCCATTTTGAACTAATTATTATTGGTTTTGATTCCATGAAATCTAATTATATTTCAAATGAAGGGTCTATTTTGAAGTTTGAATGTTTGTCTTGATCAAAGAACTACTAAAGGTAAATTGTAAGGTTGTTTAGGAGACTGATATATATAGGTGTTTGTGGGGGGTCTGACTTGGAGGAATTTAGTGATATGGTTAGGTAATCCTTGAATCCGTATTTGCAAGATCTAAAACCTTCCCTGGGTTCTAAAGTTTAATATTTTTTTATTTACTAATAAAGAATTCATGCCATTTTAGAGAAGACTTAAATTAACATTTTTTCTAGTCATTTTTAATTTTCAAATCTTTTTACTTATTTCTCCTTCTAAGATAAATTTTATTCACAAAGTGTTTTCCTGAAATTTACTTCGCTAAATTCTGTTGATCTGATTTTTAAACCATTAATAAGAAACTATTATCTGAGATCTGTATCATCTATTTGTTTCTACTTGACCCATCTCATGTGTGTCTAAGGATAAAGTTTCAGATCAAGGGAAATGTTAACATCCTTCTATAAAAGTGAAGGTTGATACATCATTCATTTCTCATACAGATTATAGGATCGTCACTTAGCTTCATTTATAGAACCATAATTTAGTTTCATTCATAGGATCATCTACATGTATAGATTTATCTTCTACATTTTTTGAAGTAGTGAAGGGTAGACATGTCGAAAGTCAAAGAAATTCGAAAGAAAGACAAAGGCATCAAGTAAAAGACAACTCAAAATTTTGGAAGGCTTATCAATCTCACATCCTAAAAATCATAATCTTCAAAATCATCAAAATCACCTTCATCTTAATGATTATCATCATCATTACAAAAATTAATGATCATCATCAAGACTATCATTAAAAACTCTCCTCATCATTAACATAATGAAAATTATAGTTACTATGGATATCATCGTACTCATCATCTAATGATCACAAGCATCATCATAATTATATTTGTCATTATTAAATCATCCAAATCTCACCGTCATTTCTATCATGTTGAGGGGTTTGTGAAGATGTCCTATGGTTATACAAAAATTACAATAGAAATTCAAGATAAAGTAGATGAAGAGGGAAGCATTTGAACATTGAAATGTCCCAAAACATTTACTTCACTCTTTCCTCTTTTGAATTTGTCCATTGGATTGATTAATTATGTTGAATCAAAGGCTTTGTCCACATGAGACACTATAACTCACACTAGATCTCAACACCAAGGAGGACACATTTGAGCTTATTCATATGGGAGAGATATGATTTTGAAGGTTAATCAAGCATTAAAAATTGTTCTCTCTTATATTTCCCTAAATCAGACAATGTGGGATAACCTTGTTTTAATTGATGGCATTTTTTTAGATATATCAAAGTCCTCAAACCATCAAAAAGTGAAATCCAATCATCATGACTATAGAAATTCCTCTTTCCCTTTTCTCTCCTCCATGTATTTGGACATGAAAGTTTTGTGGCTTTATCTAGCATTATGAAGAAGTTCAGAGGTTTATGTTCCAAATTGGCCTTCATCTTCATCTTTAATGAAATAAGATCATAACTGGATCTTTTATTTTTAATGGCCACCATATTGGTCTCCTTGGTTTTCTCTCGTCTTGATTGTCATTGGAGAAGATTATGCCAATTTGTTGCAAGGTTGTGACAAATCAACACTTGTCATCTCATCAGCAAGATATTTGTTCTGATTTATAGTCACCCATAAAATCCATCACTTATTGTTATGGAATTAAGTCATAGTGGTGTCCTTTGCTGGTTGAGTGCAGCTTTTGAGCAAACCATGTCAATGAGTGAAGGGGAGGCCCAATATGGATAAATAATTCAAAATGTTTCAACCTTTCAAAAGAGATTTGCATCTCAAATCATATTCCTAATTAAACTAAATGATACTTAAATCAAGTATGATAATTAAATTAGGGGTAGAATTAAGTAGAGTGATGAACATATATATTTTAATTCTTCCTTTCTCTCTCATCAATAGTTCTAGGTCGTAAAAATTCTTAGTTCGATTCAGGTATCATGAGGAAATCCTTGAGTTTATTCATCTTCTTGGGCTTGATCTTTAGCTTTTCTGAAGTAGAGTGATACCCTAGATCTTTCCTTTCATGATCAAATTTTGATTTTCTTAAAATTTCTCAAATTAATTCTAACATTCACATGGTTTTGTTAATATTTCTTGGTAAATTTTTTTTTCAATTTTCAACTTGTTATTGATGATTGAATATTTTTAGTGAAATCATTCATTTATGATTTTCCTTTAAAAATATTTGTGGTTCTAATAATTAGGAAAATTCAGGGCATTTTTTTATTCAAGTAATCCTCATTTGATAATTTGTTTCAAAACGTATTATGAGGATAAGAAGACACAAATTAACTATTCATTTCTTATAATTTTGAATATTTACCACTTGAAAAATAAGTTTTTAGTCAGGGATACTCTAAAAATGCTATTTGGTATTTTTGGTTTTTTGCATTTTATGGGACTACCTTCTAAAAACTATGCCAAAGTTGTGTTCTATGATCTTTGGTTTCCCCAAGAAGTCGTAACACAACAATCTACCACCCCTAAAATTCAAGACTTTATTTGTGAATGCTAAATGATTTACGAATTTTATGAAATCTTTTTCAACCCTTCCTTGTGTTTGAAGAAAGTACATTTTAGGGCTCTCTTTTGTTTCATTTTATAAATTTTGTATTTATCGTACACTTTACTTGACTTGATGGTCCAATTGATCATTTTCATTTATCTCTTACAATGCCGTGTAAGTTCGGAGAGCAATGCAAGTAATGAGAGAGAAGAAAAGTGTTGGAAGCCATTGGTTGATGTGAAATCCCATTACATTTTTAATATTATTTATCAGCTGAAAAAATAAAATTCACCTCACTAGTTTGAAAGAAAATATGCATTTCCTCTAGAGTCTATTTGACATCTAGCATTTGGTGAAGATCTTTCCACATTCATCAGCTACATGCTCAGCATCTATTAATCACCAATAGATCATCCATAGACTGCTTTAATCACTCATTTAAAGTACCAAGAGGGAATAGACTCTACACCTTAGTCTTGACCCGATCCACTCAACCGCTTTTATCATCACAACCGTTCCAATCCATGATCAAGTTTGTCCGCACCCGTTCCCCATTCCGGACCTCTCTAATCTTTCAATTCTTTTCATTAAGTAGATCAATAGAGAGAGAGAAGAGATCGCTTTGATTGAAGGCAGTTTTGCTAGGGTTTGGAGGGGTCTAATTCTTCTTCCATGGATGCGGTCATCAAGCAAAAGCATTTATTCTGCAGTGATCCAGAAAGTATGTCTACACGGAATGCCCATTTTCTTCTGTCTTCCCAGTATATATATAAAAGAGAGAGAGAGAGAGAGAGAGAGGATCCATCAAACTGAAGCTATTATGATTGTTCTTCTAACGCGGATAATTCTACAATCGCGTTTATTTTTTTGCAGAGAAGGATACCCATTTTCTTCTGTCTTTGCTGGTCCAGAGAGAGAGAGAGAGAGAGAGAGCAATCTTAGATCCAGAATATTCTGACATTTATTCTCTGGATAAATATAATACTACAAAACCATTTATTCTGCAGCGACGAAGAAAGCAAGGGATAGCCCTACACGCCCTTCATCTTCTGCGATTTCTAGGGCTTGTAGCTGTAAACGCCGTCGGTCCCAGCAAGGCATTGGTACTTATCCTTCCTGGTCAACGCATTGCACCGAAACCCTAGAGCGCGAGCAATGGCCGCCTGCACTTTGTTCGCCGTCTCCCTGCTGCACCTCTCTGTCCCCGCGGGAATACTCTCGAGAAATTCCCCGCTGAAGTAAATGTGAGGGTTCGCCAGCAGAACAAATGGGTCCAGCGGTTTTCGCCCGTTGACCGTCGTCCCGTGGAACATGCTCGGGTAACAGGAGAGCGCCACAGGAATGACCTCGTTAACCAACTCTGCGAAGAGAGGGCTGAACCGCAGGACGAAGGGCTCCCTGCATGTCGTCCCCTCGGGGCAGAGCACCACGTCGCCGCGAGCAAGCTCTTCCATCATTATCTTCCTGTCGTCCTCCTTTATCCTTTTGAGGAGCACGGTTCTGATGGGAGAGAGGAGCCGGTTGGCGGCGCTGAGCCCGTAGACGAGGGAGATGACATGGCGGCCGAGGGCGCCAGAGACCCAGATGGGATCCACCTGGGTACGGTGGTTGCAGGCGAAGAATAGCCGTTGGCCGGGCTTGGCTGGGGTGGGAGTGGAGCCCACGATGCGGTTGTGCATGCCAGTAAAGGCGAGGGCAGCGGTGGAGACGCCGAAGGGGAGGAGGAGGAACAGGAGGGCGCGGAGGACGACGAGGAGGACGGAGAAGGGAAGGAAGACAAACATGGCGGTCGTGGCAGCGGGAGTTGGGCGGAAGGAGAGTCTGCCGTCGTGGAAAATAAGAGGTTCGGGGTAGTCGTCTCTTGGCAGCGGCTGCCACGTGGCCTTCTCGGATTCGGTCGCTGTAATTATCTCCTGCAAGAAGAGAGAAGTTGAGATCGATAGACCTTTCGAGAGAGCGAGGAAGAAGAAGAACTAGTAGCAGTAGTACTAGTAGCAGAAAAAGAAGAAGAAGATGATGTTGATGATGATTATGAAGAAATAAGTGAGAAATGATTAAAAGGTCGATGAAAAGATTTCAGAAAAATGGAGAGAGAGAGAGAGAGAGAGTACCTTGCACCGGGAGAAGAGGGGATGGAGAGGGGCGTCGCTCTCGCAGTAAAACCCAAGCGTTTCATCCTCATCGTCAGAAACGTCGCCGAGCAAATCTTTCTCCACCATCTTCTCCTCCATGAACCCCGTAAAGTAACCCCCTATCACCTTCATCTCCTTCGCCACCACCACCTCCACTTGAAGATACTTCCTCAGAAAATCCTCCACCATTACCTTCGGCATCCTGCTGACGCACACTTTCTTCTTCCCCGCCATTAACACTTTGAAGCCCTCTCTCCCCACGTCTTCCAGGAGGTGCTTCGGAAGAACGGTGTTCCCCTCTCTGAAGCTGCTCACGTGGATGCCGCTGAAGGCTATTATCGTCATGGCTCTTATTCCCAACTCTTCTGTCAGAAGAGAAAGAAGAGGGTAGAGGAGAAGAAGAACGAGGCCTCTGAGAAAGCTTCCTGCTTCTAGAGCGACCACCATGAAGTAGGGGAAGCAGGAGGATGACCTCAGAAGACTGCCCTCAACATGGCAGACCACGGCGGCGCGAAGGCCGCGCCGTCTCAGAGTTTTGCTTCCCGTCTCCATGACTACTCTGGTATCTTCTCTGAATTTATCTCCTTATCTTCATGAATGCGCAAGCTATTTATTCTCAAAGCGGTCTTCCCGCCGACGAAGGCAACGACAGTCTGTTCACATGATAACCGAGTAATGGGACCTTCAATTTCCGAGCTACCGTGGGAAAAGGATTAATGGTACAAGACGCTGTTGAAGACCATGCCTTAAAAGGATGATGGAGAAAGATTACTTAAAAGATGGTATGATGACGAAGCTGATGACCACTTTGACATGATCATCCGATTTAGCGGGCCTACCAGTTCTTCTGCTCCAGACGCAGGGCATCTTACCGCTGCCTCAAACGACATGAAAGAGGCGGTAAATAGTAGAAAAGAGGTTATCTTGAGCCACCGGCGTCTCTGTCCAGACTTCCCCAACCGACCGTTTTCAGAAAGGAATTACGTTTCCAGAAAGAGCTCAAGAGAAATAAAGACTAAGAAAAATGGGACCAAAGGAAGACCAACACTGACGTGAAAGCAGCGGATACCCTCCATCTCTTTCGATGAGTAGAGCTCTTTCTAGCCACGCTAGCCAGCTAAATACTCTAATCTAGGGCATTCTACTCGATGAAACTCTCTATGCCATCCACTTCACATCTCTCTATCTATCGTCTGTAGGCCCGCACGCTTCATCTTGACCACCATCGTTTGACCCGACTTTTCCTGCAGATCCGACGGCCATCTGAGCCATCTTTCGGAGAAATCAGAACGCTGGCACCAGCAGAAGTTTCCGCTTCATCTTCGATGCGTGCGGCTAGTAGTCCGGTGGAAACCCTAATAAATATATCACGGGCACAACCATTAAACGCTCAAGTGGCTGGGCGTTGAAATCCGCATTCATAGTCAAATCATATTGAATGGCAACTTAGTCAAGGGTCAGCCATGGGCAAGCTTCAGCCTTTCTCCATGTTTGATAGTCTCTTGAATAATGGGCTACAGGGATCGAAAGTAGATATGAAGATCCAATTGGAAAAAGCTGACAGGGAAAAACCCGGATGAAAAAGCCCATTTTGTTTCCTTCTCCATGCACGTCTCATCCTCTTGTTTCCACCCTGTTTTCCTAAAATTACGTTAATATCCTCATCAGCCGATTCTCAAAATCTCTCATCATTGTGCATCTTGGGGATAAAGATGATGGGATGATGACCTAGTTGAAAAGAATTCGCAAGATAAATGGAATTTTTTGAAGACAGCAACAAAGAAAACAGCCACCTGCCTTTGCACATTTTGAAAAATGATTGTAAATAAGCTGTTAGAAAAGCTATTTATAGAGAAAATTGGCATTTTTCCAATGTGAAAAAGTTCCATATAGTGAGAAAAATGCCATTTATAGAATCGCCGAAAAGCATTATGACCAGAATGCAACCCACAACTCACAAGGAGCTTGCTTACCCCTTGAATCCCCCTCCCAAACAACCCAAAAAACCATGTTCAACGGGCCCATAAGATACACTTTGCATCAGGTTCCATGTCAAAAAATCTCTAACATCACCACTAATGTCAATTTCTGGAATTATTACTTGTGTGGATACGAATTCCACGTTAATGATCATAGAACTGAATCGTGGAGGGGCATATATTCTTAATTTTTTTAATTTCTAGAATGACAACCTTGGTCAACATATCCATAGGTTTCTTCCCCATTTATTGCACTCTTTCTATTGTTACAAACAACACTACCTTGATAAGGCCACTTTCTTTCAGTGTCTTGACATCCAATTCACCATTGTGCTCTTGAAACCATCAAAGTCTCTACTGATGTTCATACTTGTAAGTCTTTACAATTGGCTTGCGCTTCTTCCAATGATGCTACGGAAAATAATGCAACTTTTTTGGTAAAAATGGACCAAATAGCTTTCAAAGAAATTTTCATACGACAACAAAAAAAGAGGGAATGGTCTTCCAATCCAAATTTGAAGGCCTTGTAATGAATTGAGAATAGCCAAATGAAGATCATGAGGGAATTCTCATAGGCAATGTTGACTGATGTCAAGGAAAAAGGATAGCTTTTGAGTATTAAATAAAATAAAAAACTTGTGCTTTTTTATTTCTATAAGAATTGAAGAAACCAACAAGAAATAGGTATAGGATAAAGGTAAAGGGTGAATTAGCACATGTTGAGGAAAAAGTAAGGAGAATAGAATGAAGAAGAGAAATCATCAACATCGACGAAGATCAACAAGGGATGAATAATGAACCTTTAATTTTCACGAAGGAACTTGAGAGCAAAGATGGTTATAGAGTGTTGAACGTGTAAACAAGGTGTTCAAAAGTTTCATTATTCATCCGTTTTGTAATGATTATCTAGAGAATGATTAGGTAGATTGTTAAATGCCTTAATGAGAGGGAGGCAACAAGGTGCTTGGTGAGTGGATGCCTTGATGCAAGGATGGGATTGATAGACTAAATTCCATATAAAAATGATCCACTCACTGATAACCTATGATGATGAGGATATGCAATGAGCCACAAAGACATCAATAAGTGAACATGGATAGATTGTTGGCATGTGAACATGCCAACAATGATGTGATAAAACTATTGAGCAATCATGATGGTGTGGAGATGATATATAAGGCTTCAAGTGATGCGGCCATGACATAAAAGCATAATCAAATGATATGTTGTGACACATAGGCAATTTTGTTATCATGGCATGCCATGTTAGAAAAAGTGATGGTGTAGCATTGATATGTTGTCCAGAAAAACTCGTTGTAGGTAGTAGCACGAACTTTTCCTCAACAAAAAGAATGTATGATGCCCAAAAGATAAGAACATTGCAATTGGCTTACGTCTCACCAAGTCACAATTCACAAGGCATATGATTGATCCTACCAAAGTTGATGATGTCGATTGAGGAACACCAATCAGCATCAAAGATGTTGATGATGACAACAACAAGGAAAATTTATTCCCCATCAATCTTAGTCATCCCAAATCCGAGGACCTTGTGAACAATTCCCAAGATGCATGTCAAAAATCACTTTGTGGCCACAATTACTTCTTCCCTAGGCCTCCCATAAATTGAATCAAAGCTATATTACATATGAAACATGAGATGCCAAGGCGAATCATCATATACATGAGACGCCAAATCACAATATTATAAGGAAGTCTCTTCATGTACTCCAAATCCCATATTCTATTTGGAGAATTTCCCATTGAAGGTTTGAAATGATTTCCCATAGGATTACTCCTTGACATAAAACTAAAAAAGCTAAAACTGCAAAAAAAGCTCTCTATATCTCTCTTGTGATTGATCTAAGGATCACAAATAGTCTTCATCTGTATGATCTACATAGTGATAACATGCATTTTTTACAGGTAAATATATGATTATTGACAAGTTCATAGCATAATGCATGTCATTATGATACATGTAATTATGATTTTTATTATATTTCATAAATCCCATGTCATTTTGCTCAAGTTCTAAAAATGCACTATTTAATGCCAATTTTAAGAAATTAATAATATTGGGCTTTTCAAGATCAAATATCTTGTCTATTTTCCCAATTTTTATTGGTAATATGAAATTATAGACTTGACCAGATTTTGGAGAATATAGAGAAGGATGAGGAGATTTTGATCAAGAGGCAAGGTCTAGGTAGCTAGTTTGTAATTTTTAGTGATAGTTATAAATACATCCATTGATTCTCTTTATATTTTTTAAGCAAAGGGGTAGAGAAATGTCAAAGATTAAATTCAAGATCTATAAAAGAAAATTTGAGGGAAAATGATTTATATTTTGGAATTTATGAATTTTCTCTAGTTTATCGATTTTCAAGGATTTTTGGGGGATTTTTTGGGAATTTATTTGAACAAAAAAGGCAGCTGATGCAGCAAACAACCAGCGAGTTCTTGTAGATTTGCACGCCCTTGTGGAGCCTATGTGGTGCTTGCACACTGCTTGCATCTTATTGGGTGATTAAAGAGAGTGATTGAGTATGAGTTGCCCATAAGGCTTTCTTATTACCTAAAATGACCTTGCAATATATTGGCATCTATTTCTAAATATTTCTAACACGGGATTAAATTTTTAATAAGATTTCCAAGAAACATGGTATCAACAAGGACGAATGTCGAGCTTCATATTACCTAGACATAAGTCCTCTATAATTTATTGGATTCCTTTCTTCCTCCTTGTTTTAAATCTTCACTTATATCTATTTTTCACACCTCTTTTATCCTATGATTTGACTATATTCAACATGTATCCACTATTGCACTAGATTTATATCATACGTAGAGTGGATTTGATTATTTCTTTGATGCATAAATTATAGCACGTTTTCTCCCTTATCACTTGCCCTCTTGAAGGTCTTTCCTATGAAACTTCTCACATAATTGTTGACTCAAAAAATTGATTTCTCTCATTCAACAGTGATAGTCAATAGTTAAACCAATACACTTATCCACATTTTGTCATGTTTGACATAATTTGCATAGATTATCATCACAAAAATGAACAAAGATAATTTTATGCAAAATGATTTAATTTTTGCATAAAGGCCATTAAAATGCAATTTATGATAGTTTATGAAAATAAACTATGCTTGTAAAAGTCAAATGAGAAATCTCTAATGATATTTTAATTTTTTGTCGATTTGTAGGGACAAGGGAAAACAAAGACAACGGAAGTCTCACAAGTGAAAGGAAAACATAACGAAAAAATCTACTAAAAAAGAAAAAAATCACTCATGGGCAACATGTTCTTTTCACTCAATATGTTGCCAATAGAAAAAGGCTACATGTTTTTCGAGTAGTTTCCATTAGAGATATATTATATGTATTTTTCTGTTTGATGACTCCAAGAAACAAATGATGAATAAATTTTTTTGGCTAAATGTTACGTTTCCTAAGTATGTTGATTATTAGAGGAGATGATCTTGAAGAGGAAGATATTTGGAAATTATTAAATTAGCAATCTAAATTTTAAGTGACTTCCTTAAAGAAAGGTTTCATGAATTTTTATTCTTAATAAGTGCAAAAAGCCCAAATTGATCATGGAAGCAACATAAACCCCCATGGCCAATAAGATGATTTTCAAATCTCTAAAGCACTCAAAAGGATCAAATTTTTCTTCCTATAAGAAAATCAAGAAGGAGATGAAAAAATTTCCAAATCTAATAAAATATGTCCAAAGTTATCTTGTGGATAAAAATAAGAAAAAAAAAAAGCAAAAATCTATAAAGGCTCTTCATCAACTACAAATAATGTAAATATGGCAATATTGTAAATAGACCGTAAAACATTTATACCCAATCGTGCCTCGATATATACATGAGCATGAGGCACACAAAGAAGTTAACTCCACTCCACATAAGAAATCTTGCATATGTGATATGCATGTCAAGTGCACATGATGGACTAGTAAATGTCATGCATTAACCAATGTAAATGATTTAAAAATAACCATGAAGTTACCTTACTTCTTTTTCCTACCATGATGAATCCAATCCAGTTGCCATCAAGTGAGCTAATGAGGCACATGTGATCTTTATTGATATAGTGACCATTACTCTTTAAACATATGTTTTAAACATTCATATCCTTAAATGGTATTATACCTAACTGAGGCAACCTTAGTGTAGGAAGAATGAAGAATAATGGCTTGAATCTATAAACTTTGATCTTCAGGAAGGGTTAGGTTCTGAGTCCACAGAACTAACCTCTTAAACCCCTGAATCCACAAGGGGTGTACTTGAATCCACAAGCACAGAGCACTCTCTAACAGGGAGAACACTCAAGAGAAGAAAGCAAAGCTCTCAAAAAGAGATAACTTCTAATTGTGTTCAAGTGTTACAACTAGGGGTCTTATATAGGCCTCAAAAAGTGAAGGGTCGTCCAAGTGACAAGACCCATGAAAAGACAACACAAAAGTCTTGAAAATGCAACTCTAACAACATGCATCTGTCAAAGACAGAACTGACAAAACAAAAAGTAAATCTTCTAGGCCTTTTCAGGCCTCAACAGAAAGATATTTGAAGATTCCAAGACCTATCATAAATATTTAGGGTCCCTAAGTGATATTCAGTAGAATATGTCAGGTCCTTGGGATGCTCCCTTGGCTCATTAAGCTCTTAATGGGCCTCCAATAAAAATAGGCCCAGAATAATACAAAGTGGGTTCTTGGGCTACATTATGACCTACATCACTAACTGTCAATTAACTTGATTCATATCATGATTGTGTATGTGGCCCTTTGAATTTAGACACCAAAAATACATCTTATGAATGGATAATTGTTTTTTTATTATGACTTATGAATCCTTAGTCATGGGATATCCATAATGTCAAATATTAGATATGACATGAAGTTTTTGGAGATAATTATGTAGTCAAGATGGGATTGTCTACCCTTAATATTTGAGGAGATTAACTCAAAGAATGAGATGCGATAAAATCTTTGACCAACGTAGTGGAATTATCATAAGAGTTACTAATGATTTCTTCTATACATAAGTATTAACTTGAGTAATTGTTTAGGGTTTGATACTTGACCATATTTTAAGTCATTCATGAGTCTTGCGCAGACGAAAGATTATGCATACATAGTAAACCAATAATGACAAGGCTCCCTACAAGAGTTCTTATATACTCTATATCTTGTATAATACATAGGGTCAACTTTTCAGTTGGGTTAAATTTATCCTTAATTAATTAATTTATATGTTGATGTAGATAATTAATAAGGTTGACTGACAAGGGGTTATTGGGTCTATGACGTTATTAATTAGTGATATATATGGACCTAGAGGGTCATACACATAAGGTTTATAGATGTTGTTGGCGATAGATATAAATATGAGTGTTTTTGTGAAAAGTAATTATACCCAATGTCTATAAATAAGGGGAAAATAATCATAATTTAAGGTGCCCATACAAAACCTTGTGGGAATTCTCTCCTTCTTATATTTTTCTCGTGATGAAGAGTATAGAAGACGAGACATAATTTTTTGTCAATAGTGTAGATATTTCTAGAGCTTTGACACTTGAATAGCTTCAAGAACTCCTTCAAGTGAACCCTATGAGTATGTCTTCTCATATATACTAAATTCTAGGATCATGAGTTTTTGGTGCCTTAGTGTTTTGAATATATAATTCAATATATTTCATTGAATTCACTATTTTGATTCACTATTTGGAAGGCTTATTGACCTTAGATCCAAAAAACCTCATTTCTATAGGCTTGCGACAAAGATCTTAGGTGAAAATTTATTCATGTTGAAAAAATAATTTTTTTTTTTATGATTTTATGCTTTATAGGCTCTCAAAATTTGATCAAAAGATCAAATGTAGTGGAATATATTGAATAAACATTCAAAATACCAAGGTGCCAAGAACCAATGATGCTATTTTATAATATAAATTAAATCATACTTATAAGGTTCATTAAAGGAATTCTATAAGTTGTTTGAGTATCCAATCTCTAGTTGTATCCACACGATTGTTGAATAGTTAGATACCCCTTCAATTCTTTTGTTAGGAGAGAAATAGAAGAAATAAGAGAATTTACATAAGGCTTGCATGGCCAACTTGAGTTATCAATGTTCTCTCTTTATTTATAAAAATTGGGTAATTAAACTTTTCACATAAACCCTCAAAATTATGTCTATATCCACCAACATACATAAACCTTATGTGTATAACCATTTAGGTCCATATATCTGCCTAGGTAATAACTTCATAGACCCTATAATATTTATTAGTTAACCTTATTAATCACTTGTATTAACAAATAAATTAATTAATCAAGGATCATTTTGACCTAATCGACGGGTCAACTTGCCAACCCATTAGGCACTAAGCGACACCATCTATTCTAGGAGATAAGAAGTGTTATATAACTCTCATTTGAAACCTTGTTGCCATCGGTTATCATGTATATATAATCCTTCGGCTCTCATAAATGACTATAGATATGGTCAATTTTTAAACCTCAATCAATCACTCGAGTTAGTATTGATGCATAGAGAAAACCATAAAGAATACCTTTTCTAATATTTCCATTACCTTGGCCAAAGATTTCATTGCATCTCATTCCTTTAATCAATCTCCTCAAACACTAAGGGTGGATGACCCTATCTCAACTACATAATCACCTTTGAGGACTTTGTGTCTTATATAATATTATGAAGTTTTTGAGAACCCATGACAACTCATGAAATAATTACAGTCATCTACCTACAAGATATCTTTGGTGTCTCAAATCTAAGGATCATATACATAACCATGACATAAATCAACATAATTGACATAGGTTAAACACTTCTATATATGAGTAAATTTTTCTACACTTAATCTATTTTTAGATTTATGAGGAGTCTATGAGTACTCAAATCTATATGAATGTAAATATAAGACAAACAAATAGAACAAGGAAGCGACTCTAAATGATATGTTTAGATAGAATGAGTTATAAGTAGGAACTATCTTTTTACAAAGATGCTAAATGATATATTGATATGTGAATGTTTTCACTTGAACATGAAAACAGATGTAAAAGGATCTAATGATAGAAAAGAATGATATCACGCGTACAAAATGCATAGATCTAATGCAAAATTAAATTCAATATGTGGAAGCAAACACAAACCCAAAAATAATGTTTACGTAGAATATTTGAAACTAGTTTAACGAAAAAATATGAAATCAATTTAGGCAAGAAACTTGACAAGATCCAAATACAAATTCATACGACTGATTTGGAGTTTCCTTACAAAGCAAAGACAATTTCAAAAATTTATAAACGACTAAGACTCAAAGTGCAAGAGTCATGACATGTTGAACGTTCATTTTTCTTCAATTGAAATTAATGAAGGATGAAGATTGTCGAGAAAATAAATAAAATATGAAAAAGAAAGATGAAGAGGTAGAAAGAGAGGCATATGTGGAGGTCTTATGTCTTAGTTGAACGTGTATCCTGATTTTATTCATATTCATTGTGGAGAAATGCTCGTGCATGGGAGTCAAGGACACATCTCTACAACTCCAAAACTTTCCCTAGAAACCTTTGTAAATGTACACGAGTTCCACATCAATCTTTCATACATGAATGTCGGAGCTCATGAACTTTATTGTTTTGTTATATTTCATCCTTCTAATTAAATTTTAAAGAAATTTTATGAAAATTTTCTTGGAATTAATAAATGTAGGTTCTCTTCATTATGTATTTTTGTACAAATAAAATAATAGGATGGCAAGTGGAAAGAGGGGAATATAGCTCACCATGTAACCTTCTTAGCCATCATATTCTGAATTTCGAGTTGTGGACTTTCATTCTTGAGATCATCAAGAACTTGCTTGAAAAAGAGGAGAAACAAACCCTAGAAGCAGAATATAAAAGTTGTTTTCTAGCCAAATTTGTTCTTTCTAGCTAACAAACCCTAGAAGCAGAAAAGAGAAGTTTTTTTCTAGCAAAAAGTGTTCTCTCTAGCAAACAAACCCTAGAAGCAGGGGAAAAGTTTCCTTTACACAAATAAAATAAAAAGAAGATTACGACAGATGTCAGTAATCTTCTTATAAAGCCACGAATGCCTCCACTGTTTAAAAACAAATTCTCTTCAGTTGCTCCACAAATTGGAGTCGGGCCCAGAAATTTTGCTTTCTATTTGCTCCGGAAATGAGATTTTTGGAATTTGCGCGGCGCTTTCAGAGAGTTTTTGAGTCTTCAGAGGCGCCGCCGGCGGTTTTTCTCTCTATCTATGCTTCTAGAGGATTTTATCATTGCCTACAACGCAGTCTCCGCTCATTCTGCTCGGGTATAGGCATGCTTATTTATGTGTTTTTATGGTTCTTTTCGTCCGATAATAGTGTCTTTCGATCAACGTACTCCAGAAATACAGACCCAAGTCTCGCCCAAGATTCTAGAAATCGTGGAACAGAGAATGGTGGCCATTGAACAGAGGAGTGCTTATCTTCGTGAGCGGATCAGTCACGTAAAATACTTCTTTATAACATTTTTTTTTCAATTTTCGTTGATTTTTCTTTATATTGATTAATTTAGAATGTGTTCTTTGAGGTTCTTGGGCGAATTCATTCTGAAGTAATTTGATTTGAGTTTTCTGAAGCCAGCCGGAGATCGCAACTTCTGCGTATTCGACAGCCAATCAAGAGCTCCAGCAGCTTAAGGAGTCTATGGATCTCATAAAAGATTTGAGGGCTAAACAAAAGGTAATTGGAAATTATTCTTCTCCAGTTATTTTATAATTTTTGTGATCTCATAACCCTGGTATTGGCCATTAGCCCTAAAAGGCACCTTATTGGTCACGAAAGCATTCACTGTTTTTCTTTGGTTCTAGAATTCTTGGAACCCTAGTTGGCTACGGTTCTATACTTAGATCTTTATGGTTTGTCCTTCAAGTTCCAGAAAATATATGTTGATGGAAGTTATCTTCCATCATCTTCATCAAAGTGTATAGATCAGCGCATGATTGTTTTGTATGAACTTTTCTGCATATTTAAGCGATTTTGGTAGAAAAACATGGTCGTGTGTCTTTAATATGAATGATGAATTAACGAGTGTATGGTATCTCTCTCATCTTAGGAAATCAATGGCCTGAAATCATTGTTGGCCGACGTTCCCAACGACAAAGAAATGCAGCAGATGGCGATTGAGGAGATGTCTGTGGCAGTAGAGGAGGAGAAGAGATTGCAGCTACATCTGCTCAAGTCGTTGTTACCAAAAGACAAGGCCGATGAAAAAGACTGCATTTTGGAAGTGAGAGCAGGTACTTTGTACACTCTTGAATTTTCTCTGTTGAATGTAACAATTGTTTTCTATCTTATATGGTGGGTGAATATATCATAGGCACCGGAGGGGAAGAGGCATCTCTCTTTGCCTTGGATATTTTCAAGATGTATGACATGTTCATTCTAACTTCATGTGCACTATGGTTTTCCTGATCTCTCTATGATGTATCAGGTATGAACGATTCTCCCAGAAGAAAGGATGGCAGTTTGACGTTGTTGACATCATGGCTTCTGACTTGAAAGGATACCGGGTATACCAGTTTGGATCTAATCAACAACCCTGATGAATATTGCATGCACAAAATCATTTTAATTGCTATAAATGTGAGTTTTATAGGAGGCGAGTGCATCAATTTCCGGGCCAGGTGCATATGGTCAACTCAAATTTGAAAGTGGTGTTCACAGAGTTCAGGTATGTAAAGATACGTATTTTTGTTGCATGTTTTAGTTCCTTAGAATATTTAATTTTATGCCCCTATGATTTAGTGTGGACACTTAGAGGTCATGGTTTCTTGTTTCAGCGTGTTCCCTTGACTGAGAAATCTGGGCGTATTCATACCAGCGCTGTTTCTGTTGCCATTCTCCCGCAAGCTAGTCTGGTAAACATGAGGGATGCTAAACTGCTATTTAAACTGTCAAGATTGTTTTCCAAATAAATATTTGACATTGACTCTTATCAAATACATTTTTGGTAAGATTTTTGAGTTGACCTTTGCAATCTTTATCCATGCAAGATGATTTTGAATCGATGACGTTAGATCTCCAGCTAAACATACTCTTATGGAGAGACATTGAGAGGGGCACGAAGAGAGAGAAAGATTAGCACAAAAAATATTGTTCTGTTATGGTTTCAGAAGGCTTGACTATAGTTTAGTAGAAACTTCTTAATGCGCATTGGACACTATCTTCTTTCAAAAAAATAAATAAGACTCTAACAATGAGAATACAATGGTGAATGTTTATATATATGATAGGTGAAGAAATTCATGCCATGTTGAACGAGAGAGATCTGTGGAAATGAGGGGCTTGCTTCTTGTTCTCAGGTATCATAGAATAAATTCAGGACTGAAAACCTATTAGTTTTCCAAGGCAATGAAACTAGTTCTTGTCCTCTTTTTGGTCAACTATCAATGTCATTTTCGATTCTTTCATCTCTTATGCAGGACTCAACTTTGCTGGTATCATATCTTTTAATATAAGTTACATTTATAAGTGTCTACTAAAATTGGTGGTGACCAAGGAAAAACTAAAATTCTAGCCCTGTTGTAATGGGGCTCAAAAATCTTATTGGACCCTAATTGGGGTTCTATTGTTTTATCTGATGATGAGAGTGAATGAGAGAAATCAATGAACTTGTCAAGAGAGGGAAAGGGTAGCCCAGCTACAATTTATTGAAATATGATTAAGCATGTCTCAATTGCTGAATAATGACATTTTAAGTATCATACTTATTCAAGATGTTTTCAGGTGGATGTTCAAGTGAGGAATGAAGACTTGAGGATCGACACATACAGATCAGGCGGCGCAGGGGGGCAACATGCTAACACCACCAACAGTGCTGTCAGAATTACACATTTACCCTCAGGACTAACAGTGTCGATACAAAATGAACGGTCTCAACACATGGTATGTCTATTCTTTTCTTATATCATACACTACTTATATAGCATATTAAACCCTCTAATTATTTTCTAGAAATAACAAAATACTTTATGGCCTTTGACTTTTTTGAATTTTCTGCAGAATAAAGCCAAGGCCCTGAAGGTACTTTGTGCCAGATTATATGAACAGGAGAGATCTCGACAGCATGCTTTTCGATCAAAACTTCGTTCTGAACAGGTACATTCTTGCAGGAACCCTAATATTTATCTATAATTTGATGTGAGAAGAGCTCTTAGGAAGAGATAATATCTCTGTGCCTTTTTCTAATATTTGTCCATGTCCTTGGAAAATTGGGCGTGATCATGTTGTGTAGATCGGGAGTGGAGATAGGTCGGAGAGGATCAGGACATACAACTTTCCCCAGGGCCGAGTCACCGACCACCGCGTTGGAATCACCCTCCACTCCATTCAAGATGTTCTTGAAGGCGAGGGTCTCGAGGAATTCATTAATGCCCTCCTCTTGCAAGAAGAGATGCATGCCATTGCTTCATTTGGTTCTCTATAGCAGTTCTCAGAGAAAGAAATTACAAGGATATTTGATTAAAATTTTTGGAGGATCTTCTCTAACTGAGCAGTGTTGAGCTGTCTCTTCCCTGAGCATTTCAAGCCTCTTATCCCTTGGTCCGTTTTATCTCTTATTGTCAATAGACTGTCTCAAATTTTGCTCATTCCAGTGGATTTTTTTTTCATTAATGTGAAATTGCATCATAGAGATGCTTTGTGAGGTCGCTCAGCCAAATATATCATAAAGCTGTTGTGATTAGGTCCTCATGTCATGTTCATGGTAGTTGATGTTCTTCCGTTGTATCTAGACAAACATAAAATCAAGTCAATGTGGATCTTTGAAACTGGTAATTCATTATAGTTTGAGAAAATCAAAGGGAATTAGTTCTTTATGTTTCGATCGAGATGTTTTCAAGCAACATCCATATGAAACTATGATTCCGAGAGCATATAACATTCAATATATATATCATGATTTGGGTCGAACACCATTTCATCAGGTGATCAGCCCTGTTGTACTTAAAAAAAAAACCTATATAGTGATATATATATATATATATATATATATATATATATTATATGCACACATGAATATTTGAGATTCATACATCAGTAAGATTGCCCTTCAATGTCACTAGAATAAGATCTTATTGATCTGCTTTTCTTTCCCAAATGAATTCATTACTTGAAAAATTATGCATATCAATGAAAAAATAAACATTTTTGTCATTTGACAAACATACTATTCACAATACATGCTGAAGAAAATTTTTAGTTTGCTTGAAACATGCTGAAGAAAATTACAATTCTATTGCAATCATGAAACTTGCTGGGGGACTTCACTATTATTTCATAATCCAGACATGCAAGTTTGTGTCAAACTAATTTTGAAATGTATTTTATATATTTTTTATTTATTTATTCCTCTTGTTCTCCCTCTTTGGAAACCATTTCATCTATGATTTTCTTGCTATCCGTCTCAGTTTGATCTTCTCTCCCATCATCAAGTAGTGCCGGTTGAAAATAACTGGCACCACTGAGGAACACGAAGATATGGTAAAAAAAAAAAAAGGCAGCCCTCTGTTCGTGAGTTTATGAGTGGAATTCATGATGATAAACAAGACAATGGAGTGAGGAAGAGTGGATTGCAGTCTAGACTAATTGGCAAGCTTGTTTCCTTTTTTTTCCTTTCATCTTTTCGGCTTGGATTTCTTCTTTCGAGGTTCAGCCTCAGCTTAAGGCATGAAATTATCAGCTTTTCCTCTTTACTGCAAAAAGAATTCTTCATATCATTACTGGTAAAAACTCTATAAAAAGCATTACTTCAACGACAATGAAGGTGAGTTCATGATGTCTTTGACGAAGGGGAGAAGGGACAAGTGAGTTTAGGAATCAGGGGCGAGTTCTTTAGGGTTGCCAGTTTATGAGCGGGTAACGAAGAAGTTCTAACAGAAATGAAGCTAATCATATGAACGAAAACAAGAAGATGAGATTTTTCAGTTAAGTTAAGAAGCAATCAAAGGTGACGCCATTAATCTTCTTCTCTTAAAAGCGAAGAAGGAAAACCTGTTGGGGAGACTGCGTTGATTAAATGACAAGAGTTCTTAGCCTCGTAGTAGCACGAACCTCCCCTTTCTTTCTAGGTCATGCAAACGGGGCCAGTGCAAGATTGCGTGGGTATTCTACGCAGACAATCGACGCTCTCAGCGAGTAGGCACCACTCTCTTTCTAAGTTCTGAACGATGAGCTGCTATGCTCCCTGAGGGTAATGGCAAGAGAATGAAGAACAAGCTATCCTGATGGAATCTGACTCAAGCAAGAGAGTGAAGAACAAACGATCCTGATGGAATCCGGCTCAAGCAAGACAGTGAAAGGTTATGAATTCAAGTTAAATAATTCAAAATGAAGAAGCAAGTGAGGGGATGATTTGTAGAGGGGGTGCTCTCTTCCTTTCCAGCGGAAGTCACAGGCCAGCGCTCACGCAACCGTTCGAGAAGGAAAGAGATATTTACAGATTTAATGGCGGACAGAGGAGGGCTACAGGACTTGGATAGATATTCTGAGCACTCCATCAAAGGACTCAGGCCGATGATGGCGGTCGCTAACAGAAGTATGCCTTCTTTCTTGTTGAACATTTGCTTCTAAAATCATTTGGATTCTCTGAACTGAATATCTAGATTTCAGAGAAGAAGGTTTTGAGGTCCTTTACTGCACCATCAATTCTCTGAAAGAAAAGCTACCCTTCCCATCACAGCTTGTGCTCGATCATTGACTTTACGGAGCAGATCCGATCGCCGAGCACGAAGCAAATCCATACGAGCACCCCAAGCGGCGCTAAGCGCGCATAAAAAGGAAAGAAACGAGGCGAGTCAAGCCCCTTGCCCAGAACGAAGAAAGCAGAAGCTTGGAGTTGAACTAGCAGTGATTGAAGGGCTGTGCCATGCACTGCACCATGCGTTGAGGTTCTCCGTTTAATCAGAAGTTGTTGAAGCTTAGGTTACCTTTCATGGAAGTGACAGGATCAGGCCTCCTATTTGGCGGAGTCAATCAAATGTTAGAACACACTCTTGCTGAGAATAGAATCTCCGAAACACTTGAAAAATGAGGTGCTCTCTCAGATGTTCAAGAACAAGAAGATGGAGAGCAAAACAAAGAATTCATTCACACTTTTATCTCACTTACATTCAACCGAAACACCGTCGGTATTTAAAAAGAAAAACAGAAAGAACACTTAGACTTAAACTGAAATAACGGCTTGTGGGTCCCGCTGTTCCTTCCCCAGCCAATCCCAGCCGTTATAATCCAGCCACGCGGACGCTCACGATTGAAGCTTGGATCATTTAATGTATTTAACGTAGGATGATAATCCAACGGCTGAGACTCCTTCCTTCAATCTCTTCCTTGATCTGAGCTTCATTTTACTCTCGCGATACCAATCTCTTTCCGGAACTCGCCGAATTTGGAGATTCCCAGCGATTTTGTAAATAGATCGG
Source organism: Lemna minuta (assembly GCA_024174645.1). NCBI lineage: Eukaryota > Viridiplantae > Streptophyta > Magnoliopsida > Alismatales > Araceae > Lemna > Lemna minuta. Next base: position 4,151,271 of record CM044121.1, read on the forward strand.
CCACTTGATCTTCAGTTCGAACATACCTGAGATTGACCTTCCCGTCTTCCACACATTTTCGGATGAAGTGAAATCGAACCTCGATATGCTTCGTCCGACCGTGATGAACCGGGTTTCTGCTGATTTCAATTGCAGACTTGTTATCTATGCATAGATCAAACCGCTTCTCAACGCACCCAATTAATTCACTCATAAACCGATTTATCCATATCCCTTGACACACTGCCATTGTAGAGGAGATATACTCTGCTTCGCAAGATGACAAAGCAATTACCTTCTGCTTGGAACAATTCCATGCAATTGGTTTTGATCCAAAGAAAAAAATTAGACCTGATGTGCTCTTCCTATCATCAACATCACCTGCATAATCACTATCACAATACCCCATTAATTCGCATTCCTTGTCAAATTTGTATATAAGACCGTAGTCTAAGGTTCCTTTCACATATCTTAAGATCCTCTTTGCGGCTGTCAAGTGATTTGAAAAAGGTTTGCTCATAAACCTGCTCAGGTAACTCACGGAATATAACAAATCGGGTCGTGTTAAGGTTAGATACCTTAAGCACCCAATCATCCTTCTAAACAATGTGGATTCCACCTCTAATCCCTCTCCTTCTCGGTTTAACTTCAATCTGCACTCCATTGGCGTTTTAGACGGATTACAGTCTGTCATCTTGAAAATCTCCAGTATTTTCATTGCATAATGTGTCTGACATATCTTAATTTCTTCTTCTTCCTGCATTATTTGAATGCCCAGATAGGAATTTAAGAGACCAAAGTCTGTCATTTCAAATTGTGTCTTCATCGAGACTTTAAAGGACTCAATTTCCTCAAGGTTTGAACCTGTGATGATGAGATCATCAACATACACTCCAACCCATAATTTCTTTTCACTTCTGTTTGATGTGTACACTGCTTGGTCATTAATGCTTCTAGTGAAGCCCATTGACATCAATGTTCCATCCAATTTGCTGTACCAAGCCCTTGGAGCTTGTCTGAGACCATATAGAGCTTTTCTCAGTTTAAGGACATAGTCTTCTTTTTCCAGCTTGTATAAAAACCTTCAGGTTGATCTACATATATGTCCTCTTCTATATACCCATTTAGAAACGCCGATTTTACATCTAAGTGATGTAATTTCCACTTGAATTGTGCTGCCATAGCAACAATTATCCGAATAGACTCTGCCCTTGCCAAAGGTGAGAAGACCTCCTCAAAGTCAACTCCTTTTACTTGGCTGAAACCTTTTGCCACTAACCGTGCTTTGTACCTTATAATTTTTCCAGAAACATCCCTTTTGATCTTGTACACCCACTTTACTCCAATAGATTTGCATCTTTCGGGTAGCTTCACAAGCTCCCAAGTAGAATTTTTTTCAATAGATTTTATCTCTTCTTCCATTGCTCTTCTCCATAATTTCTCTTTCATTGCTGACTTAAAGGATGCAGGTTCTTCATCAATAAGACAACACGTTTTCATCTTCTTCAATTTCCTGTGTTCCTTCATAAATGTCTTGCACTGATCTAAACCTCTCTGTTCTGTCTTCTTCTGAGGACTGATCTTGTGCTCTATACTCTTCTGTAGGTTCAATAGATGTAATGGTTGAGTTTTGATTTTCAGCTGGTACTTCAGATTGATTTACCAAATTAATGGTAGAGGGAAAGGTGAGATCAAAACGTTGACCTCCCTGTTGACTAAAATCCCAGCTATTGGATTCCTCAAAAATCACATCCCTGCTCACGGTTACCTTGAAATTCAGTGGATCAAGGCACCTATATGCTTTTGAACCACGTTCATATCCAATTAATATCATCACAGTGCCTCTATCTTCGAGTTTACTTATTTTGCTGGTGGTTTTCACATGAACCACAGATCCAAACACCCTTAGATGATCTACCGATGGTTTTCTTCCACTCCACTTCTCATATGGAGTTTCACATTTCAAACTCTTTGTGTAAGATCGGTTTAAAACATAGACACAGGTGTTCACTGCCTCTGCCCACAATTCTAGAGGTAAGTTCTTCTCTTTTAACATACTTCTCACACATGACATGATGGTCCGATTTTTTCTTTCCACTACTCCATTTTGTTGAGGAGAATATGGAGCAGTTAGCTGTCTTTTAATTCCATTTAAATCACAGAATCTATTGAATTCTTCATAATTGAACTCCCCACCTCTATCTGTTCTAAAAAACTTTAGTCTTTCACCACTTTCAGATTCAGCTAAATTTTTGACAATCTTAAAATGATTAAATGCTTCTGACTTTTCCCTCAGAAAGAACACCCACATTATCCGAGTAAAGTCATCAATAAGAAGGAAATAATACCTTCGATTTCCAATGGTTGATGGTGTAATTGGACCGTATATATCACCATACAAGAGTTCCAGTCTCTTTGTGGCTCGAAACGAAGATGCAGATGGGAAGGGGCTTCGAGATTGCTTGCCTGCTACACAACTTCTGCATAATCGATCCGAAAAATTAACATTAGGTAAGCCTCTTACCATTTCACCTCGCCTCATGTCATCAATTGCACGAAAATTCTGATGACAGAGGCGATGATGCCATAACCATACTTCTTGATCCTCTTCTCTTGAAATTTGACGAGTTTTCGGCAACATTCAAATTAGCGAGATACATACTGCCCTTTGTTTTTCCGAACTTGTGCAAATTGCTTCCCTTCTTTGTCAAAAAAATAGAAAGAATGCCACCTCCCAACGTCGATATGAAACCATCCTCATCAAGCTTCCCAAGACTTAGAATGTTAACCCTCAGAGAGGGAACATATAAAACTCCTTCAATTGTAATCTCTTCTCCATCCAAGTAGTTTAGGAGAATAGATCCTTTCCCTTCATACCTTACTGAAGACTCATCACCAAACTTAATAGAACCCTGTAGAGATTCATCAAGAAAATAAAAAGAAAGATCTCCTACTCGTCATATGTGAGCTTGCACCGAGTGTCAAGATACCACGAATTCTTTGAATTCTTTGTGAGATTATCTTCCTGAGATCCTTGCAGTAAGAAGTCCTCAGTATAAGCCATGAACAAACTCGATTCTTCAACTGAAATGTTTGCAACTTCATCTCTCACTCTTGGTTTTTCATTCTTGCATTCATCAGCAAAAATGCCCAAAATCTTGGCGAGTTATAGCATTGAACTTTTTGATTTATCGAACGGCTTTCTTGATTTTTCTTGCTTCTGAACATCACTTTCTTGGGTTTTTCCTCTACCCTGATCTCTTCCTCTTCCTCTTCCTCTTTCTCTGCCTCTTCCTCTTCCACGTGACATCTGTCCATCTTCTTGTCTTGTTTTCTTGAATTTACTCATCGCACGAGACAAAAGAGCCTGTTCTTCCTCCCTTGAGTCTCTCTCAGCCAATCTCATTTCATGAACTTTCAAAGACCCAATCGCTTCAACTAACGACATTGAGTCTAAGTCACCGAATTGCTCTAAAGAAAGCGTCAGGGAGTCATACCTCGGCGACATTGACCGCAAGAGTTTCTTCACCGCTTCTTTATCTTCGACCCTCTCTCCAAGTTGGCATAATTCAAAGACGATTCTTGAAAATTTATCCGTGAATTCACCCACCTTGTCTGTCTTTTTCATTGAGAGATTCTCAAATTCTCTTCGAAGTCCTTGAGCTCTGGATTGGGCGAGACGATCAATTCCCACATGGAATGATCGAATTATCTCCCAATTTACCTTTGCTGTCTTCTTGATGTCTAATTGAACTCCAAATGTTTCCGGAATTGCCGCCGGCATCGCCCGAAAAGAGCAAGCTGTCCTTACGCCTGTTCGTGTCGGTGCCAAGAACAGACTTCCCACAAACCTTGTGCATCAAGATGCACCTCCATTCTCATTGCCCAATGACGATAGTTCGTCGCAGTGAGTTGGGTTAGAGGCGTCGGAGCGACTACCTCAAGCTTCTTGACCACTTCACTGGTCGAAGCTCTCTCACCCTGAGCCACCACATCACCTCTTCTCGGCATTTCCGGCAGGTTTTAACGAGAATCGGCCGCTCTGATACCACTTGTTAGAACACACTCTTGCTGAGAATAGAATCTCCGAAACACTTGAAAAATGAGGTGCTCTCTCAGATGTTCAAGAACAAGAAGATGGAGAGCAAAACAAAGAATTCATTCACACTTTTATCTCACTTACATTCAACCGAAACACCGTCGGTATTTAAAAGAAAAAACAGAAAGAACACTTAGACTTAAACTGAAATAACGGCTTGTGGGTCCCGCTGTTCCTTCCCCAGCCAATCCCAGCCGTTATAATCCAGCCACGCGGACGCTCACGATTGAAGCTTGGATCATTTAATGTATTTAACGTAGGATGATAATCCAACGGCTGAGACTCCTTCCTTCATCAAAGGCCATTTTGAGCTTCTATACCATGGAAACCCTTCTCATTGGAGTCTTGAAAAGCTTTTGATCCGTTGATTAATTAGATCAATCTCATTATGACTTTAGGTTAGTTCTTGCTAATTTTTTTCTAATCTTTCAACATTTAGCATTATATTTTCATTTTAAATCGTAATTTGATAGAATTTCATAAATTTTTCGTCACTTTCTCTCTCATTGTGAAAGATTTTCTTGCTGTAACTTTCTTTTTTGATTTTTCTGTAGATTTAGATCTGATTTTTATGATTTTAATTCCGTAGAAAGATCTTTGAGTCTTCTCTCTGAATCTATATTTTTCTCTAAACTCTTATCCCAATTCATTATCCAATTTGATCAAATTCTAAAACTTCTCAAGCATAATACCTAATTCTCTGTGGATTCTACCCTTTCTCACTTTTATAATTAATTAAAATTGATTAAGAGTGAGCTCGGATCTGTGGAATCCACGAAGAAAAACATAATACCTAATTCTCTATGGAATTGTTTGGACTCATTGATGTGCAGTATCCATGACGGTCGAACATGCATCATCATCATCAGGCATGTGACACATGTCTCTCTCATGTGTAGTGCCAATTCATGGGATCTAATAAATGTATGTTGATACACTGAAAATGGAAAGAATGATTCTCCATGAAAATTTTCTTCAAATATCTTAGAGGAGAGGTTTTTTATAAAGGAAGTTTTTTAGAACAACTTTCTACCTCATCAATACTAGTCTAATGTTAGTGTATTGGAGATAAAAGGGGGAGACTTTTAGTATGCTAGATAATCATCCTCCATCTTAAAATGGAAAAGAACTCGTGTTGATCACCGACACATCTCTTTGATGGGTTTTTGGTTTTAAGGGGAGCAAAAGGTCGAGAGAGCGAGCAAATTTTCTATAACCTCTTTGTTCATATTCAAATATCTTGTGTGGGTATCTTATTTCAAGGAAATAAACAATGATAGAGAGAGATAGAGAGGTTTGCTTAGTGAGATGGGAGTGAAGAGAGTGAGAGGGAGACAAAATGAGGGATAGGAATTCAGAAAACAGAATTGGGAGTTGAAGATATGGGAATAGGGGCTTTGTGTCTGAGGGAAGTGGGAGAGAAAGAGATGAAAAAGGCGAGAAAGGGAAATTAGAGGATGAACATGAGAGAAATTTGATTCTTCCCCCACAGATTTATCCATCCCATTCCATTGAAAAAAAAAGTAAGCTCTAAAATAAAGGAGCTTAAATCAATCTATCCATCCCTTTCAATCTCTCATTTGAATGATAAAAAAATGGTCTCAAAAAGTAAGGGAGAGAGAAAATTATCAAAAAGAGAGGTAGGGGGAGAGAGAGATAGAAATGGAGAGAAGATGAACTAATGATATATGTATGTTCTTTTGGGATGATGCTCATGTCTAGTTAATGTTGGTGAAGAGAGAAGGATAATAAGGGAGGGATAGAGCGAAGCAAGTTAGAGAGAGAGAGAGAGAGAGAGAGAGAGAGATAAGATGATTAGCGCTATGCATACTTTCTTTTGGGTTGACCCTCTTAACTTGTTTATGTTGTTTAAGAGAGAAGGACACTAAGATAGAGAGAGAGATAGAGTCAAGAAAGTTAGAGAAGTGTTTACCATGCGAAAGATGCTTAAGATAGGGAGAGGAGGGGATGATGCCAAAGAAGTTAGAGAGAGATAGAGAGGCAGGAAGTAGTATAGCAAGAAAGAAGTAACGAAGGGAGAGAGAGAGAGAGAGAGAGAGAAACAAAATTTACTATTTGCCATGCCAATTCACAAATGAAGAAGTTGGAGAGAGGAAGAGAGGGGATAACACTAAAAGGTTAGAGAGAAGAGATGGAGAGAGAAAGATGGATAGCGATAAACGAACTAGAGAGAGAAAATAAACGAACTATTTGCTTGCCCCATTCCGGATCCGGATTCCCTTAACCGGTCTCGGATCCACTTGACTTTTCCCAAGCTGGGTCAAAACAGAGGTCTTCTCTTCTCTCTCTAGATCCTCAGAGATTCTCTCTGTAACATCCCTCCTCGATCTTCTCTCTCTCGCCGGCGATGGCTTTCCTCACCGTCCGGCGACTCCTCTCCGGCGGAGATCGCGTTCATATGAACTACAGATTTCTCTCGTCGTCGCCTGAAACTCCGATTAGGGCTACGCTTTTCCCTGGAGACGGAATTGGCCCGGAAATCGCCGAATCTGTGAAAAAGGTTCATTCTCAGTTTTTGGTTCTTGGTTTTCTGATCTATTTTGAAATTTTTCTCCACCTCCATTTTTCCTGTTAAGATTAAGATTTCGGTGTAGCTTATGAAGGTGTATTTTGGCCGAAGCATATCTCAAGGTTTTGATCTAATGGTTATTTTTATTATTTGTTATTTCGTCTGGAAATTAGTTTTCTGGGTTTCTGAAGATATTTGCAGATTAGGATTCTTTCCATAATGATTGCGTTTCATTGTTTTAAGCAAGAAAACACTATGTTATACCCTTTAATTTCACTTCAATTTTCATTGCTCTTATTAATAACCTAATGTCATTTATGATTGCGAGATCAAATTTGAGTTTTTTTAATCTACTATCTAGTCATGATGCATTCGGCGTGTTTTGACTAAATTTTTTGTTCTTAAACTACGAAACTTAGATATCGGTTTATGTGCTTCAGAAATCCAAGCTCTCGGTTTCATCTAAGACACTCAGGATGATATCATCATCATTCCCTCACTGTCGTAGAATCGGTTTTAATATTTCAGGGTTAAGGTTTCTTTCCAAAAGACAATTCATTAAATAACTTATTCAGTTAGTCATATTGGCTATCCAGAAAAGAAAATTCCATTAGCCTCATCTAGAAGGCATTGTCTCTACATTACGTCCTGAATTCTCTCATTGTTTAAATTAATGATTTCTTCAGTATCTTACAGATTTTCAATGTGGCAGAAGTCCCCATCGAATGGGAAGAACATTTTGTTGGGGAAAAAGTAGACCAAAGAACTGAGAGCTTCCTAACGTGGGAAAGCCTGGAGTCAGTGCGCCAAAACCTGGTAGGCTTGAAGGGCCCAATGGCTACCCCGATTGGAAAGGGTCACAGGTCCCTCAATCTTACACTCAGAAAAGAACTTGGTCTTTATGCCAATGTGAGGCCCTGCTACAGCCTTCCTGGATACAAGACTCGGTATGATAATGTTGACCTCATAACAATCCGTGAAAACACCGAAGGAGAGTATAGCGGCCTTGAACACCAGGTCAGCTCATTAGTTTGAATCGACTATTCATTTCTGAATTCATTCCTCTCTGTATATTATCATATATGATTGTATACTTTGTGTATTAGACGTACGAGTCAATAAAAGTATTCTCAGCCTACATGAATTGGCATTAAGTGAATTTCAAGAATTGTTGAGAGTTTTTCCCCCACTCTTATCCTTTTCTCCTTGGAGGATGATTTAGTTTTTTTGTCCTCTTTCATCTCTGCTTATTCTCGCAAGAAAATAAGGTCAAGTAGGATTTCCCATCCCCTATACCAACTAAAAACCACATAGAAAACAAGGGTCGAGAGGCACTCCTTATACAGGCATCCCTCAAAAACTGCATAAATTACTGAAATACCCCTAGACCATCTATTGACTCAAATATTCTATCGCCAACAACTCATATGGTAATACCTATATTACTCTTGGTTTTGCCTGGTGTATACCATGAATGTTGTTGAGAGTTGTAAAGTTATAGAACAGCTCAGGGTCACCACAGAACTGATCTAGTCTGTTCAAGGAAGGCATTCCTTCTATAGACATTCTAAATTCAGTAGATTACCAAAATACCCTTTCATGTTGTATGTTAATTTTTACTCAATTTGGTATTGCCTGGTGTAGGTGGTGAGGGGTGTTGTTGAGAGTCTGAAAGTGATAACCCGTCAGGCTAGTTTGAGGGTGGCAGAGTATGCATTCCACTATGCCAAAACTCACGGCCGGCAAAAGGTTTCAGCCATTCACAAAGCCAACATTATGAAAAAGACCGACGGTCTCTTTCTCAAGGTTTAACTTCCACTTGATTACTCAAATTCTATTCTTTGTATTTTCTTATCAGTTCTAATCAATCTCTTCTTTTCAGTGCTGTCGGGAAGTTGCAGAGAAGTACCCAGATATCAAGTATGAGGAGGTCATCATTGACAACTGCTGCATGATGGTAACGTTGAATTTTTCAATTGAAAAAGGATTGTTTTTCTGATCGAAGTTATCATCTTATAAAAGCATGTTATTATAAATTTGTTTTGTTCAGCTGGTGAAGGACCCCAGTGTCTTTGATGTGCTTGTGATGCCTAACTTATATGGGGACATCATCAGCGATCTATGTGCAGGATTGATTGGAGGCTTGGGCCTCACTCCAAGGTTTGAATTTCATATCTTCATATTCCCATGTTGATCTTGATCCGAACTTGAGGGAGGCATAAATCTTTTCTAGAGAGAGCAATACTTGCTAAAAAAAAAGATGCTTCAAATGGTGTTCCTAAAGACTTAAATACACAGTACTCCTTAACTTGATTTTTGGAAGCAGTGGTGAATGGACATACAATAGGCGTAGACAGAAAAGTTAAGATAAATGATTAGCTGTATTTATAAATAAATAAATACATGATTGGCAATTTCTAATAAAGAATTTTGTTATCTTCCTTATGTGAATACTGCTCGCGCTCATAAAATTCAATACAGCTGTAACATTGGGGAAGGAGGCATAGCTCTGGCGGAAGCTGTTCATGGCTCAGCGCCGGATATCGCAGGCAAAGTGAGTCACATAATCCACCTTCTCTCCCATCGCCTCTGCCTTCTATCTATTTATGATCATATATATCTACTGCCCAATGAAATCTAAGAAATCTCATTAAACCCTCTTTGGATACTTATTTATGCAGAATCTGGCCAACCCAACAGCCCTTCTGCTGAGCTCTGTCATGATGCTGAGGCATCTGAACCTGACCGATAAAGCTGACCGGATTCACAACGCGATACTCGACACCATTGCGGAGGGCAAGTATCGAACCGGCGACCTCGGCGGGACAGCCTCCACGGTTGATTTCACCAAGGCTGTGTGTGATCATCTCTGAGGTCAGTCTCACTTGTGGCCTATCTGTGGCATTTGATTGGATTACATTCCTTGAGATTGTGCACCTAGGCACATGGGCTTAAGAATCAAATAAGAGGATCTCAAATTTACCGTTTCTTTTTGCTTTTCCTCCATGTTGATGAATTTTGGAAATAATCTTGTACAATAAACTCTGAAGATGATCGATTCAAGACTTATTTTTTTATCATTCATTGAAATGTTTTAAGAAGTTAAACAATGAGGGCTAAGGGGAGGGAATCCAAGGCGAGGTTGGAATATCTGATAGTAGGAGAGAGCTTGACAGAGGAGCTGGAGAAATGGGAGAGACCCTTGGAAAGGAGGGAGATACTGGAATTTCATTGCACTACTTCTATTCGCAAAAAAATTTCTTACCTTAACCCCATTTATAGGCTTCACACAGACCATATGGAATGTTACGCAGATTAAGACATAGTTTCTGGTTGAACATTTCCTTTACATTTACATTTGTTGACGATTAGGAGATAACAGTCCTCTATCCTAATTAGGGTTGGTCATTTTTTATCGAGTCGGCAATCTGATCGTCGATCTTCGCTCGATTGTTCGATCATTGACTTGAGTAAAGTCATATTTTTAATCGATAGATGGAGATCGACATTATTGACGTTAAAAATGTTGAACCTCTCTCTCTCTCTCTCTCTCTCTCTCTGGTAAATCAGATATAGAGACCATGCGCAAACACTGCCAACAAGGAGAAAAGCCCCCAAGATCCAGTCAGAGCTCTCCAACCGCGGGATCTGTAGTCCAAAGATCATGGGACCCTTGAACAATCATAAATGTTGCTTCTACCACGCAAATGGGAGTTCCCAAGATCTTAGCCCGTCCTCCCCAATTCGATAGATCAAGCTTCTCCATCTTGTGAAATCTCGCAGACTCAGTAAATGAAGACACACAAAGGGAGAGAGAGAGAGAGAGAACTCACTTGAAAACCAAGACCATCAAAAAGGTCGACGCCGGGCTGATGTAATTCACTGTGGTGACGAATGTGATGAATGTGAGGGAAAGCCTAGAGCAATACTAGTTTTGACTGACTGACCATTGAGGTCCTCGTCAAAGAGTGTTCACCCACCTATAGAGAGAGAGAGAGAAAAAAAAGGCAACTGTATTCTCAAATAGAGAGAGAAACAATTCTCTCTCACACACACACACACTCTCTCTCTCTCTCTTATAATGATCGTCGACCTTGGTCAATCTACAATATATTGATGACATAGATGGCACACAGACCAATTTGGTCGATCAAGGTGTCGATCGTTTGCCGATAGATCTTGATCAATCATGATCGTCCAACCCTAATCCATTTGCTAAGCATCCTCTATGATGTCATGGGGTTCCATACTAATCCTTTTTCTAAGCATAACTCAATTAAAGAAAGATTACAACTCCCCAACATTGTGTCAGTTAGATATTGCCTTAGTTAAGATGTTGATACAAGCTTTGATATCTAATAAAGATCTAGTAAAGGTCATGGCTATTTTAATAGCGATCATAAGAGCTCCAAGATCTCTCTTTATAATCAAAAGTGGGTTCATCATAATTGAGCAAAGAATCATGCTCAATTGGATCCTCTTTGGGGATGTGCATATGCCTAGAAGAAATTTAGCATAGGATAGAATATGCTTGATGGCATCGATTAACAAGATGGTAACCATGAATTTCTTAAAAGTGTTTGGAAAAGGATCATGATACTGCTACCTTTGACCTTCAGACAACCAATAACCTAAGGTACATTAGGCTGGTAGACATCTAGATTTGGCTCCAACCTCCTCTGCCCATCCTCATCATTAGAAATGATCTTAAGAGGTTCATTGTCCTCCTTATCATGAACCAAGTATTTATGGTTAGGATGATCCTTGGATAGTCTTGCTACTTCTAAGATTTGTCTATAGATTATATTGTATCCATTACCTTCTGATATGTGTAAAATCACGGCCGTTGAAAGCACTAGTTCACGTATCAAATAAAAAATTAAAAAATTCAAATAAAAGAATATTTTTGGTGTTTTTGTAATAAGAAAGAAGAAATGATTTGTGAATGAGAGAAAAATACGCGTCAAATGCAATGAACTGATCAAACGCATAAAAACTCATTTCGAAGATTATAAACCCTTGATCAGGCATTCCAAATGTGATTTATGATTTAAAAATATGAAAATGTGGATGAAAATATTGAGAAAATAGAAAGATCAGTAGAAAATGATTATAATATAAAAATTTGTGATAAAAACATACTCCAGCGAAGCTCTCCAATCAAACACACCTTTGAAAGCCCATACACTTGGCCCAATTTGGCGTCTTGCATCTAACACGAGGAATAAATAGAAAAGAGAAGAAAACCACTAGAAATGATGTTTTCGTACACGAAGAAGAATCGATTTGTGTCCTCTTTCCTCCTAGCTAGCCAATTCTAGAAGCACAAAATGAAACGTTAAAAACCCTAATTTTTTTACCTTGGAATTTAAATTAGCCTTGATGAAGTTTTAGAGCTTGAAATGATGATCATGCCCACAAAATTTTAGCCCCTATCTAATTTGGAATCATGATATATCATAACTTCAATTTGGAGCATTTCTAGCCATTGAAAATCCCTTAAAAATTTCTTGATTAATTTCTAACCATTGATTTTCATTAAGATGATTGTTAGAAGCCCTCCAAATTGTGCCACATGTCTGCATATCACTCATAGAGAGGAGAGAGAAAGAATGGATCATTCTGGCCATTAGATCCCTCTTCTAAGTGGAGAATGGATAGGATTGTGCCATGTGTCACATTACACTTCTTCATGCAAAGAGAGAGAAAAATAGATATATTGAACTTGATTTGGGCCATCAGATTTGATAGTCTTGTGATCCACCACATCTGACTGCTCCTATGCTACCACAATATATAGAGGATGAAAGAGGAAAAAAATTTACAACCAATAAAGAAGAGATTTGGTGGACTAGGTCCATGAGATCAAGTGACTTACGACACGCCACGAGTCCTTGCAATTAAAAAAAATTAGTCCCACTTTGAAAAAATAAAAGGTACATTTGTGCTTTATAAGATGACGACCCATTTAGCAGTACTAAAAAAAATAAGTGTTTAAGAATTAATACTCCCCTAAATGGTGTCACATGTGCATTGATTGAGCGCCACCTAGTGACATGTCTTCGTGCAATGTGTACTTGATACCATATCAACATGCCATGTCAGCATGCGCAAATAAAATCAATTTTTCTAATTTTTTAATTCTTGAATAATCCAAGAAAATTTGAAAAAGTAGGAAAACATTATAAATTTTGGGAAAAATTGAAAAAAATAAGAGAAAAAGAGAAATTATCAAAAAAATCCCTAAAACTTAAAATATTCATATATTTTCATAGAAAACCCTTTTTGGATGAATTTTTTGCCATTTTTATTCTTGTTTTGTTTCATTTTTCATGTTATTACCTAAAAATGAGAATAGGGTAATTTTATATTAGAAATTGATATCCTCTTCATTCCACCTTATTCTTTGTTTATGCCTATGATCACAAGACTCATGTACACATGATTAAATCATCTTTCTTTGACCTTGGAAAATATCATATATCAAATATGCATAAAATTAAAGGAAATTTGCTTCTGAACAATATGATTTGATAAATACAAAAATTTCATGATAAAATGCATAATAATGACATGAACTATGTTTAAAATCATCGAAGAATGATGAATTAAGCGCATAAAAATGCATGTCATCCCTTCCTCCTCTACATGAATTTGATTCATGATATGAACCTAACTCAATGATTCATTTCCCTATAATTCTATGTCTGTAGTGGGCTGTGATGGTAGCCTAAACATGGACATTTGTCTTCATAAAGTTCTAGATCTCATCTACTCAAGAGTTCATCCGATTGGTCTACTCCATCAAGTTAGAAATTGCTATGATGATAGGATTGGATGCTAGTGGGGTTTGGCATGGAGCTGGTGTGTTGGATAGCTGCTTTGTGCTCATGTCAAGTTGCAGTTGTTGATATAGTTTCTGTTTATCATGGGATAAGGCTGAGTGATGTATTTTTTCTCAACGTTCCTCCTTAAACCTCCAAAATAGGATAGATTTTTATAATAACCTCAGTTATTATAATAATTTCAATAAGTGTTCAAATAGTTAGGCCTATGCAGCTAGCTTGGCCCTACTTGAGTATTTGGGCCTTGCCTATACTTGCCTTGACCTTGAACTACCATAATGGGACATTCCCACTCGAGATGATTAAAACTTGGCAATGAAAACACAGAGAAGAGTCCGGAAATTTTAGAAGTGCAAGCCTTGCGGAATCATTATAAATGTTGAGACAATGTAATAGTAGATCCTAAAATGTTAACCACCTTTTTTATTCTATCTAGAAACATTATGGTCTCCACTACCTTGGCGTCTATCATCCCTCCTTTAGGCGAAAAACCTCATCCAAAAGGTTTTTCTTTGTTATGATGGTTGTTCTCAGCCATCGTCGTGATCAACTTCATGGCATCCTCAATGTATTTTCTCATGAATGTTCCTCCACTCATTTCATCTAATACATGCCTATCTTGGATTTTATAATAAATCCCATTATAGAGCTTAACCCATATTAGAGGACCTTAGTCTCATGTGAGGCATATCGTCGTTTCTATCCTCTTCTCATCAATATATAGAGCCTTGTAATTGCTTCTCTAATATTTAATTATCAATGGATTTACTTTTCACATTGGGGTCCCAACCCATTATAAAAATATCCATATAAGTTCATGGTTGAAACACCATGTTGAGAACAGTCAAAGTATGGTTGTAAGTTTTTCCTATGCTTTATGAAGAGTTTCACTTGGTCCTTCTGTGAATTCATGCATTGCTTTCCTTTTAGGACTTTTCTTTCATAAAAAGAATTTTTTTTTCAAGAATTCTTCCTCCATTTTAGCTAAGGCGGTGAATTCTTTTCGCAACTTCAAAGCCAATGTTTTTCTTGTCTTTAAGTGTAGTGGGAGATTATGCATCTCGAGGGACATTATACATTTGGTGGATTTAACAGACTTGGATATCCTCATCTACTTGCCAATATGGATTCTCAAAAATTCTATCATTGAAGATAGGTAACATACTCACAATATGGTAGTCAATTAAAAAATTAGCACCTTTATGAAAAGGGTGTATGCAAATGAGTGATAGGTCTTTGGAGTATGAGTCTTACATAATTATTAAGTCACCTCCTAGAATTTCTCTTACCATTCTGGGCATATCTATGGGTTCTATGCCCACAAAAGAAACATAAGATGGGAAATATTGTGGGTTCTCCCAAAAAGATCTACATGTAAGGGGTAACACCGTGTTCTCCTATAAGGATGCCAACTCATTGAAAGGGGAATGAAAATATTATTTTTTTATTTTAAATAGAAATAGTTAGATATATTGTATATATATGTTGTCAACTAATGGTTCTAACTACTGTTATAAATTCCTCAAGCACTCAATCAAAGCCACATAAAGGCATTGGCTTTGAGGTCAAGCCTATTTTTTATGAAATCATGGCAAAGGAGGCTCTAAAGTAACTCAATTGGTCAAGTGAAATTACTAGAAGACTAAAAATCTTAGAAAATGTACCTAGCACTGCCATTCGTGTAACTTTAAGCCCTCTTAAGGCAAAATGATCAAGTGATTGATCTTACTTCGGAGAAAAGGGAAAATTGACATAATCAAGTCTAATTAAGGATCCTTTAGATAAATTTTCTTCTTCTTATCACTTAGAAAATGATCAAGACAAGTGAAAATCCAAGTTTGATTATGTCAAAATTATGTAAATATTCAAATTAAATGCCTAATTCCTAGGCAATGAGACCATTTGTCATGTCATGATCTCACAGTCATTGAAAACACACAATCGCAGGTCAAAAAGTCCAAAGTTGCTTTGATTGATGATTAAGTATATTTAATGAATAACGGCCAAAATCTAAGAAAAATTAGAAAAATCTTAACATATCTCTCATTTGAATCTTTAGAATTTGGTCAAATTTGATGATGGAAAGGGATGAGAATTCAAGGGAAGATATATTTTTATAAGGTATAGAGATAAATCATTCCAAGGAATCAAAATAGATGAAATAAGATTGGATTTGAGGAGAAATCAAAGGGAGAAGTTAGACAGACAAATCACTCATGAAGAGAGAGAAAATCAAAGAAAATTATAATATGATAAAGTAGAGAGCTAGATTTTCCCGAGGAATCAAAACTAATGCAAATCAGATTGGACTGAAGGAGAAATCAAAGGAAGAAGTTAGATGAATTCCTCATAAAGAGATAGAAATAGTAAAAAAATTCAACAAAATTCTATAAATCTACCACTCTAAATTTAAACCTAATGCCAAATGACAAAAGTGGAATCAAAATATTACTAACCCAAAACTACCAAGAAAATCATCCAATTAATCATCCTATCATGTCTATTTGTCTTAAGAATATTGCTTTAAATGTAATTATTATGTTCACTATTAAAGAGATTTATGACAAATCATATGATATGTAAGATAAAAAATACAAGAAAATCCTTCATACTTTTTTTTAGAATTGTGAAATTATTTGGATGAGAAAGACAAAAATTAAGGGATAACATTGGTGGAACTTGAGCATGCATCATGATTCATCAACATAATTAGATATATAAAACAGAAGTAAACTTGTACTTGGATTCACGGGATGATTCCTCATCGTAGTAGATTTCTATAGTAGAGAATAGCCTTCTTGAATATCCCCAAGATAAGCCTCCTGATCTCTAGAAGAAATGGGATTCTATCTACAGGGTTATGAGCATTGGGGTACTCTAGTGGACTATGACCTCCTATTTATAGAGAATGAGGACAACTTAAGCCTCTAATCAGTCATTAGTCAGCCTATTAATGACTAATGACCAATTTTATTGCCTCTACACATAATTAACCTCCACACACACAAATGAATGTCGTAATCCCCACATTAAACATAGTTGAATCACTTAATGGGATTAAATGATAGTTAATCCACAATAATATATAACTATGTCCACTTAATAAAGATTAGACCTAACAAATATAAACTTTGAGACATAAAATACAAGACAATTGCATCATATTGTAACAGGAGTTTAGAAGACAATATCTATATCTACAATCCTATTCAAATGTCATAAGAAAGTTCTTAATTATCTATTTTTAGAGAAAGAATGCTTATTTGATGGAACTAAAACCCTAATAAAAATGTCTCAATTAGGTCTTTGGACTCCCTTTTCACAAATACTAAGATGGGGTCAATGAAAGATATGTTAAGAATTCGAAAACAATTATTTTTTTAGCACAAAAATGGAGAAGAATTAGTGATGAAATTTTCTCTCCACTAAAAATCTTGGATAGTAATTTCTAACAAACAAATACAAGGAATTATTGCAGCCATCTGCAATAAAAAAAATATCATTTTCATTGATGCAAGAAACTTCTATAAAATTTTTGAAAGGGTCTTTATTGACTTGCAAAGAGGCATTGCCCCAATCATTTGTAAAAAAATGCCTTTTCCATTTCCCCTTAGCCCTAGTCTGCTAGCTGCATATTTCAATCTAAGTCAAGACCCATAAAATGATGCATGGCATAGGTCTCAATAATTTACAAGATCAAGACTTCATTGTTTGCAATTCAGTGTTTTCCTGCCATATAATGTGACACGAACAATGATAAATATCCTAGATTGATGCATAAAGTATTTTTATTCTATTTTTTGATTTTTGGATTTGGGAAAGAAAGAGACAGTTATTAAGTGAGAGAGAGAGAGAGGAGATTAGAGGGGGAAAGAGATATTATTTTATTTGTAACACTCATTTGAATCAACTACATTAATTGTAGGTGTGAGTATATCTTTTTCGAGAAATTTATAACAATAGGTAAGTCAAATATATCTTTTTCAAAATTTAGAATCTCAAATTAATACTTCAAATGCATCACAAACACATCGAGAATGGTGGTAAACATATAAAATGGTTCATAATTTAGATAAATAAATCAAATAAGTTTGCTTTGATTTTCTCCTTCTACTTGGATTTCAGTTGTCTTCCTCACCACCTGGCATAGGGTTGTTGATACTCAATGTTAGTGCAACTCTTCTCATCTCTCTTGCATATTTAAGGCCACAAGCATTGCAGAGTGTCTGTCACCATAAAAAAAAAATTTGAGAGAAAATGTAAACCAAGAAAGAATGCAAAGCAATCTATTTATATCATTTTTTCTCCAATTTAATTGATGTTGATGTCAATCATACATCGATGTTTGTAGAACTATTTTTACTTTAATAAGTAAAAATGTTCATAAAAGGTGATTAAAATCAATGAAGGCAACGGGTTGCAATCTGAATATAATGATTAATAAATAATTTTTCTTAATATAGTGATTCATTTGTATGAATATAATGATTAATGTGCAATAAAATAACGGGTTTTTCTATAATTATCAAAGCTTATTGAAAATGATACATCAAATATATGGGAGATGTCACATAGAAAGATATCAGTAGCTTTTACCATTTGAATTTTCATAATTTATGCAGATGAAACACATATCATACCAGTCTAGTACCATTTGAAGTTTTAGATTCTAATAATATATCTAGAGAGAGAGTGAGTGTGTGACCGAGAGAGAGAAAAAGATAAAGAAAGGTAGAGAGGGAAGGAATGCCTTTGGATTTTCAGAAGCTAGTAGCTTCTTTAGGTTTTCTCATTGTTGAAATTGTCTATATAGAGTGACAAGAGCCTGGACCAAAATGAAGGGGATAGAGAGATACAGAGAGAAGAAAGCCGATGAAAGAGACAAAAAGGTAATGCATGGGAGGGATAGACGAGATTCAGATATGGGACGAAAGGGTAGAGATAGAGAGAGAGAGAGAGTACCTTAGGTCCGTTAGGCCCTGATCTCCAAGTATGATTATCAGGGATGAAGCACATATCACAGCACCCCGGAACCCTAGGAATGGGGGATGATCCTCGATCTCTTGTAGCACCTCCTAAGCCCAACCAACCTTCCGCTTTCTTCTGCCCATCAGCCCCCTTCAGAGGACTCACCAAATCCTCCACCCTCCACGGCTCTTCTCTCCTTCTCGGATGTGCTCCTCCTGACAAGCCCTCCATCTCTCTCTCTCTAAAAGCTTGTAGACTGATAACCAGGTCCTCAGACATTTATAAGACGATCAGGCGCACAGAAGATGCGGTAAAAGAGAGAGAGAAGATTCTGAATCGATTTTCATGGGACGCTCGCGTCGGTTCACGAAGACCATGATTGCATTTAAGGGAGAGAAACGCGAAAGGAGTGCCACCCGTTTACTTCTAAGTCTACGGCACTTTGGCTGATAAGCTGTTTCCTTCTGTCAGCCCTGTAGAGGTGACGTGACTGGGTGTTCTCTATGCATGCGCGTATGCAGGGTAAGTGGAAAAGGCGTGTGCTGATGGGAACTAGGCTATGGAAACCTGCTAAGGCCCAATAAGGGGTAGGTTTTCAAGCTTTCTGCTCGGTTTCTCGCCTGAGTAGGAAGCAGCTATCAGTAATCAGAACAAGGTGATCAGATCGACGCGATCAAATCTCTGAGTCTGATCCTCAATCTGCCAAAGTGGTTCTGGATCAATCATCAATCGAGTGGTCCAGATATTGACCGAGGGAATGATAGAGTGAGAGATCACTTTTAGCAATATCCCATTTTCAGCCTTGATCAGAATGACAATCTGATCAAGGGGATTTTTTTAATTTTTTAGAAAAATCTTTTTAAAAAAATTGTTTGCTTTGATTTTCTATATATTTTTAATGTGGATCGTCAATCGGATTGACCATCTGATCAATGATCACTTCCTCCGTGTTATCAATCGATTCGAGAACTCTCTATCCAAACATCGATTGAATCATAGACCTTGATCAGATCGTCGATCAGACTGAGGAAGTGATCAACAACCCTCGATCCATTTGTCAATCCTATCCAATTGACCGATGGAGGAATTTAATCAACATCAATACAATCATGATCTCCTCAATCTCGATTAGATTGCCATTCCCTGCACTTAGTGATCTCGCCTCGCTTGTCTGCTCTACTCAAGCCCTTCAGCTGAGAATTGTCTCATGATTCATAGATTTCAACGCAAGGTTGCTGACCTTGTACTAGCCTTTTGGCTCAACTGTATTGAAGACTCATGTCTTCTATAGGCAGCCATAGAACATCCAAATGACCAAAGCAATTCTATATTCTAACTTGACATTTATCTCATACATGGCTTACAAGTAATTCAGTCTTTCCATAGATGCCTTTCATATCTATGTATCATAGATAGAAACATTTTAATATGTCGAACCTAAGTTCTATCACAAGGAAAGTCAATAACAACTTAAAGTTGTTTTCAAAGGTGATGAACAAGGTTATGATATGGTTTTTTCGTTGAATGCAGCCTAATGCATAAAACCAAAATAATTTGATTAAACTAAAACAAATATGATCATATTTCAGTGTGCGCAATCTAATCCACGACTCTTTTTGGTTCCATAAATGCAATGTCTCAAGCTAGAAATGTGGTTGGCCTCTAGTGGTATCCACACCATTCTCATCTCAAAAATCTTCTGTTACCACGTGATCAAAAGCATTAGCCAGCATTAGACAACATTAGCCAACCTAGCCTTTATCCCTAGAAATCTCTAAACAAGCACCCATCACATAGATTTACGGGAGAGAGAAGACGACAAAGGTAGCTCTAGGAAAGGGAGGATTGTGGGTTCCCTAACCTTATCCCTTGGGTGCTTAATAGAGTTGACATTTTTCACAAACCCAAACCAATAGTATATTAAGCCCGACCTCAGAGAATCTTATGAGTGTAACCCTCAAGGCCAAAGTATACATCTAATTGATCACTCTCTAGGCCAAATAGCTCTTTACTAACATGCCCAATTAATTAATTCTACATCCAACACTAATTAATTAATCATGGATTGATTTAAACCAACCAATAAGATAAGTTGCCTATACATGAGAATGTTTAGGAGGGTAATGGGTTATAATACTTGAATATGGAACTCTTTTGCCAATAGTTATTGTATACATGTAATTCCTCATCCACACGATGCTCTTTGAATGACTTAGGATATGGTTAACAATCAAACCCTAATTGATTGTTCTATATATTCAATAATTATAGGAAATCCCTTTATTTTATCACATATTAATCATTATATTCATACAAATTAAGCGTTATATTAATACAAATTATTCATTAATCATTATATTCAGATTGCAACCAGTTGCCTTCATTGATTATAGGAAAACCCAATAAGTTTCAATAATTATAGGAAAACCCTTTATTTTATCACACATTATTCGTTATATTCGTACAAATTATTCATTAATCATTGTATTCAGATTGCAAAACGTTGCCTTCTGAACATTTTATGAACATTTTTTATTTATTGAAGTAAAAAATAGTTCTACAAAACATCAATGGATGATTGATATCAACATAAATTAAATTGGAGAAAAATGGTATAAATAGATTGCTTTTCATTCTTTCTTGGTTTTACATTTTCTCTCAAATTTTTTTTGTTATGGTGACAGACCCTCTGCAATGCTTGTGGCCTTCAATATGCAAGAGAGATGAGAAGAGTTTCACAACCATTGAATATCAAAAACCCTATGCCAAATGGTGAGGACGACCACTGAAATCCATGTTGAAGGAGAAAATCAAAGAAAACTTATTTGATTTATCTATCTTAATTATGGACCATTTTATATGTTGACCTCCATTCTCGATGTGTTTGTGATGCATTTGAAGTATTCATTTGAGATTCTCAATTTTGAAAAAGATATATTCGACTTACCTATTGTTAGAAATTTCTCAAAAAAGATATACTCACACTTACAATTAATGTAGTTGATTCTAATGAGTGTTACAAATAAAATAATATCTCTTTCCCACTCTAATATCCTCTCTCTCTCTCTCTCTCTCTCTCTCTCTCTCTTAATAACTATTTCTTTCTTTACCAAATCCAAAAATTGAGAATAGACTCAAAAATACTTTATGCATCAATCTAGGATATCTATCATTGTTGGTGTCACATTATATGGGAGGGAAGCACTGAATTGCAAACAATGAAGTCTTGATCTTGTAAATTATTGAGACTTATGTCATGCATCATTTTATGGGTCTTGAGTTAGATTGAAATATGCATCTAGCTGACTAGGGGCTAAGGGGAATGGAAAAAGGCATTTTTTTACGAATAATTGGGGCAATGCATCTTTGCAAGTCAATAAAGACCCTTTCAATAATTTTCTAGAAGTTTCTTGCATCAATGAACATGATAATTTATTAATTTCAGATGACTGCAATAATTCCTTGTATTTGTGTGTTAGAAATTTCTATCCAAGATTTTTAGAGGAGAGAAAATGGCATCACTAATTCTTCTCCATTTTTGTGCTAAAAAACTAATTGTCTTGGAATTCTTAACATATCTTTTATTGATATCATCTTTAGGATTTGTGAAAAAGTAGTTCAAAGACCTAATTGAGACATTTTTATTAGGTCTCTAGTTCCATTACATAAGCATTATTTCTCTAAAAATATATAATTAAGAAACTTTCTTATGACATTTGATTAGAATTGTAGATATAGATATTGCCTTTTTAACTCCTGTTACAATATAATGCAATTGTCTTGTATTTTATGTCTCAAAGGTTACATTATCCCTCACTGTTTGTCTTTATCAACCAAATAATTGCACAATTCTAAAAATAATTTATGAAGGATTATCTTGTATTTTTTATCTTATAGATGATATGATTTGTCATAAATTCTTTAATAGTGAACAAAAAATAATTACATTTAATTCAATATTTTCAAGACAAATAGACATGAGCTGATGATTAATTGGATGATTTTCTTAGTAGTTTTTGGGTTAGTCATATTTTGATTCTACATTTATCATTTGGCATTAGATGTAAATTTAGAATGTTAGATTAATAGACTTTTTTGATTTTTTTACTATTTCTCTCTCTTTACGAGGAATTTATCTAACTTCTTCCTTTTATTTCTCCTTCAGTCCAATCTAATTTGCATTAATTTTCGATTCCTCAAGAAAATCTATCTCTCTACTTTATACAATTATACCTTTCTTTGATTTTCTCTCTCTTCATGAGTGATTTGTCTCTCTAACTTCTCTCTTTGATTTCTCCTCCAGTCCAATCTGATTTTGATTACATCAATTATAACTTATAAAAATATATCTTTCCTTGAATTCTCACCACTTTCCATCATCCAATTTGACCAAATTCTAAATATATCAAATGAGATATATTTTAATATTTTGCTAATTTTTCTTAGATTTTGACCCTTATTCACTAGATATATTAAATCATCAATTAAAGTGGACTTTGAACTTTTTGAGTTGTGTTTGTGTCCTTTCAATGACTATGACATCTCGACATGAAAAATGGTGCCATTGCCTAGGAGTTAGGCATTTAATTTGAAGATTTCATGATTTTGACATCATCAAACTTGGATTTTCGCTCGTCTTGATCATTTTCTAAGCAATAAGAAGCAGAAAATTTATCTAAAGGATCCTTAATTAGACTTGATTATGTCGATTTTCCCTTTTCTGAAATTAAGATCAATCACTTGATCACTTGATCAATCTGATTACAATCATTTGATTGTGAGGGCTTAAAGTTACATGAATGTCAATGCTAGGTAAATTTTCTAAGATTTTCAGTCTTTATAGTACATTCACTTAATTAATTGATTTACTTTGGATCCTCCTTTGGGATGATTTCATAAAAAATAGGCTTGACCTCAAAGCCAATGCATTTATGTGGCTATGATTGAGTTCTTGAGGACTTTATAACATTTTTTAGAACCATTAGTTGACACCATATATATTATATCTCAGTATTTCTATTTAGAATAAAATGAATAATATTTTCATTCCCCCTTCAATGAGTTGACATCCTTCTAGGAGAAAAAGGTGCTATCCCTTATATGTAGATCTCTTCAGGAGAACCCTGCAATCTTTCTTATCTGATGTATCTTTTGTGGACATAGAACCCATAGATATGGCCCAAAATGGTGAGAGAAAGTGCCAGTCGGTGACTTAATAATTATGTAAGACTTGTCACTCATTTGCATACGTACTTTTAATAAAGGTATTAATTTTAGAATTGACTACCATATGATGAGTATGCTACCTATCTTCCATGATAGAATTTTTGAGAATCCATATCAGCATGTATTGTGATGAGTATGAGGTTTATAATTAAGCAAATGAGATGTGTGTAATTTGGTTTGACTGCAGGCCACTCATGACCAACATAATCTAATATGAATGGAATTCGAGTAGTATCTATAAATGAGAGCAAAAAACCTTGACTCTATATTTGCACCTATAATTGATGATTTCATACTAACATCCTAGTGGTTATTCTAAACCTTCAAGACTGATACTATACAATTTGAAACCGAAATTCTCTTAGACAATAATGGATCCCTTAAATAGTTGTGCACTTAGCCAACCATTTAATGGACAAAGGAGAAAAATACCATATGAGAAGATGGAATGAATTTATAGAATTCTAAGATGGACTACTCCTTTGTAGTTGTTAATAACCTCCTTTTTAGTCCAGTAATTTCCATTCTTTGGAGAAGCTATTATTATTTAAGAATCTTGAATTAAGGCTTCGACAAAGTATTTTTATCATCAATGGTTGATCTAATTTCGTGATATCAAATCTCGATGTGTAATTATGCCCATCCATTACTCAAAATAGTGTCTTACTATTGTTTTGACCATTGGTTGACTTGTTTCTCATTATTGGTTTGAGTTCCTTTGATAAATACTCATTTTTTAGCTTTCTTGAATTTTTTATTGATGTGGAATTTGATGATCTTTAAGCCCAGATTTACAGTTGTTAGAGTAGAGATTTTTTTTTAAGATTGAACTCCTATGACTTCCCCATTACTTTCATTTTGTTGTCAAAGAACATTCTACTAAACATTAACATGGTGTGCATGTAGAATTTATTTTTGGTAAACTTAAAAGGTATGTAATAACGTGAAAATTAAACATGAAAATACATGATTATTAATGAAAATTCAGGCATAAAGTATTCCATTCTAATGCATGTTATCATATTTTTGAGTGTTTATCTATCATTCTATAAAAAAAATCATTATAATCTCAAAATGTATTAATTTAGGATTAATAGTGATAAATTAAGAAGAATATTTTTATACCCATCTTTTCTTGAGATTATAATTAGCTTTTAAGGTGAAATAATGAGAGAAATCATTTTATATACATTCATATATTTTTCTAAGTAATAAAATCTAAAAGAAATGAGTATATTTTTAAGTAGAAATTTATTCTCTTGTTATTTATTAAATTTGACTTTTTAGAATGATAGATAATTTAATTTTTGATCCAATGAAATAAATTTGGATTAATTTGGAGTTATATTTTAAAAGATATGAATTTTCTAATTTTTAGGGATTTTTCTAGATTTTTTCTGAATTTTTCTGAATTTAAAATCAATTTATTTGAATTAAATTCATTAAAATAACATTTTATTTTCGCGTGCTGACATGATAGTTGATGTGGCTCGAGCAGAAAAAGCGCACCACATGGCGACATATGAGACTACCACGTGTCGCACAGTGTACATGTGCACGCGTGTGCGACTGCGCATGCATGTGCGCACGTGTGTGCGCATGTGTGTGTGTGTATGATTAAGGAGAAAGCACACTGTTAATGATTTTCGCTAACTCCATAATTGTGCATGACGGAACGAATCGATGCGGTCGTTAATTGCACACCAATTCGTGTCAACAATATGTCCAAACTTACCAATTGAATGATTATCACGAATTGAAGGGTATAATGGTAAATAAGGGTCGAATCCACGGAGAAATAAGGGATTTTTGAGAGATCTTTTGGAATTCAATCAAATCGGACAATGAATTGAGGTGAGAAATTAGGGAAAATGATACATTTGGAAAGAGAACTCAAAATCAAATCCACGGAATCAAAAATCACTCGATTTATATCAAGATTCACGGAGAAATCAATGAGTGAATTAGGGAGAAATTTTCGAACGAGAATTAAGGAAAATTCAAAATTAAAAGACTAAATTAACTAAATTAACGATCCTAGCTTAATACATGACAAAAGATTAGGAGGAAAACACATAATCTAGCTTGAGATAGCGATCGAAATGATCCAATTAATCACCAGATTCAAGGCTTTTCATTCCGCGATTTCAAAAATGATCTTCGGTGTTCAAGAGGCAAATTTTCCCTAATCGATCGAAAAAATCTCACTTTTAAACACTTTGTGGACGCAAAAATGAGTCTAGAAGTGATTGGAAGCAAGAGATTTTAGGATGGTGGTGTATAGATGGTTCAATTGATCGAAATCATCCAAGAATACCAACCAAATTAATCCAAATTTCTTTCATTTGATCAGAATTTTAGTATCTATCATTCAAAAGTCAAATTATTTAAATAACAAGAGATTTAATTACTGCCTTTAAAATGATATTCATTCTTTAAGATTTTAACACAGAAATTAAATGAATGTTTATAAAAAATGATTTCTCTGTATTGCTTTTAAGGCACTTCCATAATCTCAAGTGAAAATGAGTTAAATCTTTAATCTGTTATGTCATAATTAACCCTAAATTAACGCATTTGAAGTTATAACATAAAATTACATAGAATGATGAAATACACTCAAAGTACTGGTAACATGCACATAAATGTAATGTTTTATGCCTTAATTGCATTAATAATCATGCTTTATCATGTTAAGA
>CM044121.1:4178116-4220167 GCA_024174645.1 Lemna minuta
AATGATCATTTAATCCTCCCATCAATCCTCAATGAGGAAAATTTATCGAGTAAAAGGGCCATGGATGTGGATCCAACTTGCCCATCCCCAATCTTAACCATTTCTTGAGACCATAAAATGGGCTAAAAAAATAATATTGACCATACCTTCTCTAAGCAACTACATGCCATAAAATGACTAAAATGCCTCATAACTCTAAAAACATTACTTGACTTGATGCTTATTGAAAAAATTTCTAGTAGATTTGATGTCATACTACTTTATAGAAAGTGATCATATAATCCTTGACTTTTATTTATGAATTCAGCTACAAAATTCTAGCATGTTGATTTAGATTATAACTATGTTGGTAGAAAATATTAGATGTGATGGAATAATATGCTCTACGTGTCCTTTTTATTTATTTTAAAATAATTCCCATTAGTTGATTAGACAACTCTCAACTTGACCCATATGTAATCTTGCCCATTTCTGCGGGTCGAGTCCCTCTTTCTTGAGTCGGGTTGGGACGTTTTGAACTTACCCACTAACCTTGTGGTGGAGAAAATTAAAATTTTTACGATGAGAGAAACGGATTAATTCATAGTGAGTACGACATTTTTAACTCCACGTTGTTTTTATGGGGTTTTAGTTTTTCCAAAATTTTTAATCTTTATCTAGTTGTTGAATGGAACCCTACTCTTTAAATTGATTTCATATTTGTGTTTAGAGGCTCAGGTAGTGCAAGCCATTCACATCCCACTTTCCCATGAAATCAGCTATGTGACATTTTATTCCATCTTCCTCCACCTCCCTAGTTACCGTTTGGATCATCACATCAAATTATAAAACACATTTGACTACTTGCGCCTTCGACTCATTTACTAATGTGATCTGGTCCTCTAAACGTGGTCTGAGAAGGGGAGAGGTCGGTTAATGACGGGGATGAGAAACGCGGGGATGAAGAAGAATATGGGAGATGGGGGGGGTGAATTGGATGTAGCGACGTGATAGTTCGCGCCTCACCCTCACGGTGAGCCCTATTATCTCTGAAGAACACTCCAAGATAATGTAAACAAGAACTCAAGGCTTTCTTCTAAAACTTTCATTCCCCTCCCCGTGCGAGGGGAGCTCTCTATTTAACGCTCTCGAAAGGCAGAAGAAGCCTCTAGAAGTAATAGTACTCCGTCGGTCAGGCCGTTGGTTTCGCCAGGCACTGAGGACGTCCTGATCGTTCTTCAGCCGCTTCAATTTCCCATTTTGGCCCTGTGGGATCCTCCGGTTCCGCTCCTGGTTCTGGGTCATTGGCCGTTACGTCTTTTACGGGTGAGTGGGGTCCATCCTTTACTATGTGTAAAGTTTCAAAATTTCTTCATCTTAAAATCTCCAAGCCAAGAATCACTAATTGCATAAATCCCAATTCATGTATGACTAATTGTAATACCACAATCAAATATCGCGGTTGCTTTTCAAAAAAAGGCTAACGAGGCATTGATCAAGTTCTACGTTTAACCTAGGTGGTCAATGGGATCGACGATCCCACGACCTCGACCGACTAGGCCTACACATGTCTGGTTAGTGTAATCCGACGGCCATGATTGGTGGAAGTCTTATGAGGGATTGAATAATCATGATGATGCGAGGGATGGATCATTGACTAATCCATCTCTTTGCCACTCATTATTTCATGAAGTAAGCTTTCATGATTTTGAAGAGCATGAATACATGAGCATGCTCCACCATCCCTAACTCCAAGTACAAAAGCATGGTCTTCCGGTTCAATAATTTATTATAAATGAGTAATTGAGTGTCCTTGTAAGAAAAAGAATTTGAAAAAAAAGAATATAAATAGTCAAAGAAAACGCTCGAATTCCCGCCATTTCATCCGGCCCATCTAGGGTTTGAAAACCCGCGGACCAGTCCCGATGGAGGATGACGCGTTCCTCGAGTTCGTGGACTACGCAATCTCGGAGCTGTCGCCGGAAAAGGAAGACTGTAAATCGAGTTGTGAGATCGCAGATGGCAGGCGCCGTCCTCCTTGGAGCTGGACGGTTTCTCGAGTGCTCAAGACCTGTCTCGCTTACTCCAGCGGCGTTACCCCCGCCATCATCCTCTCCGAGCTCTTTCAGGTTGCTTCTAGCCCTCAAGTTTGCACAATTTAAAGCGACGTTCACTTTTAGAGCCGTTAATTAGATGAATTATCATCAGCTAGTTGTAATCGAAGGATCATTTCTTCCTAAGTTCTTCCAGGCTGCTATTTCCCCTAATCAATATGAAATATGGTGAGATATAAGGATACATTTCCTTCTAGAGTCGTTGATTAGATGAATTATTATCGTTTAATTGTAATCAAAGGTTCCATGAACATATCTAGAGTCGTTGCTTGGATGAATTCCATCTTCTTATCCATTGAATTATCATCCGCTAATTGTACTTTAATGATTCGTGGATATTTCTTCTTAATCATCGTAATTTTAGGCATGGAGCGAGCAAAACAGATTTCTAGCTTCCAGACGAAGTTTGTGGCACGAGTTGATTCCCCTGGAAAAGCGCCAGAGGAGATCAAAACTTGCAAATACCATTACAATCGATGCAGTTTACGAAAAGAATTTCTTGTCTACAAACAGCATTCTCGAAGCTCTTGTTCTCAAAGTTTTTGTACTTCCTGGTATTTCTCCTCTAGTGATTGTATTTTTATTAATACTTTTTCCCTGGAAAACAGATATATCTAAACTGGAGGTTTTTGTTTTTGGTAATTCTTATTCAGTTCTGGCAATCTTTGCAAACATATGAAGATCTTGATCTGCATTATCACATATTCAGATGGATATAGATCTCTTCGGAAGAGATATGTAGGGAGACTGTATTAGCTTTGGGCATTGGGTTGGATTGTTACAGTCTGGTAGAGGTGGTCGTGTCTTCTCTATATCCTGTAAGCAAGCAGCAGCAGCGGTCAGCAAGCTTCTCTCTCCCTCTGTAATGGTGTCCTGATGGAGGTCATAATGTTATGTTTGAACATCAGAAATAGACAAGGAGAGATATGTAGAGAGAGAAAGAGGTGAGGGAGAGGCAAGAGAGAGAGGGAGAGCGGGAGAGAGAAGGAAGGGAGGGGAGACAGAGGGCGATGCTAACCATCGGCTGTATCATGACAGCTACAGAGCATTTGAGAAATTGAGCCCATGAGAATTATTATCTAATATTTTTTTATTCATCACTTAATTATTATATGCGTACATATATATTAATACCTGATCCAAATGTCAATGAATAGTATGTTGTCGATTAAATTGTATTGTCTGGGCTAGCATCAATATTTTCATTCAAGGAGAACATCAGGGATGCAAATTGTTGATCGGCACTGATTGACGAATCCAAATGACACAGCCTTCCGCCATTCCCTCTCCAGAAGTTTGCCAGTACCCGCCTTCCAGCCCTGGGACTGGGCTGATGGCCATTGAAGTCATCCTCTGGCATCTCCTATGCCCTTGGCTCACTCTTTTTCTTTTTGATTTACCTCTCACTCCCTTCTCTGGATCGTGGGGTCAATATTATGGCTTACAGAGAGTTACATTTCAGTATGATTGGTTGATATCATCAGAGACCCTATCAGTGTGTAGTTGTAATGGATACTTACAAAATAAAGTATTTGTTGTTTATTGGTAAAAGGGGTAAATGGATTGTTGAATAGTTTTTTGTAGAAGAGTAATTTGAAGAAAAGTTGTATAGAGATGTGCATTAAAGATTCAATGAGAAGAAATTAATTTTTAAATTGATATTAATTTACAGAATAAATTAATTTAGTGTGAATTTCATCATTTGTTTATTTCAGGAACTGACATCTATATGTTGAAACTGGGAGATTTTTGGAGTTCTTATACAATCGATTTATATCTTCATCGCAGGTACAATTATAATCCTATATAAAAAAAATGGACAAAAATTTGAATGTTGATCAAATAAACTTTTAAGAACAGATATTATAACCTGGTCAATCCGGATAATGGAATTTTGAAGGAGGGACGAGAGGTTTTTCTCACAGGATGTTGCCTCCGGACTGGGTCTTCTCATCTTCGGCTTCTTCCGACTGAGTTTATGTTAATTTTGCTTGATGAGGTACTCCAAAAACCTAGAGTGATCTTATCATGAGCCATTACTTTTCTGTATGGGCCCACAGACTTCGTGGTTGTTTTGACTGAGCTACTTTTAGACAGGTCATAGTTTCGATGGTGGTTATTGATTGATGATACCTTTATAGCGCGAGAAATATATGGTTTTTTCATGTTAAAGCCCAAAAACTTAATGATCATGGTAACATAAAAGATGTGTGTCATCATGACTAATGATTTCTGAATGTTGATGCCCATAAAACTATATGATTTCTTTGATCAGGCCATGGAGACTAATGTATCCGGTCAATCATGGATACAATTAGGATCCATAAATGAGATGTTGTCATTGTGCCATGATAAGAAGTTGTTATTGTTAGGGAATAGAGTATACTAGCTATTCTATTTTTTATTCATTATAAGGTTTACTGGTCAGTCTTTTAGATACATTAACCATCTCTGTTGTATATCCTGTCAAGATATCTAGATACAGTTGGCATCGTCAATTTACGTTTGTAATATTTTTATTATTTTTAGTATGTTACCATTACAACGGTAACTTTCTGTAGTCCTATTTAAGGGGACTTTTGCTCACAATGAATTATTGCTTAAGCTCTAATCTTATTCCCTAGACGGCGGGGGTCCTTCCCCCGCTGTCCATCCTATTTCTCTCTCCAATCTCTCTATCTCGTTGTCACCATAACCATCTCTCTATCTTCCATATCTCATCAAGTCCTTCTATCCATTCATTATTTCTGTTCTCTAATCTAGCTATCTACCGTATGTTTGCTATCCGCTGCCAAGTTCTGTCATATCCTTTAATGACTCTCATGTTTCCCTGACTGTTCAGGTTTCTCTCTCTCTCTCCCCCCTCTAATTGCTAGTCTCTCGTTCTCAAAATTTTCCCAGAGTACATCTAGGGCATGACCTGGGACTTCATGATAGTTATCATGATCAATGATTCTGTTACAATACCCATTATAACATATGAAAGAAGAAGGCATGACATGCAGCAGACAGAGAGAAGCCCATATCTAAATGAATAACAAGCAATCGGAAGCAGAATAAGCATGTGCATAGGCACGTGCCTGAGTTGATTAAGTCAACAGGCATGTGTCAGTAGGATCAATGAATAAGAGGAGGGTTCTGGTTTGAAGGGGGGTTGATAGTTAAGCATCTTAGAGAGGATCTTGAGGCAGAGGCTGCATCCGAGTTGTGTGATTCTATTTTGGGAAGTTTCTTTAATTCTTTTTCAATATTTTTCGACTATATCTGCAATGTTTCTCTCAGCTAGGCCATTCTGCTTAATGTTCATATGACCAATACCCATCACTAGTAGTAATGAGCCATCAGCCGTTTGTACATGTTTTCCTGGAGCTATAACCTCATATGATGACACTGATTTAGCCACTGAAGTCATATGATTGGTTGCTCCAGAATCTAATATCTAGGCATTTGTAAAATCCTGGGTAAAAGTGGATAAATTTGAAAAAAATTTAGTGTTACCTGAATTGGCTATTGATGTAGAGCCGATGATGGTGCTTGAGGAGCTCATTATAGCCTTCAAGTTCTGGAGATCCTGCATTATTTGCTTGAATTCTTGAGCTGAGGGAAGACCCTCAAGGTTGGGAGCTCCCCCTTGCTGTGAAGCCTGCGTTAGCTGAGTTCCACCTTGCTGTGGAGCTTGTGTCGCATGGGCTCCCCCTTGCTGTGGGGCTTGTGCCACATGAACCTTAGGATAGTAGGGGGGTCGTCCATGGAGCTGATAGCATTTATCCTTGGTGTGTCCTGTTTTTTTACAGTAATTACACACCAAACCATCTTTGTTTAGCTTTTCTGAGTCACCTTTTCTTGGGTATGAACCCTGGGAAGCCTGAGCTGGACCAGGATATCTTGGTCCTGTGGTGATATAGGCATTGTCTTCTACGGTTCCCTTCAGAGCTTGGATGCGACTTTCCTCTTGAATCAGCTTTGTGACAGCTTCATCAAAGGTAGGTTCTTCCTCCCTATTGAAGAGCTGGCTTCTTACCATTTCAAATTCAGGCCTCAGTACCTGGAGAAGTTGGCATAAACAATTTGTGTCTTCTCTTGCTCGGGCAACTGGGATCCGTGGACTGAGGGTGGCAGTAGTCAAGCTCAGTGTGAATGTCCCTCAACTCATTTGAGTATGTGAGGACACTCCTGTCTCCTTGCTTGATGTTATAAGACTTGATAATCAGATCGATAATTTTAGCTTTATCACCTCTTTTGGAGTGGCTTCCCCTGATCGCCTCCCAGAGCTTCTTGGATGTATCATATGAGATGAAGCCCAATAGCTGCTCTGGGTCGATAGATTCAAGTGCTTCTTGGATGTATCATACGATAGATGAAGCGCAATATCATACGAGATGAAGCCAGCCTTGCTGAATGTTAAAAAAAATCCATAAATCGTCAATCACCAACAGCCATCTTCAGCAACAAAGTTGAAGCACTTGCAAATATCATTCTTTGGGTTGTCCCGCATCATGTTAGCATGGTCAATGATTTCTGCATGTCAAAGTCATTAGATTATACCTTTATTCAATGCGCATTTAACACTTTTGTTGCTTCATTGTGAAGGGATTCATTGACTAATATTCAATGAATGATGTGATTGAATAATTCATTTCTGTCACTTGTAGGATAAGGATGAAGATGCGATGCTATTGGGGGCACAGTTTTGTTCAGATTCTTTTTCTTCCATTTCTGCAGATGCATGTAAACAGGGTTCTTCCTACTCATTCTATTCGAGGCAAGAAAATTGAAATTTTGTGATAACAAGTAGTGTTTCAGTTAGTCTCTTAATATTTATGTCATTCTATCCAATTAGGTGAATTCCACTTCCTTAAGTTTCTCTGGTGATATGATGCAAAGTACAGAATATTTGAATAGGTTTGTATGACATCATAGTAATTGAAGAATGCAAACTTTCCTGCAGTCAAATGATAGGTGGCTTCTGAATTTTGTATCCGAAGGAGCATCCTGCAATATTGGTTAAACATTATTGACCCAAGGAAAACTTTGTTCTTTACCTGAGCAAGGAGCATTGATATGACCCAATGAGTCACAATCTCTTCAGTGGTAAAATAATTGGAATATGATACAAGCTAGTTTTATAATATGTCATAATGAGTCACAAGCTAGTTTTATATTAAGAATGGAATGAAGGTGAAATTTTGCAAGTTCAAATGTTAAGAATTTTTTTATTTCTGCTTTACTTGAACTTATTTATCCATTAGCTCATATTCTCTTTAAGGGTTAAGTGTATTGGACCGGTGGAAATCCAAGACAAGTTAGGCTACGTGCAAAGAAGACAAATTATGCTTGAAGACAGTGATGGTTCCAGCTTAAAATTTGTTCTGTGGGGTGATCAAATTCTTCTGGGGAACCTTCTCAGGTTAACTAATGCCATTATTATTCCAAACACCTTACGCAAGTCAATGTCTATAGCAATGAAATGACTTTTGTTTCCCAAACTCAAGCGTCGGGAGTATGGTTGCATTGGAAAATCCCATTTCTGGGAAGCTCAAGTGACCACAAGTTGCAAGGAACAGGAACAGGAGATATTTTCCTCGAATTTGGAGGTGCCACTCAGTTATATCTGGTGCCTTTCATTCAACCGGAAGAGCAGGTTTCATTCAAAGTCAAGTGATTCCATTAATTCTAATTACCAATCAATGTTATTATGTAGACATTCTCTTTTTGAATTTTGATGTTGATATTTTTTTCTAGCCTATGATCTTTGGATATGTGGGCAATATCTTTTCTCTCTCAGGTTTTGATAGCCTCCACCCAACCAAGGTATCAAAGATCTAGTACATCAACAATTACTGATCAAAGTAAGAATATTAGTAGCTCTCAAGTGACTTTGCCTCTTGACTCCCAAGGTTCATTTGACTTCAGGAATTATCCTTTTCGGGTGGGCAAAACACCCTTATTTTCTCTCAATTTTGTCAAATATACGTATTTCCTAGGAACTTTCTGATATATATTATCTTTGCAGATTTTTGTAATCAACCTTCAAGGGAAGATGACTGGGTTCAACTTGTACGGTCTCGTGACAGACATTCAACGAGATTCTTCAACTGCAGAAGCTGTATTTTTAATAATGCTTGAGGATCCAACTGGTTTAGTCATTGTGAAGTTGCATTTTTCTCGGCAGTGGTAATAAAAGTTTATAACCCTGATTAATTCTTTCTAATTAAACATCAAGAAAACTTCTATGTCATAATTTTCCGTTTTATGCATTTTCATTGGATTAATCGTTGACTTGACTAACGAACGGCATTTTTGTCCTCTGTCCTCTGGTCATCATTCTCTAGTTAATTGTATTATTTGATTTGTTTATGAAAATCTGTTCTCTTCATGAGGATCTGGATACCATCCTCAAAGAGCTTCAAACAGTGGGGAATTTCTTCTAATGAGGGAGGGAAGAAGGGAGGGGGAGGGAGGAGAAAGAGAAAGGGAAGCGAGTTAAAAATGAATCAATATACATTTTATAAGATATGAGAAATTTCTGAAGAAAATTCTCCAATGTCCCTAAGATCTCCGAGGAAATATTACAATTGGCGAGGGTATTTACTATTTGAGAAATGTAGGATGTAGAAAGATAAGTTACACAGCTGGTAATTTCCTTCTGTACAAGGTAGAACTATTCAATGGCCTTTTCTTCATTTTCTTGATATCTAGGAAAATAATCAGTCTCGGGATCTTCATTTTTCAAGATGAATTTTTTCATGTTTTTATAAAAATTGATTTTTTAAATTTTCATTAGGTCATTGGGTCGATTGAATGTGGGTCATACTGTTTATATAACGGGTCTCACATGCTGTACGACTCTAGGAAACCCAGATCTGTAAGCACCCAGTATGTCCTGTCCACAAAAATTTCTTTCATCTCCAATTTTTTTATTAACTTTCATTGCAAACATATCTGTTCTTGTTGTGTCGCTTTCCTCACAGGCCCTGAAGTTTCTTGGCAAGAAAAGGATTCCGATACATCGTTTTACTGACTTAAGCTGCCTACCAGCTGTTCTTAACTCATCTTGTCTCCACCAGCTCTCTCTTCTCTCTGCCCTCTCATGCAAGAAGAACACAACCCATGTAAAATCCACCATAAGAAACTTCCAATTAGCATTTCTTTGCATATTTATATCATGATTAATTACTTTAAACAGATTTGCGAAGTCCGTCTGGTCAAAGTTGATCACAGGCGGCTGTTTTCGAGATATTTTCATGGGGTTTGTGGACATTTAATGAAGGACAGTTCAGATGGA
Source organism: Lemna minuta (assembly GCA_024174645.1). Classification (NCBI taxonomy): domain Eukaryota; kingdom Viridiplantae; phylum Streptophyta; class Magnoliopsida; order Alismatales; family Araceae; genus Lemna; species Lemna minuta. Next base: position 4,187,495 of record CM044121.1, read on the forward strand.
TCGCTTCAATGCAGCCTATGTTGCTGTAGCTGTGATCATGATCTTGTTCGCGGATTCCATTTGGAAGTTCATCTTCAAGATGAGAGTGAAACGGTGTTAGTCTTCTGCGCTGGTCAAGCAGCTGCGGAATTACTGCAGATATATCCTGATGATTTCTTTGAGCTTCCCGAGGTATTTGATTCAGATACCCTGTTATGAAAATGTGATAAATTGTTTAAGCTGTGGTATTCCTTTCATCCTTCTTTACACGTCCTAGTTTTCAAGTAGAATATTTTGGAATTCTACTTAAGACCATCCCTCTAATTGAAGGTTTTTCTAGAACAGACTGGTTTTTTTTTCCCGTATCTTGATTATGTAGAGAGCATCAGAAGAATAATTTAATTTCATATTTTTTTTATGATTCAGGTTGATCAAGCCATGTACCTCTGCACCCTTGAGAATGAGAGCTTCTTAGTGGCTCTCACGAATTCCAATATCTGCTCTAATCAATCATCAATGAGCTCAGGGGATGAATCAGAAGCAGTTTGGGAAATCGTTCGTGCTCAGAAATGTAATTGAAGCCCATGAAAATCTTCTTCTCATATGTAAGATTCACTTTCCTAGAAATTTATTTTCAGCCCAACAAATATTATATAAAAAATATAGAGATTTCATATCTTCGACAATCAGAAAATAACCAAATTGCAGATGTTTCATCTCCCCTTGTCTTCTCTCTCTCCTGCGTCTCTACATGTCATCGATTTGACCTCCATTTCCCATCAAACCATCTCTCCAGATTCTTCTCTTCCTCCCATCGTCTATCCAGATTCTTTGACCTTCGAGCAACCCGTGTCCTGGCCATGCAGGTCTGTTTGTGACTGGTCTAGTTTCAGCAGTACCTTACCCCTACTGGATGTCACTGATTTTGATCGAATCGCAATCATACGACTGATCAAATCCGACATCACCCAATTTTAATTGGGTAATGCAAAAAAATTAAAAATATTTCAAAGTGAACATTTTTTTGTCAGACGACCCATCTTCTCTCCTGCCATCATCTTCTGAAGGAGTAATGGCTGACTCGCTCGCCTGGTATAGATCATGTGATCTCGATTGAGCCTGATTCTGGAATTACGATTTGACTCGATCCCCATCGAATTTCGATCACCATAGCCAACCTAGTGATGAAGTGCCTCTCTCTCTCAGCCATTTTGTAGTGACCTGGTCAGACTCTTGCAATCGATCTGCACCGTCTTCCTCCGCTGCCTGCGCCGTGCATGCAATTACTAGCGCTGCAAGCACATACCAGCGCAAGAAGTGCAACCTGACATGCATCTTGGTGCCATGTATCTTACATCCTAAAAATTGAATAAAGAATAAAAGTCTTTAAATGTTCATGAATTACATAGAAATGATTACTCGTAAAAAATTTAAACATCGAGAAGATCTTTAAAACTCAAAATCACAAAAATATTAAGAATTTCAAAAAGTAGAGAAAAATCCTCAAGACACCAAAACTCTCCAAAATAGCATAAAAAGATTTCAACTTCAGTGTATCTAATAAACGTAAGGTCTATTAATATTGGCAAAAATTCTTGAATCCACAAAAGTACTTAAAATGATAAAAATTCCTACTTAAAAAACAAATGAAAAACCCAAAATTTGTTGACAGACCTTGAAGTGAAATCTCTCAAAACAATATAAGTTACTAATGCAGATTGAAAAAAAAACCTCCATTTGTTGAATCTTTTTTCAACACCTTCCCAAGTCTAAACAGTTTACAAGGCATTTTAAATTGTTAAAGATCAGATAATCCCATCAATCGAAACTTGCAAAACTTAAAATGACAAGAAATCCCTGAAAATCGAGTATGACAAAGCGTTTAAAATCAAGAGAACAATGCAAAAAATAGCAAGAAATTTCATAACAACTAAAAGTTGTCTATACAAAGTGTCTTTAAAAGTAAAAATCCAAAAGATTTCACTTTATAAACAAAAACAATCGAAACCCGCAAAATGTATTTTTTCTAGAAAAAATTTAAAATCTTAAAATATTCCAAAGTACTTCAAACTATACAAAAACTATAATATTCCATGGCTATTCCAAAAGCCATGGAATAGCCAAAAAAATTTAAAAATATTTGTTCAAAATTATAGCCTGATCCAAAATGTTCTACTATTCTTGAAAACGGAGAAAAAAATCTGATAACATAAATTTGTTACGTGTTTAATTCATTATTCTTTAAAGTGTAATTCATGTCAATACTATGCATGTTATCATGTTTGATAAAATTTTTGCATTCATCATATCATATTGTTCATAAGCAGAATTCATGTTAAATTGCCTTCAATTTTATGAATATTTGATATTTGACCTTCTTCAATGTCAAACGAAGATGATTTAACTGCATGTGTATGAGTTTTGGGATCATAGACATGAAAGAGGAATGACAAGGATGAAGACAAATAGATTTATAATACAAAATTACCATTTTCGTCATTTTCATATTCTATCTCAAGTAATATGATGAAAATGAAGACAAAATAAGGGTCAACATGTTGAAAATTTCATTCAAAAAAGAGTTTTCTATGAAAAGATATGAATTATTTATAGTGTTCAAGGGTTTTCCTATAATTTTACCTTTTTCTGATTTTGTATTTTGTCATAAATTTTCTAATGGTTTTTCCTCTTTTTTTAGATTTTAGGTTGTTTAGGAATTAAAAAATCAGAAATGTTTATTTTTATTTGCGCGTTTTGACATGACACACTTATGTGCCATCCCAAACACGTGGTGTGACAGGGTGGGCGCCAGGTGGTCCCCAATCAGCACTTACATGGCACCAATAAAGGGAGTATTAGTCTAAAACACTTTTTCGGTTTTATTAACTTATTATTGGGCCTTTGTATTTAAAGCCTGAAATATTTAATGTATTTACCATGTGGAACTAAAGAAAGCTCTTTATTTCATAGAGACACATGGTGACCATCAGAAGCACTTGATTTTGTGGAAAAAATCCATTGGATCCTCTCTTTTCAGAGAGGATCTAGTGGCTCCCCCTTCTCACGCCTTTTCTCTCTCCTCTTAACATATTTGGTTCTGACACGAGGCACAATCTTAACTATTCCAACTTTGATCAAGACTAAATCAATGACAATCAATAAATCAAGCACTTTCTAAAGGCAAAAATTAATGGCTAGAAATGCTCATGATATCTCATGATCCCAATCAAGTAAGGGGCTAAATTTTGGTTGGCATTGTTTGGTTATGAGGTCAATAAACTTTAAAATTTTGATCAAAACATCGAATGCAACGGAATACATTGAATTGGATATTCAAAATATTGTGGCACCAAGAATAGATGATCCTATCATTTATTATGTATGAGAAAACATACTTACAGGGTTCCCTTGAAGGAGTTCTTAAAGTTATTCAAGTGTCTAGCCTTTGGCGCTATCCACACGGTATTCGGATGGTTGGATCTCCTCTTTATATCTCTTCACCAAGACAAAAAGAGAAGAAAGGCAAAAATTCTCACAAGGCTTGCATAGGCACCTTGAGTTGTTGTCGTTCTCCCCCTATTTATAAACATTTGGTAGGTGGATTTTTCATAAAAATCCTCATAATTATGTCTATATCCTCCAATATCTATGGACCTTATGTGTGTGACCCTCTAGGTCTATATATCTCACTAGTTAATAACTCTATAGGCCTAATAATATCTTATTGCTCAATCTTAATTAATTATTTACATCAACATATACATTAATTAATCAATGATTGATTCAACCCAATTGATCAGTTGAGTTGCCAGCCCGTTGGGATATTCTAAGAGATATGGAATATGTAAGAACTCCCTAATGGAACCTTTCTGTCATTGATTATCATGTATATATATCCTTCATACGCATGAGACTCATGAATGACTTAGGGTATGGTCAACTGTTAAACCCTAATCGATCACTAAAGTTAGTGCTAATGCGTGTATGAAATCATCGGGAACTCCTCCGATATTTCCACTGCCTTGGCCAAGGATTTCATCGCATCTCATTCATTGAGTCAATCTCCTCAAATACCAAGGGCAGATGATCACATCTTAATCACACAATCATCTTCGTGGACTTCATATCGTATCCAATATATGATGTTTTAGATATCACGTGGCTAAGGAGTCGTAAGTCATAATCAAAACATGATCATTTATCCATAAGATGTCTTTGGTGTCTCAAGTCAAAGGACCACATACAAAACAGTGACATGAATCAACTTGATTGACAGTTAGATATAATTACCATTCCGAGATTCACACGGATCAATTTAGTGAACTCTTTATCCAAAGAGCACTCACTATCTATACTTAGTGTCTCCACACCTATGGCTATAAGATCAACCTTACTCATCATATGAGTCAGATCAGATAGTGTTATTCTTTTCGGATAATTCGATATCCCTCTCGAATATCCCACGAACATGAATGTTTAAAACATATGTTTAAAGACTAGTGATCACTATATTATGATCTCATCATAATTCACTTAGACATTGCATATGCTCATGGACTTCATTGCAAACAGTACACATGAATGACAATGAATAAATTTCATTTCAATAAACATAAACAAGATACATGGAAGCGTGATTGGCTAATAGGCCACATAATATCCATTAGATATGATCATAATTTCAAGATCTATGATCTCATAGTGGCTGATTTAAATTATGAGGTAGAAAAATTAGGTTTTTCAACATTTCATTGTGTGCCTCTAGCTTAACTAGTCAAGAGGAAAGAGAGAACTGGTTGATCTTTTCTTTGTATAAGGAAACATCATTTCTAGTGTGTTTCTTCTCTTTTCTATTCATTCCTCATGTTGGATGCAAGACACGAAGTTCGAGCAAAAATCTATAGGGCTCTCAAAGGTGTATTTGATCGGAGAGCATTGCTGGAGTGTTTTCCTCGTGAATCTTCATATTAGAATCATTTTCCATCAATCTTTTCTATTTTCTCAATCTTTTCATCCATATTTTTATATTTTTCCAATCCTAAATCCCATTTTCCATTGCCCAAATAAGGGTTATTGATCTTCAAAAGGAGTTCAAAAGTATTCAATTGATTCATTGCATCTTCCTTGTACATCTCCTTCTTTTCATTGATCATTTTAGTTTTCTTAATCAAGAAAATACCAAAAACATTCCTATATTTCAATCTTTTAACCATCATCCTTGTAGATTCTACCTTGATTGGCCACTATTCTAAAATTTTAAGAACAAATTCAAAGAATTGAGTATAATTTTTATGCATAAACTCACGCTTTCAACCACTATGGTTTTAATCCCCATGAATAGGATCAAATCTTATTATATGATATTTCCATAATCTTCCTCTTTTTATGCATATCAAAATTGAGAAAAATTATTGGAACCCAAGAAATGAAAAATTTCAGGAAACAAAAACTTTTTAAAATAACTATATTAAAATGAAGATTCATACAAACATCCACCTGTCTATAAACGTTGAAAAGTTTTGTATAGTATTTGAAAATTTCAACTCTTGATAAAATTGTTCAAATCTTTTCAAAAATAAATTTCAAAAAAACTAGTTTAAAGTACTAAATCTTTATAAAACAATGAAGGTATCTTCAAAACAAGAATGTTTCAAGGAAACTGCAAAAAGCTTCCAAAGAAGCCAAAAACATTAAAAAAAAACCTTGCAAAACCTAAATAAGAAGCAAGATTTTTGAAGAACTTTCAAATGTTTAAAAAATTGTACAATCATGTTTAATCAAAGTTCACTAAAATCTTAAAACATGAAGATATCTCTCATTATTCAAAGTTACCAGTATCCTTAAAGTTCAAACAGTATTTTCATAGAAATCGAAAAAACTAATAAAATTGATAATTCCTTTATAATAAAAAAACTCTTAAAAAATAGAATAAAAATTAAACTTGTAAACAATTTATTGTGGGAAATACTTTTTAAATTCACGTGATCATAAAAACATTTTAACTCCAAAAAAGTGCCAAGAAATTTCACAATAGAAGCAACATATAGATTAATCAATCTATCTGTTAATATAGTGAATTAATAAGGTTTACCGATAAGTGTTACTGAGATTATAAATTTATTAAATAGCGAGATACATAGGCCTAGATGGTCACACACATTAGATCAATAGACATTGGTAGATACAGACATAATCCTATGAACTTTATGGAAATTTTATAACATAAAAATAGGGGGACAATGACTACACTTGGCGGTGCCAATGTCCACCTTGTTGGAAGCTCTCCACTTTGTTATTTTTCTTTCTTGGTAAAGAGTTTGAAGAGGAGATCTACTTGGCCAACGATTGTGTGGATACTGCTAGAGATTGGGCATTTGAACAACATCAAGGAACTACTTCAATGAACCCTATAAGTATATACTAGATGATAGGATCACTGATTCCTAGTAATTTAGTCTTTGAATGTTAGATTTCAAATATTCTATTGCATTCAATCTTTTTTTATCAATAGTTTGAGGGAATATTAAGTCTCAAATCTTAATAGTACTTGTCTTGGAAACACATCTGATTGGGGTTTGGTGGTATTAATGATGATATCAAATCCTGATATTTTGGCAGATCTCATATGCTAATACCATCATCCGAACGCTAGATGCAAGATATTGGATTTTTGGGTATTTTTTTGAATTTTTAGACGTCACGATTTCTAAATAATTTATTTTACTTAGAAAATATTATTTCTTTATTTTTAAATGATTTTTAAAGGGCAGGTGATGTGGCAGCCAATTGCCCTCTCTCTATTAGACAAAAGAAGAGAGTATAATTTTTGAATTGTTTGATTGAGAGAATTCTATTGGTGTAAAGGAGAGAAAGATGACGAGGAGAGAGAATTAATCAATGGTTCAGATTTCTCCTAATTAAAAGCTTGATATTGAAGGATTCTATTAGAGTTTCAAGCTGAAATTTTGTGGACATAAGCGTCATTTTATGTTGCACGTCCTCATGTGGCTTATTATAAGTTTGAGACAAAAAATGTGGGTTTTTTAATGTTTCATTAGTGGCTTCTAGCATTAGTTAACCATAGGATAGAGAGCACTAATTGATCATTCATCGTGTATCAATCATCATCTTCAATGAATTTCTTCTCATTTCTATTCATTTCTCATGTTAGATGTAAGACACCAAGTCCGTGCGAGATGTACGAGCTCTAAAAGCGGTGTTTGATCGGAGAGCATCGCTAGAGTGAGTTTTGGTCACAAACCTATAGATTATGGTTGATTCAATTTTATCTTTTCCGTTTTCTCTATCTTTTTATCCATATTTTCACACTTTCAAACTATAAATCACATTTCTACCATTCGATCAAAGGTTTTCAATCTCCAAAAAAAACCATGGAAGCGTCTAATTGGTTCATTATAGTTACATGAATACTTGATAACATGTAACAATTATGTGTAATTACATAATTCTTTCTGCATTTTAAGGCGTAATTCATGTCACTTGTATGTATGTTATTATAATTTAAGTGCATATTAATCATCTATGCAATTTATATCTAAAATTTTAAAATGCATTATATTAGGGCTAATCAGGTAAATCTAGAGTTGAATTTTAAATAGATTAGCGTAATTCTATTTGAGATTTTAATTGAGTTTGAAAAGCAAAATAAGAAGAGAAAAAAATTTCCATATACACTCTAAAATCAATTTTCATTTATTTTTAAGTAAGTTGAGTGTATTTTCAAGTTAAATATTTATTTTGCGGTTATTTATTGAATTGAATTACATAGAATGATAAATTATTTAATTTCTTATCAAAGAAAAAAAATTGGACTAATATCAAGAGGTATCGAGGTGGATAGCAGATATTCGATCATAACACCGATATCCACTAATACCCAACGATATAAGATGACATTCACCAATATTTGGTGATACCCAACATCATCCATCATTTGATATATGTCATCCACAAAATCCCTCCATGTCCTAGTGCTTCTGTCATCAGTCATCCATCCAAGATCAGTCATCCATATTATGTTCAGCATTCAGTACCATCATCCAAATGCCAAGATGATGGATGTTAGAAGCTTGGATGCCAGATGATGAACGAATTGCAGAAGAGAAATCACTACATCTAATTTGTCTTGGCAGTGCATATTATGAGAAAATTAACTTTTTTGTTTCATCAACCTCCTACAATACTCTCTATTGCAAGTTGGGCATGTCTATGCTCCAGCTTGAGGCGGAGTGTTAGAATGACCTAGTAGGCCTCTCATAGTATGGCTCAATAGGGTCAGCCCGTTAGATGGCCCTAGTCCCACATGGGGAAAATATATGTTTCTATTATTTTCTCTATATTTAAAGGCATGTGCTCTCCTTTTCTACTATCTACAAGGAGAGGCATGTGCTTCTCCTTTTCAAAAGGCTTTTTAACAAGAGGAGAATGCCAAGACAAGTCCAAAGGAATAACTCAATAAATTCAACTCGTTCCTATAATTTTAACCATCCTTTTTCTTTTCCTTAGTTATGTGCCTAGTATTACAAAGCAATAATGAAATGATCCATGATTATTGAAGAGCATAGTCGGTATTAAATTGAGTGTAAAATTAAAATTTTAAATGTATTACGAGACACGCGGGGTGTTTTATTTAGGGTGACATTACATTACTTGAGACATTCAATTTCATTTTCATTGAAGCTGATTTCATTAACATTCAATATAATTGCGCTACAAATAATTTCATTGTCTAGATGGTTGACCATTTTGTCGACGCAGCGTCATTTTGGCGATCCATTTTCACTCAAAATCCATTGCATGACCGCAACTTCATCAAGATTGATCTTCATCAGATTGCCTTATTGTCGCTGAGCCGGCGCTACATCGGTCAATTCGATCCATGCCATGGATATGGTGGATAAGAAGACATCAATCACTTAAAATGACCAAATAACAATGAAAACATGCGGCCAAACTGCAGTCCTCAGATCTGTTCATGTGAAATCCTACTGCTTCTTCTTGATCGTTCATTTTTCTTTAAAGTAAACTCTCTCTCCCTGCAAAAATCATGACTGAAATTTTATGCTTGAATCGATAATCCAAACCCATTATTTCATCAAAGTGGGCCGGGACTCAGAAGGAGGCGAGCCCAGCCGCAGACCGCAGCCTCTCGTAGGAGACCCAGAAGACGAACTGCCACGGCCCAAGCCTGGCCCACGTCGGAAAGAAGCCCCTCCACAACGCCCCCACGCCCTCCAGTCTGACGGTCTTCGATAGACAGTCCCAGGAGCTCGAGTACTCCACAGCCCGGTTCATCATCCTCGTCTTTATGACGTCAGCGGGGCAGCTTAGCGCGGCGGAGCAGAGCCCGGACGCCAAGGAAGCCAAGGAGTGGGCGAAGACGCCGTCGCGGCAGAGGTGACGGCGGATGAGGAGCCTCTTGGCGTGGTCGTAGCAGGCTAGCTCGCCCATATTAACGAGGAACGCGCGCTGCGCGTTGGGGATGACTCCTCGCCATAGCCCTCGCAGTCCTTCCTCGCGGGCTATCTTCTGAATTGCGTCTGGAATGCCCGAGTAGCGCCGGAGCTGGCCGTCCGCCTGCATGCGGACTTTTATCAGGTCCGCCGGGCTCGCCACCACCTGCCTCCTCCAAGCAAGAAGAATGATTGTTCAATAACCGCTCAGAAGAATTTCTCTCCTCTCCTCCCTCTTTAATTCCCTCGCCTCCCTTTCTCTGTTCTCTTCTCTCCCTCACTCTTTCTCTCCTTTCTCTCTCTTCTTTCATCTCTCAATTGCGCCTCCCTACCTCTCTCTCTCACCTCTGTTTGAGAAGGTCGTAGGGTGGAAAGCGAGGAACTAGAAGGGAAGAAAAAACGGGGAAGCTCGGAGAGGGAATCGGATCATCGGTGCGCAGCCGCCGGAAGGGAGACAGAGATCCCGTGGAAGAGAGAACGTAAAGGGTTGGAGAGAGAAAAAGAGCAGAAGCTAGGAGATAGGGGGAGAGGGAAGGTCCAAGAGGAGTATCTCTCTTTCTCTCCAGTCTCCGGTATCCTCTCTCTCTTTAGAAGGGGGGAGAAGAGAGAAGGAGAGTAAGTTTCCTGCCTGGGCGAAGACGCCAGAGAGGCCGCCTGCGAGGGCCTTGGCCGGGAGAGAGTCTCCGGGAACGGCGGCGCGGAGGTGCTCGTAGGCCAGAATGCGAAGCGGGGTGTAAAAGAGGTGACGTAGTACGGCTGGGGGTAGCCCACGGTAGATGCCGCCCTTCTCCCTGGCCACCATCTCGGCCGCCGCGCGGAGGGCGCTTGGGGGCGCCGACCCCCCGGCATGGAGTTGGAGCCGCGTCTTGACGGCGTCGATGGGGAACGTCGCCGCCTCCGCCGCCGCGGCCGCAAGAGAACTGAGGGCGATCTTCGTCCCTGCATAAGAAGATCCCTCCGTCCTGTCCATGCTCCCAGCCGCCAATTGATTTCAGGGGAAGACCATCTGGACTAAAATACTGCAATAAAGTTTCAATTTTTAACTGAACTTTATGGTTTTTCCGAGGTCTGAAGCCAACGAGAGTACGTCGGAAGAGGAATTGTCAAAACGATTTGATGTTCCGATGGCATCACCGTTAGAATTGATGGGTATTTTTGCCCAAAACCAGCCAACGAGTTAAGAAGCAAACAAAATTCTAGGGTTTTCAACCTTTGATCATTTGCCTGTTGAGCACTTGGCTACCATCAAATTCCGGCGGCTCAAGTCTAGAGATGTAGACTGAAGAGAGATCTGAAGACCAACTGGAAGACGTTCAGGGCCCAGGCAGAGTCTTTGAGCCTTTGAGTTTTTATAATACACCACCCTGGTGCTTCTTCCTCATTTCTTGGGTTGCCTGCTCAAAAAGCCGTTGGTTGTCAGGGTCGTATGGAACCCGGACCAAAAAATTCAAAAATGTGCAACTTCTGGGGTGATCATCACGCTAGATGTCCCTGCATAGAAACAAATGTACATCAAGATCACTTTGGGGTACTAAGATGCAGGGAGATCTTACATATAAATCACAAAAGTAGTCAGCAAATTCAAAAATTTCAGCTAGAAAACAGAAAATGAACTTTATTGTGTTTTATAAAATTATATGTTCTGTAATGGATGATGACTTTGCCAGGGACAAGTGGGTCAAGAGCCCTGTGAGATGAAGATCACTTTGCCCTTGCCCTGAATGCCAAGCCAGCATATTTGCCCTCCAAACTTGGAGAAGGTGGGGGTAGACAACAGTCTCATTAGAGATCGGCTGTGGCGACGGGCGTGGAAAAGTCGCCTTGCTATGAAGATACGGGTCTTTATCTGGCTTCTCCTCTGGCGAAGGCTGATGACGAGGGCTTATCGACAGCGCATGGCACCGGAGTCTACGACCGAATGTGCCTTATGTGCGGGGGCGGTGGAGGACTGCGAGCATCTTTTTGCTACATGTCCCTTTGCCTCATCTGTTTGGTTGTCGGCCAGGGTGGCCCAGATAGATATATCTTCCTGGGAGGCCTTCTGGAGGTCCATCAGTGACGGGCCGTATCGGTTAAAGGAAGAATGGCAGAGCATATTTGCCTTCCTATGGTCCATCTGGAGTCACCGCAACGAAGTCATCTTCCGGGGACGCTCCCCCTTTGTCGACGCCATACAGCACGACGCGAGGGGGCTCATTACACTATGGATTCGAGGCGGTCTCGGCCCCTCGACTTTGTGAACCGTGTAGCATGACTTTGTACTTCGTCATACTTTCAATGACAACGGGGGGGCCTTCTTTTAGAGGACCCTTCTCTTCTTTTTTCAAAAAAACAGTCTCATTAGAGATGTCGCAGGGAAGGTGGTCACATTTATTACCCAACCAGCCGGGGGGCAACGACCTCTTTCTCATGGAGATGCAAGAAACAGGCCCCTGGGGCATGGGGTCGGGGAGGTGGAAGTAGGTGAGCAGGAACCCAGTGTGGAGCTTGGTTAACTTTCAGGCATGGCCAACGTGGGCCAATGGTAGGCAGCAAAAATCATGGGGCCGACAGGAGGTATGAAAGAAGTTCCCAGCTTCGGGTCAGGTGGAGACACCGGGTCTTTCCTCCTTTTGAGGTGTTTAATGGCAGCCTACATTGCATGTTCCAGGTGGATTTAGCCAATCAGGGAGGGGGACTATATGATAGCGCCAGGTCCTCCCTAAAGGCGGGGCAATAGAGGGGATCAACTGACATCCATCTTGGAGGTTCGAGGAGTGCAATGGGCTATAGATCACAACAGGGATGGAGGAAATTGTCAGGCAGTTCAAGAGGCTGCCCCACCAGGGGTACCATGCCGATAGAGACCAGGGAACCCAACTGGTTCCCAAGGGCAGGAACTCAAAAGGAACAAATGGACGGTGGGGACGTTAGAGGCCGACCAGCAATGTATGTGCAAGCTGCACACACGTCATTATATCGATCAAGTGGCAGAGGTAGAGGCAACAGCCCCACTGAAGGAAGATGGTCAGGAGGAGATGACCAAGATCAGTAGCTGGATGTGGTAATGTAGGAGTGCCCCCTGGGCAAGGCAATGGAGCCCAAGGGAAGTCCATCTTCTAGGACAACAACAAAGACAGATACAAAGTTCACAGAAAGAGGCAGTAGGCCTGGAGGATCAGGGATCAGACAGGGGCAAAGGGCTGTTGTCCAAAAGAGGAAGGCTGGAAATGAGGGATGAGACAAGGGCAAGGGCACAGGTGGCTGCAAGGAAGGAGGGAAGTTTCAAGAAACTGAAGGGTAGAAGTGCCGGGCAGGGCACTGAGTTGGGTCCTACATCTCGGTGGGGCCCTTGGTGGTGGATGTGGCGATAGACAACAGGGAGGGAGTGGAAGGAGAAGCAGAGGAGAGGGGGGGGAGCAACTATGACCGAACAGTTTGACAAACCCTGTCATCCACTATGTTTCATGGAATGTCCACGTACTCAGTGATGAGCAGAGAAGCTGAGTGGTGATGAGGTACCAGGGCAAATGGGTGCCACAGTGGCATGCCTGTAGGAGACTATCTGGAATAGTGTGAGGCGTAGGATTGGAGCAAGGTGGGGCAAAGGTTTTCTAGAAGGCTTTCTGCTATTCATGCTATTGGTCGATTTTGGAGATTTGATGGGCACAGGGAATGAAGCTATGCTTTCAAAGGAGGACTCCTGGATAGGCAGTTTGCAGCAGCCATGAAGTTGAAGAGGTGCAACTACCACTTGGAGTGGGTAGCAGTCCCAGTTAAGACCCTACCAATGCTCCTATGAGGGATACTCTATGTCAGGACCAGGCTGAGGTGGTGTCAGCGTTCCAGGGGCTACCATTGCTGTTTGGGGGCAATTTTAATGTGACCTTGGAGATGGGGGACAGACCAAACAGAGCTGGGGGGAGGAACCCAGGCTCGGAGGGCTTTGGATTATTCCCTTCAGGAGCAGCTCTGCAGGAAACAGGGACTGCAGACTGTGTACACTAGAGGAGCATGGTGAGGCCTAACATGTTATCCCTGCAAGACAGGTTCTTGTGCCCCGTGGAACTCTTAGAAATTTTTCTGATGGGAGACATGTGGTCACGTCGGAGACTGCCTTCAGATCGCACCTCAATAGGTTGGCCGAGGCATGAGGGGCATGGCAGATGCATGTACTTCAAGATGGAAAAGTCTTGGTTGCGGGAGGATGGCTTCAAGCCAGGAGTGGTGAGATCCACACTGTCAGGGCAAGGGTCAGCAACAGTAAGGTTAACAAGCAAAGCTGAAGGACTTTGGTCACATTTTATGGGGCTCAAGAAGCCCATATGGGAGGAGCAGTTTAAAAGGAAGAACAAGGAAGTATCAAGAATAAAAGAACTGAATGACGTGGAGGATACAAGGACCCTTTTGGAGGAAGAGATGAGGGGGCGGCAGGGAAAGACAGAGATTGCTGTTAAGGAGGTTACAAAGTTGGAGATAGGGCGCCCACATGTTTGAATGATCGGGTAAACAGTCATGATGTAGGCCACACATCCACAAGTAAAGGCCCAATATGACACAGTCCAATTTTGAGACCTAGTAAAGCTTAATGGGCCTAAGAGAATCTCTAGAAGCTGACAAAATTTGCAGAGGATCATCCAGAGACACAAATATCTTGTGTCAGGTTGAGTAAATCTTGAAATATCTCTTTTTAGGCCTATTTGAGCCTAGAAGCTTCCTTTTGTTGTGCCATGTCTAAGCCCTAACACATGCATGATGTTAGTGTTATATTTCCAAGACTTTGAGTTGTCATTTCAAGGGTTATGTTTTTTTTTTAAAAGAGGGAGGGGAACACCCAAAACGGTGCCCCCTTTTTCATTAAGGTAATGAAAATTTACACAAGGCCAAAGTCAGGGGATTGCAGTCGAAGGGCCGACGCCACCTTGATGCCAAGAATGGAAGAGACCCCTCGCGGCATAGATGATGGCGTCGTCGGACAGGGTAGCACCCCTGAAAATAGCCTCATTCCTGTGGGTTCAGATTGCCCACAGCACGGCAAAGATGCATCTCCAGTCAGCCTCCCGCCTGAAGAAACCGTCCGTCACCGAAGACCAGAATGCCTCGGCCGATGTAGTATCTAGACGTTCCACAACAACCGAATGCCATGACTCCTGCGCTAGGGAGCATTGGAAGAAAAGGTGGTCGCAATTCTCCGCCCTGATTGCATAGGGGGCAGCTCAGCGGGCTATCTGGATACATATGCTGACGAAAAGCCCGTGTCATAAGACGCCTCCGAAGAAGAAGCCACGCGAAGAGACGAATCTTCAAAGGAAGGCGCCACTTCCATATCCACCGGCATCGCCGACGGGTTAAGGCCTCTTCTAGGGCTGACTGCCGACGCAAGGATTTGTACACCGCCTTTGCCGAGAATACCGCCACGCGCCAGATCCATGCATCGTTTCCCTCCCCGGAAGGTCGCATGTTTGCGAGCCGTGCCTACAACCTCAAAAGATCATCCACCCGCTGATCTGAAAGGGCCATGGGCAGGGCCGGAGTCCAGGCACCCGTCCATGCTGATTGGACAATAGCAAGAGGGTCCGGGGCAAGGGCATAGAGCCTAGGGAAACCGTTAGCCAGATGTCCCAGATCGGACCAGTTGTCTTCCCAGAACCTGAAAATGGCCCCATTTCCTAGCTGAGGTCGAAAATACTGCTGCACAAGTGGAAATGTCCCTCGGAGGCCAGCCATAAAGGGGGAATCTCCGCGCTGGGGTGTTGCCCACAGACTCCAATCAAGGGTAGATCCATACATCTCGTGGAGGAGATGCGATAATATATCATCAGCAGGCTTCATCACCCGGGCGATCCACTTGCACATCAAAGCTAAGTTATTATGGTGCACGTGACGTATGCCAAGACCGCCATCAAAGAGAGGTCGGCAGACTGAAACCCACGCAACTAGAGCTCCCCCTCGCACTGTATTTGTCCCATGCCAGATGAACTGTCGCATAATGCCCTCTAGACGCCGCCGCAATCCTGCCGGCATCTGGAATACCGACATGAAGAATGTCGGGAGCGCAGAGAGGACTGACTTCACCAAAATTAGACGGCCGCCCCGCGAGAGCAGTCTCCCCCGCCATCCACCCAGTCATGACTCCACCTTTGCCATCACGGGCTGCCAATCTTGTGTCCGAAGATGACGATCGGTTAACGGCAGGCCCAAGTATCAAATGGGAAGTGTCTCGATCGGTGTTGCTAGGATCTCGACGCATCGGGATAGCTCTTCGGCAGAGAGTCCGAAGCCGACAATCGTGGACTTGGCTCGATTCAATTGAAGACTAGAGAAGTCGGTGAAAACCTCCATCATCAGAGATAGGGTGGGGGGCCGCGATTTTCGATCCCTGAATAAAAAACGTGGTGTCGTTAGCATACTGCAATAAAGGTATGCCCCCGGAGATGCTTGTTGTCTGAAAGCCCAATAGGTGACCCCTCGAGCATAGTCGTGTCGTGCAGGAAGGGAACATTAAGAAGAGACATGGAACCCCATTCTAGAGGGGAGCTTGTCAGACTTGAAGGTGGAGGATTTCTAGGGGATTCAGATGTCCTAATTACAAATGAAACCCATGAGCACTACACAAGATGGCTGGGAGTGGGAGGACCACCTTCTTTGCTCTGAGAGTTTGCACAAAAATCAGAGATAGACAAAGTGGGGAGAGTCCGGTAACCGTCCATGCTTTAAATGTGCTCAAAATGCAGAAAGTTGCGCTTTAAAGGAGCAGATTTTTGGTTGGCTGCTCCTTATGTGCAGACTGATGGTGCGTGTTTTAGGATAGAATGTTCTTGGAAGACTTGATAGAGCATGTCGTGTGCATAAAGGGGGAGGAAAACTGCTCCCACCTTTTCTTTGAGTATCCATTCAAATAGAGGATTTGGACTAGGCAGAATATCTCAGGGGTAGAGTTCACCGCTGATGAGGATTTCTGAGCCTCTCTCAGGGGTGGATTATTCAGGAGGAAGGTGGAATGAAGAAGGAACCTTGGAGTGTTACGGTTGATCTGGTTGCACTATAACGAGGTTATATTCAAGGTGATAGACGAAGTAGAACACAGTTTGGAGGTTTTGTTTCAAGTTAGAGTCGAGAGCATGCAGGGTGGGAGGGGGATCCAAATGAAAAACAGCGGAAAATGGTGGGAGAGAGTTCACTGACCTTGGATGATCTCCCCCTTCGTGTTTCAAAGAAAAAAAAACTACCTGAGTTATATAGATACCTGAGAGACTGAAAACTAAAGAAATATATGTTCTCTCATGACAACAAGAGAGAGAAATTGAGGTGAAAAGCCCCGTACCTTGGGAGTAACAATAGATCAACCAGAAAACAACTTTGTCTTGTCCACAAGCATACACGGATCTAATGATAAGAGTTAAGATGTAAGGGAAGTGTTGGAATGATGACCCTCCGTATGACAGTGCACAGAGAGAGAGAGAGACAGGGAATACAGAGAGTGAGGGATGTATGGAGAGGGATCAGATGACTTCACTAAGTTCCTCACTATGTGCATCCCTAATGACCATCTGAATTCCTCCTTTCTTGCCCAAACCCTACCCGACCCTCCTTCTCAACAATAAGCCTCCTCCCCAACAAAAGGGCTGCATGTGGCCTCTAAGACGCGAGCTATTGGGCTGGGCCAGGAAGCCCAACTTGCGGCCATGGACCAAATCCAGCCCAGACAGGCCTACTTAAGTCCTGTCGCAGTCGCTCCTCTGCACGCAGGCTCAGGCATAGCAGTCACTGCTACTGCAGGAATCAAATTTGGCCACTTGGCTGCTCTGCGGTCCTGATAGTTGTGCGATGCCCTTTGATGCCACCAGCCAGCTGGCATGCCCAAGGGTTGCCAATTGGCAGGGCTTATCACACGACTACTGATCAATCTTGCACAATACATGTCAATGTAAAATGATTAAAAATTTGTTGCCATGTGAAATGCACATGGCCATATTTGAAGGATTCCAATAACATGACAACACTTATAAAACCCCTATTTAAAGGGATTCTGATACAATCCTTGGATTATACCTTCAAGAATGGATGAAAGTATGATACAACCTTACCTTGTATCCTGAGAAATACACGTTGTGAGACATTCCCCTTTCATTCCAAAACCAAGGTGAATTGATCTATTCCAAAGTGAGTTACCCTCGCACCACTATCCTTCTTTATAACGTTCATAGAAGCTTTTAGGGGGTAAATGAAGAGAATATCCTTTATTGCTGCCTTTTATTAAGAACTTTGTTTGGAATCATTGGTCCTCACTCTACTTCGGTCATACCAGATTCCCATAAGGAGATGAAACTTACTGAATTCCATGCTATCCTTCATGGCAATGGAGGGCATGCCTCCATTACCCTGCATTAGTTCTCTATCAATTGTGACGAGCAAAGAAAGGGAAAGGAAGAAAATTCTGGTTGGTATGGAGAGCACTCACAGGAGAGCCCAATCTTCAACAGTCAAGTCCAGGGTTTTGTATTCACCGTCTTCCGTTAATATCTGTCGTAAAATCATCCCAGAAACAATTTAATTCTACAGTTTAAGCAGAGGAAGAAGAGGGAGGGTGTTCTTACTGTATGCTGCTTGGACTGGCTGTCAAAGCCTGATACAACCCCTCCATAGTACCTGGAAAGTTTGTATTTGACCATAGAAATATTTTTAGCAACCAGTCAAAGTGTTTAGGTAATACCGTCTACTTGTTGGGCACCACACTCTTATGACCGAGTTGATGCAGTTGGAAACTCTCTTCATTGCATGGGATGCTGATAAATGTGAATCCCGGCCCCCAAGAAAAAAGGAGCACATCTTATAATCACGTATTGAAGCAAAGGGAAGCAAAGAGCTTACCAAGTTGAGACTGTTTCTTGATCCTCCAACCCTGTAGAGAAAATATAAGGTTTGTCATTTCAAGATTTCAGCTAAACATATATGGCTGGAAGCAATCGTAAACAAAAATGACGATATAATCACAAGTGTCAGTAATGATAAAATAAAGGCCAAAGAATTTTTTTAAATTACAACTCAGGAGACCCTAAACATTGAAAGTTTTCGTACATCATTATTCGCACAAATAAATGCCCCGAGCTGAATCAATTGAGCAGCAGCCTCTGAAGTTGAAGGCTTAGGCTTGCCAGGCTTGCTGCCAAGTTTCCCCCGACAGCCAACAGCACCACAATGACACTCTTGGTCAGCTCCAAATTGAACAAACCTGTGGATTTCAATATATTACTAAAAATATATCAAGATGGATTAAAAATTGAGAAAATGATAATTTAATGTTAATGCGAAAGAAAGCCCTCATTGAGGGAGTTTGACGCACTGATAGTCATATGTTAGTTCCTCTCCCTTCTTAATATTTTGTATAGCAAAGATGCCAATGCGGGTTTCACGATTTATGATCCTACAAAACAAAAAAGATTGCAATAAAAGGAATGAATAATTGCACATTCAGAATGAAAACCAATTCAGAGAGAGTAACTCAAATGTATGAACCATTTCTGCATTTCTGTGTTGGGTTTGCAACTGTGATTGATGTATCTTGACTTGTTTCCTTTGAAAGTGGCATCGATCACTGTATCACGATTAATCTCACAAAGATAAAAATTTGTCTCTCCCAGGTGCTTCATTCGCCAAAGCCTTTCTTCACAAGTTTTATCATCAATCACTGCAAGATAGATGCATTTTAAATGCCTGATAAACACAATCTATGAAAAGATGCATAATATATTTATCCTATCACCTTCACCCACATATTCAATAATGAAATCTCCCGGCTTAATATCTTCATCGGCAATAATGCCTGAACCACACCTTTTAGTCTGCCTCAGAGGTTGATGCAGATAACAGCAAATTAGTAAAAAGATAATCAGGCAGATGTGCAGTACTAAAAAAACTTGATGGTAGAGAGGAGAACCACTTAAAAGCAGCATAGGAATTCAGAATCAAGCATAAATGAAAAATGACAATCGAAAGGAAAAGAAAGAAGAGATCATTAGACTCTAACGGCTGATCTATCAAATATCCACTTCCACATTCATTTTGAAGAATCTGAAAGATAGCTGGACAAATAACACCATACACATAGCCCACATTCTGTTTTTCTTTAACAATGTATGATACTTCGGCTGAATTAAAGACAGTTCGGTCAATTATGAAGTATTGGCCTTAGATTATCTACACTAGTATGGTTCTCCGGGATGATGCCTAAATAGCCAACTGTCCTTTAGACAGGGAAATAAGGCAGAAAGAACATCTTTGAACTCAATTTGGCAAGAAAATTGTTATATATATCAGTTAATTTTTAAAAAAGCAAAGAAAAATATATGCATTTGCAACAACCCTAAGGATCAAGATACAAGTACAGATAAGCAGTAACAAACTAGGGCTTCCAATGCCTAGAAACAATCAAATGATGAAGCTGATCTAAGTTCCAGATTTATGATTGATAAAAGCTGCTATTGTAAGGCTAATCAGTGTTCATACACACCTCTATTCTTTCTGAGTAATGGCATGACTGATATGATAGCACCTCCCCGTATCTGGTGAGCCCACCAATTCGACCTACTCAGTAAGGGGAGGTATAAAAAGAAGGTCAGAGAGGAGATATAAGAAACAAAAAACTAATTGGTGGATGACCCTGGTCCTCCTCATTTCCCCTCTTCTTCTAGATAACTAAGACCAACACTTCTCCAATCTTCTATTTGCAGGTCCAGTCTCTCTCATGTGGAATGAGGCAGCATTCTCTTTCCTCTGTCCTCTAGTCTATTCTTGCTCTCTGGTAAGAATCATGTGATCATTTTCTGCCGACGTTGGAAAAGGGGATCCTGATCCGTCCATGGGACACACACCCAGGAGGTAACCAATGTGGAGGCTGAACTGGGTTCAAGAAAAAGTTACCCTCCACATACCACCCACAGTCGAATGGGCAGACTGAGGGGATAAACAAGGGCTTGGAGAACTTCATGGAGTACTAAGTAACCGCAGATGGTATATAGCTAATACAATTCATCATTTCATACCAGCATCAAGACAAGCCCATTTAAGGCAGTGTACGGTTGAACCCTTAAATCCCCATTGAATGAGCTGGATGCGTATTTCCAAGAGAGAGATCAGGCGTTACTCCTGCTGAAGGAGCAATTGGGCAATGCCCAGGCAAGTATGAACGCTTATAAGGACAAGGGAGGACGAGATGCGCAGCCAGCAGTTGGGGATATGGTATACATTAAGGTGTACCCTTGCCAGTTGAAGTCTCTATCCAGAAGGAGAAATGAGAGAAGCTGCACCCAAAGTATTACGGAAAACATGGGGTTAAGGAAATTTTCAGGGAGGTAGCTTACCATATTGATCTGCCAGAGAATTGCAAATTACATCCAGTCTTCCTCGTTTCTCAGCTAAGGAAGGCACTAGGAAACTCTGAGAAGGCTCAGGACAATCCAACATGGCTTACTGAAGACTTGGAGTCAATGGTAGAACTGCAGGACCTCTTATCTTTCAGGCTCAAAGGCTAGGAAGTCAAAATGCTGAGCAGGTGGAAAAAATCTACCAGATTTTGAGGCCACATGGGAATTGCCGGAGTACATACAAGAGAGGTTTCCAGAGTTTCAACTTGAGGACAAAATGAAAGAATTGGCGGGGAGTAATGATAAGAATCCCATTATTACTTACCATCAATGTTGGAAAAGGGGATTGAGACCAGTCCAGGGGGCACTGGCCAGGAGGTAACCAATGTGGAGGCTGAACTGGGTTCAAGAAATGTTTAGCCTCCAATTAGTAAAAGGCGGGGAGTGGAGGTGGCATGGAAAGGGGGGCATCCCAGAAACTGGAGTGAAACATGAGAAGAGCAGGGAAGTCTCTCATAGACCTCCCAAGGATTCCAGCTTGTTTCTTCCACCTTTTCATCTCTTTCTTTGTACTGTACTCGGTCTAATTGAATCAGGAAGTCATTTTTCTCAAATTTACCAGGGTTCTGCCACTTCACCAAAGAGAGACAAGAGTAACAATATTTGCACTCCTTATACTACATCATTGTAGCAGAGGGAAGATGTGTTTACCAAGGGAGTGGCACAATACTAATTCCCAAAGCTTGAGGGGGAGAGTGCATATTCCTCTGGACATAAGCCTTTAAAAAACAATAGTTTTGATCTCAGAGGATACATTCTAGAGCAGCTTGATCAGTAGGAAACGGTAGGTAGAGGGCGGTTTTTTCCAGATGTTCTTCAATTCATTCGAGTACTCATGCAAAACCTTGTTTTCTTCTCAGAGTTCCATTGTCTTTGTAGTGAGGTCTACAATCCTTGACTGTCCTCCAAGTAAAAATCTGTGAATATTTCCCACATTTCCTTTACACAGCAACAATCAATGAACTCGTCACTCAAGTCAGGTGCTACGGATTCTAGCATCTATGTGAAGAGAATATCATCCACATCTCTCCACCATGCATAGTTCTTTATTTTCTGGGATTGGAGGGACTGATCAAGGCACCACTGATGATTTACCTTCTTCATTTGCCATTGAGAATGATTAAGGAATCTCTAACAAGGATGATTTTATGATAAGTGAGTCACACCATCTGAACCAGGGGAAAAAAGATATCCGCAATCAGGTTGTGGGTTGGTGTTAACCACGCTGCTTTTGTCGATTACTTAAAATTGCTGGAAAGAAGACATCGGCTGACACTTAAAATTGCCGGGAACTCGTCACTCCTGGTGACACCCAACACCGGGAGAGCATCGGCTGACACCTGATGAGTGCTCGCATCAGAGAACCCTGGATGAGCGTTGGAGTGGCTGGATGCATAAAGTCTAATTCGGGAATGCTTCATTGCACAGAACCACTAGGGCGCAGTACAAAACTAACAGAGGAAGAAAAGTCGAAGAACAAAGGACAAGATCAAAAAACCAGAATGATGATAGAATTGAAACAAGCTGGCCAGAGTTTATCGGCACTGATAATGTGTCAGATTTTCTCCTAAATTTAATGTGCTGTTGATTGTCTAAGTAGTTGGAAATAAAAGCAGTTAAATTTCATCTAATAATAGATTACCACTTTAAGGGGTTACAATGAATGACGGTTACAACTTAATATAGCCATTGTCTCATAACGGTTTTACTCCAAAGAATCTTTTTATAATACATACATTAATCAACATGGTCAAACAATGAAATTAAGTAAGAGAACAAGAGTGATCAGCATAAATGGTACATGCAACATTGACACATACCTGAACCAGTTTCATTTTCTTCACAGGACGGTGCTGAAATGGACTGTTCAGACATGTACCCCCACATTTACAGTTTTCAGAACAACTAGACAAGAGAGCCCTGTCATAAATCAACATGGAAATTAACAAAACGAATGGCATTGGTTGCAATATACTTAATTAATAAATTTGATCAGCTAGAGACCCTGGTACAAGTTTACAATACAACAAGATACAATATTGATCATCACCAATGTGAATAAAAAACAACTATTTTGATCTTTTGAAAGAAAACACCATTTGATCAAAAACAAGCATTAGGGATGGAGAGTAATGAAACAGGGAGCATTACCCGCACAGGCAATCATTGCCACAAGCAGTTGGTGATCTCGGAGATGTGCTGCAGGAACAGAATATGCCATCATCATCCACACGCAATTTTGTCTTTTTGGTGAGATAGACATCTTCATCGAGTTAAGAAAAGAAACAGAAAAACTCAAAAACCAAAGAGAGTTCAAACCTCCAATTTTTTTAAGTAGCATTAATACAATCAAAGGATTGACAATTTGAAAACACATGATCCTGTGACTTCTCTCTAACACACCAAATGAGAAGGCATCAGAGATCACAGGTTTTCACAGAAGATAAAAAACCCTAGAGACTTTATTGCAAGATGTCCTTAGGTCCTGAAAAAATTAGAGCAGAAAACCCCAAGGGAACATTGAAGGATCAGCCTGCTGAGGAAAGGCTAGGAGAGTGGTGAGAGACCCTTGCTTATACGAGAAAGATGGGAGTCAGGGGCCGCCCCAAAATTACCCTATTACCCCTGAGTCTTGGCGGTAAATCACAGACAGTCCCTTGCAAGTATGACCTGATGCCCTCACCAATAAATAGGGAGCCCACGTCACTGAGGCGAGGTGTAAAGATCCATTATCTTGGACTAGGCAAACTTTGGGCTGGGACTCTCAAATAACCTCACCCAGGTGAGCTCTTTGTTGCCTCTTTCTTATTTTCTACTTCTTTTACTCTTTCTTCTTTTGGTAATCAAGAAGCATTTCCATCAAAAGTACCTCGAATCCTTCCAGAGCTCTTTTAAAACCACAACTCAAATCTCTGTATGCTTATGTAGCTGTGTCTGTTTCTTTATTTCCTGAACTCTGTATGTTTTTTTCTAGAGGAACTCCAATTGCTTTGCCAGAAGGACTGAAGCTACTATTGTTTTTGTATCAGAGCTAGCAGCACATTGAAGAACATGTGTGACACAGGCTGGACAACCTGAGGGTGTGTATCACCACTTAAACTCAAGGTCAGCCACCAAATGATAAAATCGCTCTACAACTCCATGAACCTCAAGAATCTGATAAAACACCCACAGAAGCAAAGTTAGTGCAGAAGGGGGACATTCCCATCAGGTGCAGGATTGGAATGAAGTATTATGAAATCATGTGCCTTGCACCGACTCCATAAGAACCTCACAGAGGTAGACTGCCAGTATAAATAAGGGGAGAACGGGAAAATGGTAGCTACTGGTTTGAATGTGACAAAGAGGATCAATGATGAAATCCTAGACTACTTTTTTGGTCGACTTATGGTCAGCAGATTGAGATTGTCGCAGAATGATAGATTTCTTCATCGCAGACCAGGTTACAAGCATGGGCACCAGTTGAAAAAAGGCTTGAAAATTCAGATCTGGTAGAGATTCGGATTCCTCTGCATGAATAGGCAACCAGATCAACATAATAGATCATATTTCTGCCAGAACTACATTACATTTGCAGAATTCTTAGAAAAGCATAAACTAACGGGGATGGAGATGTACTGGATTTGTATATCTGATTGGAAAATTGCTTTCATTCCAAAGCTGGATGAAATTCAACACTGAATTGAAGGAAAGTTCTAGATATAGCAGCATCCTCGCCTGCCGGCATTCCCTGTTATGATTTGCAACTTCAAATTCTTCCATTACGCTTGAATGACTCCAGAGAATTTGAATCTGTACCTGCAAACATCTCTAACCTGACCCTTTCTATCCAGGAGGGTAACTACTTGACGACCTTGAAAAAAGAGATAATGACAGAACTGGTTTCACGTGGTCTTAAAGGTCTGGAAAAATTATGAATGGCTCCCGCATACAGAGGCACACTTTGAAGCTGGCTAAAATTCATGGTCATGGAGTACTTTTACAGAAATTTCACTTCCATGCTAGATAGGAAAGAGTCTCATCACCTCATTTATAAGAAGCTGGCAGAATAGGCAGGTAACAAACCACAAGATTACTGCAAGTTTGGAGAAGCAATTGGTAATGCATCAACCAAAATATGTGTGCATGAAATATCATGAATAGGGAAAAATGGTAAGCATCAACTGAAAAGAACAACAAATAACTTTATATTGAGATAACAAAGGTAGCTAACGAATAAAACGCATTTTTTTATGAAACTATAGAGAAAATAATACAAAGAGACAGGCATGGATACTGCGCTTGATGAATATGTAGGACATCGTCTTCTGCTTCATCACCCATGCCGGCAGCTGAAATTCAACGGGAGAGCTGAGATGCTCAAACAACTGGAAAAATATTCGTTCATAGCCTGTTCCCTGTTTATGCATCATAAATATGAGCAAAGTTAGTTGGTTTTTCGAGTATGACAAGAAAAACACGATAATTAGAAGCAGTAAAATGAAGATCCTCTGCTGCCCTATTTTTTTTAGTTTCAATTATCAAATTTTAGGAGCGGTGGCATACCAGGGGCGTCTTTCAGGATAAAACAATAAACTAATTAAATTTGTTCAAAACTTCTGCGTAGAAATATCCAATGACATCATTTCAAACTGATAATAATGAGAGCACAAGTAAACTCCAGAAGAAACACGGGATCGTAGAAATAATGCAGAAGTTTCCATACCTGTAAGGACGTTGTCGTCTCAGATTCTTTATCCCCGACAGAAAATGACATGTCTGCAACTTTCCAGAGCATAGTTTCATATGCAACATGAATGACTTTGTGTCATCGAAAAGAGAGCTGAAAAATAGATAGAATAAAGAAAACACATTGATTCCGCAAATGGTGTACATAATTGAGACTAAAATACTTCAATATATATGGTTCTGTTTAGACGAAAACAGGGGTGGGTTCTAGGAATCATTCATTGCCTGATATTTTTGGGTTTTTCCTTATGGTACCAATTGATGGCAATGACAACTACGTCATTAATATTTTCGCATATTAATTCGTACAAAGATGCCGCAGATGCTTGAAAAAAAATCCTAACTATAAGGGGGATAGATAATGAAAAAAAAAAACACAAAGAACGAGAAAATACTGCGAGAGATTTCTTCCGTAAGCATGCTATTCTAATCAGCCACAATCGATGCTCAAAATTAATTAAAGCCTTCGCTCGCCGCAGAAATCATCCCTAAGAGACAAAATAACCACTCGAATCATTGCAGGACGACAGGAAAATCTACAGAATTTACCAAGATCGGCGACACGAACAGAAGAAGAGAGTTCTCTGTCGTGTTTCTGCACAAGAAACGAGTTTTAAGGTACTTGAACTTTCACTCGAGCGACATTTCAATCTTCATCTGCCGATAAATTACATTTTTACCCTTCTATAGGAAGCAAGAAAAACAATTTGTTCTGAAAAATTAAACAAATTATTGGAAATATAATGGTCTTAAATGGAGACTTGCCCTTGAATGAAAGTGAAGAAAGTTCATCTAGATGAGTTCAATGGAGGAAAATGAAGGATATAACATGATACAAACTCTATCTATCATGGTCGCCAAGATTGCCCCATAGACCATGTTGTGAGTATGTGCTCATGGTCTAGAGAGCATTTGAGATAGTGAGAGAGAGAGATAGTTGTGAGTATTGAAGGGATGAAGATGATGGGATATGGATGGGAAGATTTAACATATAACATGATACAAACGATCCTACAAAGTTTTGATATGAATATGAACCATCGATGCCCACTTGATAGAAAATGAGGAGCATAGAGAGATAGACGATCCTACAAAGTTTTGATATGAATATGAACCATCAATTCCTACTTGATAGTAAATGAAGAGCAGAGAGAGATAGTGAGAGAGAGAGAGAGATAGTTGTGAGTATTGAAGGGATGAAGATGGAGTATGGATGAGAAGATTTAACATATAACATGATGCAAACTATCCTACAAAGTTTTGATATGAATATGAACCATCGATGCCCACTTGATAGAAAATGAGGAGCAGAGAGAGATAGTGAGAGAGAGAGAGAGATAGTTGTGAGTATAGAGGGGATGAAGATGATGGAGTATGGATGAGAAGATTTAACATAGAACAATTGAAGTGGATGAAGATGGAGTATGGATGAGAAGATTTAACATATAACGCCAATGATGCAAACGATCCTACAAAGTTTTGATATGAATATGAACCATCGATGCCCACTTGATAGAAAATGAGGAGCAGAGAGAGATAGTGAGTGAGAGAGAGAGAGAGAGAAATAGTTGTGAGTATAGAAGGGATGAAGATGATGGAGTATGGATGAGAAGATTTAACATATAACATGATTCAAACGATCCTACAAAGTTTTGATATGAATATGAACCATCAATTCCTACTTGATAGTAAATGAAGAGCAGAGAGAGATAGTGAGAGAGAGAGATATAGCTGTGAGTATTGAAGGGATGAAGATGGAGTATGGATGAGAAGATTTAACACATAACATGATGCAAACGATCCTACAAAGTTTTGATATGAATATGAACCATCGATGCCCACTTGATAGAAAATGAGGAGCAGAGAGAGATAGTGAGAGAGAGAGAGAGAGAGATAGTTGTGAGTATAGAAGGGATGAAGATGGAGTTTGGATGAGAAGATTAAACATATAGCATGATGCAAATGATCCTACAAAGTTTTGATATGAATATGAACCATTGATGCCCACTTGATAGAAAATGAGGAGAAGAAATGAATATACAAGGAAGCCTTGAAATCAAGTATCTTCGAGTACCAAGACATTTCAGTCAAGCAGGAGGCCCCTATTTCTCTGCATGGGAGGCGTTCAAATCTCTTGAAATCTTCTTCATAGAGAGAGAAACATCCATCCCTTTAATGGGTTCTTTCTCTCTCTCTCTCTCTCTCTCTCTCTACAATGAAAGAATGGGCCTTTGTTTTTGTTTGGTCACCTCCCTCCATGCAGCATTTGAAACAAAATGTTCACTACATTACGGGTCAGGGTGCAATGTCCGAGCGTCTAGACCGAATCGGGTCAGGCTTGGTGCCAGTAGACTTCCCCTTCGGTAATTTCTTGCTCTCACTTTTCCCAAGGTCAGGCGTTTTTCACCGTGGAGCGCTGGACCTGCACAATCCTATGACCAACGATAAAAAAATTCAAGCCGCAATTGCCACCACTGTCAAGGACTTGTTCTAATCCCAAAACCTCCCAGTGCGACGTAGCCTCTCTCTCTCTCTCTCTCTCTCTCTCTCTCTCTGTCTCTCTCGTTTCTCCTCGTGTTCTCTCTCTGTCTCTTTTGTTTCTCTCTCCCATTGATCTCTCGGGATCTGCTCTGTCACTCTTCTCTCCCTCCCACCACCCCCTCTCACCTTGCTTTCGTCTCTTTCTCCACTCTCTTTGTTTCTCTCTCCCCTCTCTATCCTATTATTCTCTCCCTTTCACTATCGCCTCCCATGCTCTCCCTCGTCTTCGTCATCCTCCCTCTCTTCCTCCCGTCACACTATCTCTTCCCCTTATGTCATTTCTCTCTCTTGCGAGGGGGGAAAGGAGGGGAAGGAGGACTAGGGGTGCCAAGGGTAGATTAGGAAACAAAAATAATTTGGAGTGCCCTAGCCATGAACCATCTGATTCTTTTCACTAGATTGGCTTATTTTTCCTATCTTCTTTATTTTATCTATTTTCTTAAATCGACATATGCTTCAAGGATCTCCTCTCTTTTTGTGTATTTTTTCCAAGGCCTTTGAAAACTCTTTTGGTCTTGAAAATTCCCTACCAAAAACTTTTAAAGCTCCATCTTCCTCTCTATCTGCTTTCATTCCACCCTCTTGTTTCTGTATTATAATGAATCTCATAGAGAGACTTAAAAAACTCTTCATGAAGAGCTTGATTGGGATATCTTACTCCATTTTCTCAAAAATATGGACATATTTTGACTTATAATCTCTCCTTTGAGGGAGAGTGCAAGGGGACCCTATGGTAATGGGATCTTTCTTTCTATAAGCCATTTAAATGGGCTTATAGATTTTTTTAATGGGTCTAATCACTTACTATACAATCCTCATTTCTCTCTCTCTTCAATAAATCATGTATTTTGTATCCTAGTTCAAGATTTTTGAGTTTTTTTCTTCTTTGATCAGTCGATTGATCAATTTCCCTCGACATAAATTGGCTCATACATGGTGGGCGAGAGGTTTCGTGTAATGGGATATGTCTCAATAGAAGCCCATGACACCAAATCTTTATGAGCCAAATGTACCGAAAAGGGTCTAATTTTTCTCTCTCACTCTTCATTTTAAGAATTCACTCTTTGAATTAGGTAAAAAGATAGTAGAAGCCTCTAACTATGAAGCAGATCATGACTAAGGAAGAAACGTGTCCAATGTGAGACTAAGGCCCCCAAACAAGTTGACCCTGTTGCACCATGACCTAATGAACCTAGTGGCTCATCCTAACAATCCTAAGTATTAAGGTGAGAGGCATTCCTATGCTGTTGAATTCTCTTCTCTTAAATATTTGTATACCTGAAGGTAAACTTAAAATTGAGTCAACAAGTACTCTATAAAGATCAAAATTTTGATTCAAAATGATATTTTTGAGAGATTTGTGGTAAAAGTTTTCAATGAAGAGAATTAGGCAAACAAAAAAAACCCTATCAAACCAAGATGCCCAAGTAGGAGGTAATTTTTTTATCAATGAAACACTAGTAAAAAAGCTTAATAAGATATTCATCAAGAAACATGAGACTGGGGAAGACACAAGTGGCAAACTTCTCATTTTGAAGCAAGGGCTTTACAAAAAATAATCCTGCTAGGAGAAAAAAATCAATTTGATTTCTTCTCTTATAGAAAAAAAAATGAGCCCATCTAGAAAATTCATTCTGTCAACTAATGAGATGACATCATTTTTTATATGGTTGACAAAAAATGAGATGAAAATGGATTTTTTTACAAAGAAGTGTCTTGATTTTGTCAACTAATGGCATCATTCATGGTCTTGATGATAAGATTAGTCAAGGCCTTGTAATGTCTTTGCAAGTCCTTTTGCTTGAAGAAAGGTGAGATGAGGAACGCAGGATTGTAACTTCTTAGAATCAACAAGAAGTGTCTTGATCCTCATCACCTAACTTCATTTCCACCCACCACATGTAACTTCTTTGGATCAAACTCATGTACCTATGCATGACTGAAGATTTGTCCTCATATTCAAATGCCTAAATTCCTTTAAAAAAATACCAACAATCACTTTACATAGATAGATGGCTACGATACAGTATGATGTATAAATCATAAACATATGTATGATTATATATGTATGTATGCATAGACGTCCATGTAAGAAATTAAGGCTAACATCGAGAAACAGTGAAAAAGTGGGCTAGAAAATGAGGGAGAAATAGCAAGCACACGGCGACCGCAACAAAAACGACAAAGCACTCGGCCAGTGACCCCAAACTCAACTAAGCATTGGATTGGGCTCGGCTCTCTGATAGATGTTTGCGGTCATAATGCTTTAAGTTGGTTTACATGACGCTCGTTGCAAAACTATGAAAAGAACATTTCCATGCAAAGATAAAGGAGAGAGGGAAATGATGTAATCTAAATTCCTTGTAATCATTTTTTCTTGTAATGAAGGGTCACATAGGCTTCTATTGATATATGAAGGGTAGGCTAAGAGACAATGGAAGGATAGGAAGAGAGACAAGTAAGGAGATGAGGAGACTAGGTAGATGAGCCCATTAGATGGTCCAAGAGTATGGGCTAACATGGGCCTGGTGGGTCATCCTACCCTATAGAGAGTACTTATCTTTGTTACTTATCCCGGCCGTCACATCTCAATCCCTTCGCCGCTGTTCTTAAGTGGAGAAGGAAGTAGCTTCACGGAAGTATGCTACCATTCGTCTTATTCAGAGAGAGAAAGAGAGAAGGGCTTGGCAGGCGCAGAGAGAGAGAGAGAGAGAGAGAGAGAGAAGGATTATCCAACGGTCTGTTGGCGGGGGAGAAGGTAGAGACCTGGGCGCTGAACACCTGTTGGTGCGAAGGCAAGAGCTCACGTAGCAGACAACGTAAGCCCTGATCCAAAAATGTTCTACGCTGACGATCCACCTTTTATCCTGAACAATCTCCCTATTTCCTTCCAAACTGAAAGAGCCCATCCGTTGCTCTCGAGCCGAAGTTCATACAGAGCATGCCATTGCTTCTTCTTTCATCCTTCTGCCCATGCCCATTCATGATCATCTTCTTCACGACCGTTGCAGTTGATGGATAACAGACGCCATCACGAATTCCTCTCTCCATAGCTTCCATATAAAGCGCAGCCGCCGTCTTCTCCCAGAGCCAATCCATATGACGCAACTCCACAATGCTCTTACACTGACAGTTCTGGTCTCAGCTCAATTAGTCGGCGCTAATGGCATTCAATTTAGTGATATGACGCGCTAATCTCTCTCTCTCTCTGTCTGTCTAACTCTCTCGCTTGGTCTTTCATGATTTGCCAAGCACTGGATTTCGCCATCGCGGAGCGCGAAGCATGGAGTGTATCTCATTCTGAGCCTCGTAAACAACTACAACGACTTCGGCTGGGAAGAACCAGTACGTCCAGTGGGCCCGCCAGCGTCACAAGCGAACTCCGACGGCGGCTTTTTACCGCACCGACATGGTCAAAGCTTTCTACAAGAGCCACATCAAGGTTTGTCTCCAATCTCCGAACAACTCCGCCGGTTAAGCATTTCGACGTCGACGTCTTCTCTTCTTCTCCAGGCCGTTCTCATGCGTGTCAACACGCTGACCGGATAGCTTTACACAGCCCGATCCCACGATCTTCGCGTGGGAGCTCATGAACGAGGCCGCGCCGCCCAGACTCGGATCTCTCCCGGCGAGACTCTCCAAGCATCATTCCTCTTTGTCTCTGTCTCGTCGAGGTCTTTACGAATTAATGAGGTGTTGGGTTTCGCAGGCGTGGATAACGGAGATGGCCGCCTACGTGAAATCCATTGACCCCAACCACTTGCTCGAAGTGGGCATAGAAGGGTTCTACGGGGAGTCAACGTCGCAGAGGAAGGACGTCAATCCTGGCTATGAGGTCGGCACAGACTTCATCTCCAACCACCAGATCCCCGGCGTTGACTTTGCCACCATCCACGCTTATCCCGACCAATGGTAACTACTATCGATTTTCCAAAAGTCAACTCAAAGGCATAAAACGATCGAAAACCCAGGAAGCCGGGGTCCAGTGAGCAAGAGCAGCAGGTTTTTCTCCATAACTGGATCGAGGCGCACCTAGAGGACAGCGCACGAGTGCTTTCGGAAGAAGCCGCTGCTGGTCGCGGAGTTTTTGGAAAAGTCGCTCGAGGTCAGCGGCTTTGACGCTGCGCGACGAGCTCTTTAAGACCGTGTACGACGCCATCTACGCCTCCGCTCGCGGCGGGGGCCCTGGTAGCGCCGCTCTCTTTTCTGGCAGCTACTCTCGTTGAGCTGAGCGAACAACTTTGGAGACGGGTACGAGGTCGTCTTCTCCCAGTGCCTCCTCCACTGCCGCCCTCATCAACCGTCAATCTCAGAGAATGTCGGGCCTCGTCTAGAGGACCCTGAATAAGAAGGAAAGAACCTCCATGCGAGAATAAAAGGTAGATGTCCGCGGGTTCTTGATCTTGACGATGACCTATCAAGACATTGACTCCCTGAATAGGAGGAAGAAATGTTGACGTTGACCAATGTTGACTCCAACGATCTGGAAGAAACTTTAATTCAATTAGTGGTGTAGAAGGATGGCTTATATATTAATGAAGAATGCCTTG
>CM044121.1:4220667-4399364 GCA_024174645.1 Lemna minuta
CATGTGCTCTCCTTTTCTACTATCTACAAGGAGAGGCATGGGCTTCTCCTTTTCAAAAGGCTTTTTAACAAGAGGAGAATGCCAAGACAAGTCCAAAGGAATAACTCAATAAATTCAACTCGTTCCTATAATTTTAACCATCCTTTTTCTTTTCCTTAGTGATGTGCCTAGTATTACAAAGCAATAATGAAAGGATCCATGATTATTGAAGAGCATAGTCGGTAGTAAATTGAGTGTAAAATTAAAATTTAAAATGTATTACGAGACACACGGGGTGTTTTATTTAGGGTGACATGACGTTACTTGAGACATTCAATTTCATTTTCATTGAAGCTGATTTCATTAACATTCAATATAATTGCGCTACAAATAATTTAATTGTCTCGATGGTTGACCATTTTGTCGACGTAGCGTCATTTTGGCGATCCATTTTCACTCAAAATCCATTGCATGACCGCAACTTCATCAAGTTTGATCTTCATCAGATTGCCTTATTGTCGCTGAGCCGGCGCTACATCGGTCAATTCGATCCATGCCATGGATATGGTGGATAAGAAGACATCAATCACTTAAAATGACCAAATACCAATGAAAACATGTGGCCAAACTGCAGCCCTCAGATCTGTTCATGTGAAATCCTACTGCTTCTTCTTGATCGTTCATTTTTCTTTAAAGTAAACTCTCTCTCCCTGCAAAAATCATGACTGAAATTTTATGCTTTAATCGATAATCCAAACCCATTATTTCATCAAAGTGGGCCGGGACTCAGAAGGAGGCGAGCCCAGCCGCAGACCGCAGCCTCTCGTAGGAGACCCAGAAGACGAACTGCCACGGCCCAAGCCTGGCCCACGTCGGAAAGAAGCCCTTCCACAACGCCCCCACGCCCTCCAGTCTGACGGTCTTCGATAGACAGTCCCAGGAGCTCGAGTATTCCACCGCCCGGTTCATCATCCTCGTCTTTATGACGTCAGCGGGGCAGCTTAGCGCGGCGGAGCAGAGCCCGGACGCCAAGGAAGCCAAGGAGTGGGCGAAGACGCCGTCGCGGCAGAGGTGACGGCGGATGAGGAGCCTCTTGGCGTGGTCGTAGCAGGCTAGCTCGCCCATGTTAACGAGGAACGCGCGCTGCGCGTTGGGGATGACTCCTCGCCATAGCCCTCGCAGTCCTTCCTCGCGGGCTATCTTCTGAATTGCGTCTGGAATACCCGAGTAGCGCCGGAGCTGGCCGTCCGCCTGCATGCGGACTTTTATCAGGTCCGCCGGGCTCGCCACCACCTGCCTCCTCAAAGCAAGAAGAATGATTGTTCAATAACCGCTCAGAAGAATTTCTCTCCTCTCCTCCCTCTTTAATTCCCTCGGCTTCCTTTCTCTGTTCTCTTCTCTCCCTCACTCTTTCTCTCCTTTCTCTCTCTTCTATCATCTCTCAATTGCGCCTCCCTACCTCTCTCTCTCACCTCTGTTTGAGAAGGTCGTAGGGTGGAAAGCGAGGAACTAGAAGGGAGAGAAAAACGGGGAAGCTCGGAGAGGGAATCGGATCATCGGTGCGCAGCCGGGGGAAGGGAGACAGAGATCCCGTGGAAGAGAGAACGTAAAGGGTTGGAGAGAGAAAAAGAGCAGGAGCTAGGAGATGGGGGGAGCGGGAAGGTCCAAGAGGAGTATCTCTCTTTCTCTCCAGTCTCTGGTATCCTCTCTCTCTCTCTTTAGAAGGGCGGAGAAGAGAGAAGGGGAGTAAGATTCCTGCCTGGGCGAAGACGCCAGAGAGGCCGCCTGCGAGGGCCTTGGCGGGGAGAGAGTCTCCGGGAACGGCGGCGCGGAGGTGCTCGTAGGCCAGAATGCGAAGCGGGGTGTAAAAGAGGTGGCGAAGTACGGCTGGGGGTAGCCCACGGTAGATGCCGCCCTTCTCCCTCGCCACCATCTCGGCCGCCGCGCGGAGGGCGCTTGGGGGCGCCGACCCCCCGGCATGGAGTTGGAGCCGCGTCTTGACGGCGTCGATGGGGAACGTCGCCGCCTCCGCCGCCGCGGCCGCAAGAGAACTGAGGGCGACCTTCGTCCCTGCATAAGAAGATCCCTCCGTCCTGTCCATGCTCCTAGCCGCCAATTGATTTCAGGGAAAAACCATCTGGACTAGAATACTGCAGAAAAGTTTCAATTTTTAACTGAACTTTACGATTATTCGGAGATCTGAAGCCAACGAGAGTACGATCGGAAGAGGAATGGGCAAAACGATTTGATGGTCCGATGGCATCACCATTAGAATTGATGGGTATTTTTGAACGATAAGGATATTGGCCCAAAACCAGCCAACGAGTGAAGAAGCAACAAAAATTCTAGGGTTTTCGACCTTTGATCATTTGCCTGTTGAGCTCTTGGCTACCATCAAATTCCGGCGGCTCAAGTCTGGAGACGTAGACCGAAGAGAGATCTGAAGACCAACTGGAAGACGTTCAGGGCCCAGGCAGAGTCTTTGAGCCTTTGGGTTTTTATAATACACCACCCTGGTGCTTCTTCCTCATTTCTTGGATGCCTGCCGTTGGTTGTCAGGGTCGTATGGAACCCGGACCAAAAAATTCAAAAATGTGCAACTTCTGGGGTGATCATCACGCTAGATGTCCCTGCATAGAAACAAATGTAGATCAAGATGAGTTTGGGGCACTAAGATGCAGGGAGATCTTCAATATAAATCACAAAAGTAGTCAGCAAATTCAAAAATTTCAGCTAGAAAACAGAAAATGAACTTTATTATGTTTTATAAAATTATATGATCTGTAATGGATGATGACCTCGCCAGGGACAAGTGGGTCAAGAGCCCTGTGAGATGAAGATCACTTTGCCCTTGCTCAGAAAGCCAAGCCAGCATATTAGTCCCCCAAACTTGGAGAAGGTGGGGGTAGACAACAGTCCCATTAGAGATGTCGCAGGGAAGATGGTCACATTTATTACCCAACCAGCTGGGGCAACGAACTCTTTGTCGTGGAGATGCAAGAAACAGGCCCCTGGGGCATGGGGTCCGGGAAGTGGAAGTAGGTGAGCAGGAACCCAGTGTGGAGCTTGGTTAACTTTCAGGCAAGGCCAACGTGGGCCAATGGTAGGCAGCAAAATCATGGGGCCGACAGGAGGTATGGAAGAAGTTCCCAGCTTCGGGTCACGTAAAGACACCGGGTCTTTCCTCCTTTTGAGGTGTTTAATGGCAGCCTACGTTGCATGTTCCAGGTGGATTTAGCCAATCAGGGAGGGGGACTATATGATATCGCCAGGTCCTGCCTAATGGCGGGGCAATAGAGGGGAGCAACTGACATCCATCTTGGAGGTTCGAGGAGTGCCATGGGCTATAGATCACAACCGGGATGGAGGAAATCGTCAGGCAGTTCAAGAGGCTGCCCCACCAGCACTACCATGCCGATAGAGATGAGGGAATCCAACTGGTTCCCAAGGGTAGGAACTCAAAAGGAACAAATGGACAATGGGGATGTTAGAGGCCGACCAGCAATGTATGTGCAAGCTGCACACAAGACATTATATCAATTGAGTGGCAGAGGTAGTGGCAACAGCCCCACTGAAGGAAGAGGGTCAGGAGGAGATGACCAAGATCAGTAGATGGATGTGGTAATGTAGGAGTACCCCCTGAGCAAGGCAATGGAGCCCAAGGGAAGTTCATCTTGTACGTCAACAACAGAGACAGATACAAAGTTCACAGAAGGGGGCAGTAGGCCTGGAAGCACTCCTACATTACCACATCCAGCTACTGATCTTGGTCATCTCCGCCTGACCCTCTTCCTTCAGTATCATGGATCAGACAGGGGCAAAGGGCTGTTGTCCAAGAGAGGAAGGCTGGAAATGAGGGACGAGACAAGGGCAAGGGCACAGGTGGCTGCAAGGAAGGAGGGAAGTTTCAAGAAACTGAAGGGTAGAAGTGCCAGGCTGGGCACTGAGGTGGGTCCTAGACAATAGAGGTTGGTGGGGCCCTTGGTGGTGGATGTGGTGATAGACAACAGGGAGGGAGTGGAAGGAGAAGCAGAGGAGGGGGGGGGAGCAATTATGACCGAACTGTTTGGCAAACCCTGTCATCCACTATGTTTCATGGAATGTCCACATATTCTGTGAAGAGCAGAGAAGCCACGTGGTGATGAGGTACCAGGGCAAATGGGTGCCACAGTGGCATGCCTGCAGGAGACTATCTGGAATTGTGTGAGGCGTAGGATTGGAGCAAGGTGGGGCAAGGTTTTCTAGAAGGCTTTCTGCTATTCATGCAGTTGGTCAATTTGGAGATTTGGTGGGTGCAGGGAATGAAGCTATGCTTTCAAAGGAGGACTCCTGGACAGGCAGTTTGCAGAAGCCATGAAGTGGAAGAGGTGCAACTACCACTTGGAGTGGGTAGCAGTCCCAGTTAAGACCCTACCAATGCTGCTATGAGGGATACTCTATGTCAGGACCTGGCCGAGGTGGTGTCGGCATTCCGGGGGCTACCATTGCTGTTTGGGGGCAATTTTAATGTGACCTTGGAGATGGGGGACAGACCAAACAGAGCTGGGGGGAGGAACTCAGGCTCAGAGGGCTTTGGGTTATTCCTTTCAGGAGCAGCTCTGCAGGAAACGGGGACTGCAGACTGTGTATACACTAGAGGAGCATGGTGAGGCCTACCATGTTATCCCTGCAAGACAGGTTCTTGTGCCCCGTGGAACTCTTGGAAATTTTTCTGATGGGAGACATGTGGTCACTTCAGAGACTGCCTTCAGATCACACCTCAATAGGCTGGCCGAGGCATGAGGGGCACGGCAGATCCATGTACTTCAAGATGGAAAAGTCTTGGTTGTGGGAGGATGACTTCAAGGCAGTGGTGGTGAGATGGCGATCCACACTGTCCGGGCAAGGGTCAGCAACAGTAAGGTTAACAAGCAAAGCTGAAGGACTTTGGTCACATTTTATGGGCTCAAGAAGCCCATATGGGAGGAGCAGTTTAAAAGGAAGAACAAGGAAGTATCAAGAATAAAAGAACTGAATGACATGGAGGATACAGGGACCCTTTTGGAGGAAGAGATGAGGGGGTGACAGGGAAAGAAAGAGGTTGCTGTTAAGGAGGATACAAAGTTGGAGATGGGGCGCCCACATGTTTGAATGATCGGGTAAACAGTCATGATGTAGGCCACACATCCACAAGTAAAGGCTCAATATGATGCAGTCCAGTTTTGAGACCTAGTAAAGCTTAATGGGCCTAAAAGAATCTCTAGAAGCTAACAAAATTTGTAAAAGATCATCTAGAGACACAAATATCTTGTGTCAGGTTGAGTAGATCTTGAAATATTTCTTTTCAGGCCTATTTGAGCCTAGAAGTTTCTTTCTGTTGTGTCAGGTCTCAGCCCTAACAAATGCATGATGTTAGTGTTATATTTCTAACACTTTGAGTTGTCATTTAAAGGGTTATGTTACTTAAACGACCCTTCACTTTTTGTGGCCTATATAAGGCCCCTATTGTAACCCTTGAACACACAATTTAAAGTTATCACATTTTGAGAGCTCTTCTTTCTTTCGGAGTGTTCTCTCTGTTAAGAGTGCTTAAGTGCTTGTGGATTGAAGCACAACTCCTTGTGGATTCAAGGGTAGAAGATGCTTGTGGACTCAATTTAGTGTTCAACATAGTTCGAGTGCTAAACCTACGTCAAATCAAGACAATTATTGCTCTAGGAGGGTGATGTTTACAGGAAATTCTTTCACTTCACGACAAGCAAGAGGAGAGTGAATCAGCTACTAAAGGATTTTGGACCACAAGAAGTCAATCGGGCTTTAGCAGGCGACATTCCAATATTTTCCAGATGTAGACCCATGAACATGTAGAGGTGGTTAGATGGTGGTCCGCACAATCAGGTTCACCAGAGTGATGTAGGACCAGTAAGTGGGGTTGATGAGGCCTTTTTTAGGGGAGGTTAAGGCAACCATCAAGGAGCTGAATGGAGAAGGAGCTCTCGGTCTAGATGACATTCGAGTGTTCTTTTCTACCAAGGCATTGGAGCAAGTCGGGAGAGAGGTCATGGCATCTTTGGATGAGTTCAGGAGGGGAACAATATGATGGGGCAAATCAACACATTACACTTACTTTGGCAGCCCAAATATCAAGTGGCTATCCGGGTTGGAATTTCTAACCCATCCTGCAAAGATCTGGGCAAAGAATTTGTGAGATGTGATTGTGACTTAGTTTGACCATTTTAGTCAGCATTCATCCAAGGTTAATAGTTGATAGACAATGCAAAGGTGGCAGGAGAGACCCTAACACTGTGAAAGAGAATGGGTACCAGCAGTTTCATGTAAAATATAAACTTTGCAAAAGCTTAGGACTCCTTAGATTGGAAGTTCACGTGGACTACTATGAGGTGTGGCTTCCCCAAGAAATGGGTCCAGAGATCGGTTACATTACATGCCTTCTCAATCATTGTGAGTGGGCGTCTAGCAGGGTTGTCCAGTGGCACCAACTATCATTCATCCTAGCAATGGATGCTCCTTTAACCAGCACGATCCAATCATTGTTACACAGCTTGATAGGGGGGTTCCAGATGGTGAGCTATGTGTAGGGCATGTTCCAGCTACAGTACATTAACCATGCCACATTCTTCAGGGAAGGATCCATGGAGGTGGCTTCACAATCTTCTCAGGATTGCAGCTTAAATGAGACAAAGTAGTTTTCATGCGGTTTGGACACACCAGAGTAGGTCTAGTGCTTTGGTGACACCAACTAGGACACTACCTATTTGATATTTAGGTCTATCATTGTCAGGGCGTGGCTATCCCTCATAGATATTGATTGGCAGCCATTGATTGAGAAGGTGGAGAGGCATCTGGAGGGAGGCAGGCCAGAGTAATATCAAAGGGGAGGGCCTTTGGTGCTACTTCAATCATTGCTTTCTGCAATTCCTATATTTTACCTATTGATTTTTAAGGTATCCATGCTGTGGGGTTTGTGTGTGTGTTGTAGGCTTCTCATGTCAAGAGGGCTGGGGGTGACGCTTATACAAGGTATGAATCTGGATCTCCTGACAAGATGGGAGGACACAATTATGAGTCCCGCAGAAGATCTAAGAATAAAAGTATTGAAAGACAGCTATGAATGGATTGGGGGAGGCGCATGGCACTAGTTTGGGAGTATCAATGTTCAAGGAGGGCTGAGAAAGGTTTTCCCACAAGACTGTAGACAAATTTTTCTGAAGCTAGGGGATGGTCCCCTACTTTGCTCCTAGCTGGATGACAGGTCAAATGGGGCCACGGGAAGGGAACATTGGGAAGAGACGTGGAACCCCACTCTAGAGGGGAGCTTGTCAGACTTGAAGGTGGAGGATTTCTTGGGGATGCAGATGTCCTAATTACATATGAAACCCATGAGCAATACACAAGATGGCTGGGAGTGGGGAGGGACCACTTTCTTTTTTTTCTTTTTTTTTTTTTTTCTTTTTTTTGAAAAAAGGACCACTTTCTTTGCTCTGGGAGTTTGCACAAAAATCAGAGATAGACAAAGTGGGGAGAGTCCTGTAACCATCCATGCTTTAAATGTGCTCAAAAAGCAGAAAGTTGCACTTTAAAGGTGCAGATTTTTGGTTGGCTGCTCCTTATGTGCAGACTGATGGTGCGTGTTCTCGGAGAGGATGTTCTTGGAAGACTTGATAGAGCATGTTGTGTGCATAAGAGGGGAGGAAAACTGCTCCCACCTTTTCTTTGAGTATCCATTCAAATAGAGGATTTGGACTAGGCAGAATATCTCAGGGGTAGAGTTCATCGCTGATGAGGATTTCTGAGCCTCTCTCAGAGGTGGATTATTCAGGAGGGAGGTGGAATGAGGAATGAACCTTGGAGTGTTACGGTTGATCTGGTTGCACTATAACGAGGTTATATTCAAGGTGATAGACGAAGTAGAACACAGTTTGGAGGTTTTGTTTCAAGTTAGAGTCGAGAGAATGTAGGGTGGGAGAGGGATCCAAATGAAAAACAGCGGAAAATGGTGGGAGAGAGTTCACCGACCTTGGATGATCTCCCCCTTCGTGTTTCAAAAGAAAAAAAAAACTACCTGAGTTATATAGATACCTGAGAGACTGAAAACTTAAGAAATATCTGTTCTCTCATGACAACAAGAGAGAGAAATTGAGGTAAAAACCCCATACCTTAGGAGTATCAATAGATCAACCAGAAAACAACTTTTAATTGTCCACAAGCATACACAGATCCAACAATAAGAGTTAAGATGTAAGGGAAGTGTTGGAATGATGACCCTCTGTATGACAATGCACAGAGAGAGAGAGAGAGAGAGAGAGACAGAGACAGAGAATACAGAGAGTGAGGGATGTATGGAGAGGGATCAGATGACTCCCCTAAGTTCCTCACTATGTGCATCCTTAATGACCATCTGAATTCCTCCTTTCTTGCCCAAACCCTACCTGACCCTCCTTCTCAACAATAAGCCTTCTCCCCAACAAAAGGGCCGCATGTGGCCTCTCAGGCGCGAGCTATTGGGCTGGGCCAGGAAGCCCAACTTGCGTCCATGGACCAAATCCAGCCCAGACAGGCGTACTTAAGTCCCGTCGCAGTCGCTCCTCTGCACGCAGGCTCAGGCATAGCAGTCACTGCTACTGCAGGAATCAAATCTGGCCACTTGGCTGCTCTGCGGTCCTGATAGTTGTGTGATGCCCTTCTATGCCACCAGCCAGCTGGCATGCCCAAGGGTTGCCAATTGGCGGGGCTTATCACAGGACTACTGATCAAATGTAAATGTAAGATGATTAAAAATTTTTTTGCCATGTGAAATGCACATGGCCATATTTAAGGATTCCAACAACATGACAACACTTATAAAACCCTTATTTAAAGGGATTCTGATACAATCCTTAGATTATACCTTTAAGAATGGATGACAGTATGATACAACCTTACCTTGTATCCTGAGAAATACACGTTGAGAGACATTCCCCTTTCATTCCAAAACCAAGGTGAATTGATCTATTCCAAAGTGAGTTCCCCTCGCATTTATAACCTTCATAGAAGCTTTTAGGAGGTAAATGAAGAGAATCTCCTTTATTGCTGCCTTTTATTAAGAACTTTGTTTGGAATCATTGGTCCTCACTCTACTTCAGTCATACCAGATTCCCATAAGGAGATGAAACTTACTGAATTCCATGCTATCCTTCATGGCAATGGAGGACGTGCCTCCATCACCCTGCATTAGTTCTCTATCGATTGTGACGAGCAAAGAAAGGGAAAGGAAGAAAATTCTGGTTGGTAGGGAGAGAGCACTCACAGGAGAGCCCAATCTTCAACAGTCAGGTCCAGCGTTTTGTATTCACCGTCTTCCGTTAATATCTGTTGTAAAATCATCCCAGAAACAATGTAATTCAACAGTTCAAGCAGAGGAAGAATAGGAAGGGTTTTCTTACTGTATGCTGCTTGGACTGGCTGTCAAAGGCTGATACAACCCCTCCATAGTACCTGGCAAGTTTGTATTTGACCATAGAAATATTTTTAGCAACCAGTCAAAGTGTTTAGGTAATACCGTCTACTTGTCGGGCACCACACTCTTATGACCGAGTTGATGCAGTTGGAAACTCTCTTCATTGCATGGGATGCTGATAAATGTGAATTCCCGCCCCCAAGAAAAAAGGAGCACATCTTATAGTCACGTATTGAAGCAAAGGGAAGCAAAGAGCTTACCAAGTTGAGACTGTTTCTTGATCCTCCATCCCTGCAGAGAAAATATTAGGTTTGTCATTTCAAGATTTTAGCTAAACATATATGGCTGGGAGCAATCGTAAACAAAAATGACGATATGATCACAAGTGTCAGTAATGATAAAACAAAGGCCAAAGAATTTTTTTAAATTACAACTCAGGAGACCCTAAACATTGAAAATTTTCGTACATCATTATTCGCACAAATAAATGCCCCGAGCTGAATCAATTGAGCAGCAGCCTCTGAAGTTGAAGGCTTAGGCTTGCCAGGCTTGCTGCCAAGTTTCCCCCGACAGCCAACAGCACCACAATGACACTCTTGGTCAGCTCCAAATTGAACAAACCTGTGGATTTCAATATATTACTAAAAATTTATCAAGATGGATTAAAAATTAAGAAAATGATAATTTAATGTTAATGCGAAAGAAAGCCCTCATTGAGGGAGTTTGACGCACTGATAGTCATATGTTAGTTCCTCTCCCTTCTTAATGTTTTGTATAGCAAAGATGCCAATGCGGGTTTCACGATTTATGATCCTACAAAACAAAAAAGATTGCAATAAAAGGAATGAAGAATTGCACATTCGGAATGAAAACCAATTCAGAGAGAGTAACTCAAATGTATGAACCATTTCTGCATTTCTGTGTTGGGTTTGCAACTGTGATTGATGTATCTTGACTTGTTTCCTTTGAAAGTGGCATCGATCACTGTGTCACGATTAATCTCACAAAGATAAAAATTTGTCTCTCCCAGGTGCTTCATTCGCCAAAGCCTTTCTTCACAAGTTTTATCATCAATCACTGCAAGATAGACGCATTTTAAATGCTTGATAAACACAATCTATGATGCATAATATATTTATGCTATCACCTTCACCCACATATTCAATAATGAAATCTCCCGGCTTAATATCTTCATCGGCAATAATGCCTGAACCACACCTTTTAGTCTGCCTCAGAGGTTGATGCAGATAACAGCAAATTAGTAAAAAGATAATAAGGCAGATGTGCAATACTAAAAAAACTTGATGGTAGAGAGGAGATCCACTTAAAAGCAGCATAGGAATTCAGAATCATGCATAAATGAAAAATAACAATTGCAAGGAAAAGAAAGAAGAAATCATTAGACTCTAACAGCTGATCTATCAAATATCCACTTCCACATTCATTTTGAAGAATCTGAAAGATAGCTGGACAAATAACACCATACACATAGCCCACATTCTTTTTTTCTTTAACAATGTATGATACTTCGGCTGAATTTAAGACAGTTCGGTCAATTATGAAGTATCGGCGTCAGATTATCTACACTAGTATGGTTCTCCAGGATGATGCCTAAATAGACAACTGTCCTTTAGACAGGGAAATAAGGCAGAAAGAGCATCTTTGAACTCAATTTGGCAAGAAAATTGTCAAATATATCAGTTAATTTTTAAAAAAGCGAAGAAAAATATATGATTCTGCAACAACCCTAAGGATCAAGATACAAGTACAGATAAGCAGTAACAAACTAGGGCCTTCCAATGCCTAGAAACAATCAAATGATGAAGCTGATCTAAGTTCCAGATTTATGATTGATAAAATCTGCTATTGTAAGGCTAATCAGTGTTCATACACACCTCTATTCTTTCTGAGTAATGGCATGATTGATATGATAGCACCTCCCCGTATCCAGTGAGCCCACCAATTCGACCTACTCAGTAAGGGGGAGGTATAAAATAAGGTCAGAGAGGAGATATAAGAAACAAATAACTAATTGGTGGATGACCCTGGTCCTCCTCATTTCCCCACATCTTCTAGATAACTAAGACCTACACTTCTCCAATCTTCTATTTGCAGGTCCAGTCTCTCTCATGTGGAATGAGGCAGCATTCTCTTTGCTCTCTGGTAAGAATCATGTGATCATTTTCTGCCGACGTTGGAAAAGGCGATCCTGATCCGTCCATGGGACACACACCCAGGAGGTAACCAATGTGGAGGCTGAACCGGGTTCAAGAAAAAGTTACCCTCCACATGCCACCAACAGTCGAATGGGCAGACTGAGGGGATAAACAAGGGCTTGGAGAACTTCACGGAGTACTTAGTTACCACAGATGGTATATAGCTAATACAATTCATCATTTCATACCAGCATCAAGACAAGCCCATTTAAGGCAGTGT
Source organism: Lemna minuta (assembly GCA_024174645.1). Taxonomy (NCBI): domain Eukaryota; kingdom Viridiplantae; phylum Streptophyta; class Magnoliopsida; order Alismatales; family Araceae; genus Lemna; species Lemna minuta. The sequence continues at coordinate 4,232,519 of CM044121.1, forward strand.
AAGGTCGAACCCTTAAATTCCCATTGAATGAGCTGGATGTGTATCTCCAAGAGAGAGATCAAGCGTTACTCCTGCTGAAGGAGCAATTGGGCAATGCCCAGGCGAGTATGAAGGCTTATAAGGACAAAGGAGGACGAGATGTGCAGCCAGCAGTTGGGGATATGGTGTACATTGAGGTGTACCCTTGCCAGTTGAAGTCTCTATCCAGAAGGAGAAATGAGAGAAGCTGCACCCAAAGTATTACGGAAAATATGAGGTTAAGGAAAGTTTCAGGGAGGTAGCTTACCACATTGATCTGCCAGAGAATTGCAAATTACATCCAGTCTTCCTCGTTTCTCAGCTAAGGAAGGCACTAGGAAACTCTGACAAGGCTCAGGACATTCCAACATGGATTACTGAAGACTTGGAGTCAATGGTAGAACTGCAGGACCTCTTATCTTTCAGGCTCAAAGACTAGGAAGTTAAAATGCTGATCAGGTGGAAAAAATCTACCAGATTTTGAGGCCACATGGGAATTGGCGGAGTACATACAAGAGAGGTTTCCAGAGTTTCAACTTGAGGACAAGTTGAAAGAATTGGTGGGGAGTAATGGTAAGAATCCCATTATTACTTACCATCAATTTTGGAAAAGGGGATTGAGACCCGTCCAGGGGGCACTGGCCAGGAGGTAACCAATGATGAGGCTGAACTGGGTTCAAGAAATGGTTAGCCTCCAATTAGTAAAAGGCAGGGAGTGGAGGTGGCATGGAAAGGGGGGCATCCCAGAAACTGGAGTGAAACATGAGAAGAGCAGGGAAGTCTCTCATAGACCTCCCAAGGATTCCAGCTTGTTTCCTCCACCTTTTCATCTCTTTCTTTATACTGTACTCGGTCTCATTGAATCAGGAAGTCATTTTTCTCAAATTTACCAGGGTTCTGCCACTTCACCAAAGAGAGACAAGAGTCTAACAATATTTGCAATCCTTATATTACATGATTTGAGCAGAGGGAAGATGTGTTTACCAAGGGAGTGGCACAATACCAATTCCCAAAGCTTGAGTGGGAGAGTGCATATTCCTCTGGACATAAGCCTTTAAAAAACAATAGTTTTGATCTCAGAGGATACATTCTAGAGTGGCTTGATCAGTAGGCAACGATAGGTAGAGGGCGATTTCTTTCCAGATGTTCTTCAATTCATTCGAGTACTCATGCAAAACCTTGTTTTCTTCCAGATTTCCATTGTCTTTGTAGTAAGGTCTACAATCCTTGATTCCTCCTCCACCATAGATAAAATCTGTAAATATTTCCCACATTTCCTTTACACAGCAACAATCAATGAACTCGTTACTCAAGTCAGGTGCTACGGATTCTAGCATCTATGTGCAGAGAATATCATCCGCATCTCTCCACCATGCATAGTTCTTTATTTTCTGGGATTGGAGGGACTGATCAAGGCACCACTGATGATTTACCTTCTTCATTTGCCATTGACAATCATTAAGGAATCTCTGACAAGGACGATTTTTTGATAAGTGAGTCACACCATCTGAGGCAGGGGAAAAAGGATATCCGCAATCGGGTTGTGGGTTGGTGTCAACCACGCTGCTTTTTTCGATTACTTAAAATTGCTGGAAAGAAGACATCGGCTGGCACCCGGTGATACCCCGGGAAAGAAGACATCGGCTGACACTTAAAATTGCCCGGAACTTGTCACTCCCGGTGACACCCAACACCGGGAGAGCATCGGCTGACACCTGATGAGTGCTCACATCAGAGAACCCTGGATGAGCGTCAGAGTGGCTGGATGCATAAAGTCTAATTCGGGAATGCTTCATTAGTACAAAACTAACATAGGAAGAAAAGTCAAAGAACAAAGGACAAGATGAAAAACCAGAATGATGATGGAATTGAAACAAGCTGGCCAGAGTTTATCGGCACTGATAATAGGTCAGATTTTCTCCTAAATTTAACGTGCTGTTGATCGTCTAAGTAGTTGGAAATAAAAGCAGTTAAATTTTCATTTAATAATAGATTACCACTTTAAGGGGTTACAATGAATGGCGGTTACAACTTAATATAGCCAGTCTCATAACGGTTTTATTCCAAAGAATCTTTTTATAATACATACATTAATCAACATGTTCAAACAATGAAATTAAGTAAGAGAAGAAGAGTATGATCAGCATAAATGGTACACGCAACATTGACACATACCTGAACCAGTTTCATTTTCTTCACAGGACGGTGCTGAAATGGACTGTTCAGACATGTACCCCCACATTTACAGTTTTCAGAACAACTAGACAAGAGAGCCCTGTCATAAATCAACATGGAAATTAACAACACGAATGGCATTGGTTGCAATATGATTAATTAGCAAATTTGATCAGCTAGAGACCCTGGTACAAGTTTCCAATACAACAAAATACAATATTGATCATCGCCAATGTGAATAAAAAACAACTATTTTGATCTTTTGAAAGAAAACACCATTTGACCAAAAACAAGCATCAGGGATGGAGAGTAATGAAACAGGGAGCATTACCCGCACAGGCAATCATTGCCACAAGCAGTTGGTGATCTCGGAGATGTGCTGCACGAACAGAATATGCCATCATCATCCACACGCAATTTTGTCTTTTTGGTGAGATAGACATCTTCATCGAGTTAAGAAAAGAAACAGGAAACTCAAAACCAAAGAGAGTTCAAACCTCCAAATTATTTTAAGTAGCATAAATACAATCAAAGATTGACAATTTGAAAACACATGATCCTGTGACATCTCTCTTAACACACCAAATGAGAAGGCATCAGAGATTACAGGTTTTCACAGAAGATAAAAAACCCTAGAGACTTCATTGCAAGATGTCCTTAGGTCCTGAAAAAATAAGAGCAGAAAACCCCAAGGGAACATTGAAGGATCAGCCTGCTGAGGAAAGGCTAGGAGAGTGGTGAGAGACCCTTGCGTATACGAGAAAGATAGAAGTCAGGGGCCGCCCCCAAATTGCCCTATTGCCCGAGTCTTGGTGGGAAATCACAGACAGTCCCTTGCAAGTATGTGCTGATGCCCTCACCTATAAATAGGGAGCCCACGTCACTGAGGCGAGGTGTAAAGATACATTATCTTGGAGTAGGCAAGCTTTGGGCTGGGACTCTTCAATAACCTCACCCAGGTGAGCTCTTTGTTGCCCCTTTCTTATTTTCTACTTCCTTTACTCTTTCTTCTTTTGGTAATTCAAGAAGCATTTCCATCAAAAGTACCTCGAATCCTTCCAGAGCTCTTTTAAAACCACAACTCATATCTCTGTATGCTTATGTAACTGTGTCTGTTTCTTAATTTCCAGAACTATTGTAACTGTTTTTTTTAGAGGAACTCCAATTGCTTTGCCAGAAGGACTGAAGCTACTATTGTTTTTGTATCAGAGCTAGCAGCACATTGAAGAACACGTGTGACACAGGCTGGATAACCTGAGGGTGTGTATCACCACTTAAACTCAAGGTCAGCCACCAAACTATAAAATCGCTCTACAACTCCATGAAACTCAAGAATCTGATAAAACACCCACAGAAGCAAAGTCAGTGCAGAAGGGGGACAATCCCTTCAGGTGCACGATTGGAATGAAGTATCATGAAATCATGTGCCTTGCACCGACTCAATAAGAACCTCACAGAGGTAGACTGCCAATATAAATAAGGGGAGAACGGGAAAATGGTAGCTACTGGTTTGAATGTGACAAAGAGGATCAATGATGAAATCCTAGACTACTTTTTTGGTCGACTTATGGTCAGCAGATTGAGATCGTCGCAGAATGATAGATTTCTTCATCGCAGACCAGGTTTCAAGCATGGGCACCAGTTGAATAAAGGCTTGAAAATTCGGATCTGGTAGTGATTCGGATTCCTCTGCATGAATAGGCAACCAGATCAACATAATAGATCATATTTCTGCCAGAACTACATTCCATTTGCAGAATTCTTAGAAAAGCATAAACTAACGGGGATGGACATGTACTGGATTTGTATATCTGATAGGAAAATTGCTTTGATTCCGAAGCTGGATGAAATTCAACACTGAATTGAAGGAAAGTTCTAGATATAGCAGCATCCTCGCCTGCCGGCATTCCCTTTTATGATTTGCAACTTCAAATTCTTCCATTACGCTTGAATGACTCCAGAGAATTTGAATCTCTATCTGCAAACATCTCTAACCTGACTTTTTCTATCCAGGAGGGTAACTACTTGACGACCTTGAAAAAAGAGATTATGACAGAACTGGTTTCAAGTGGTCTTAAAGGTCTGGAAAAATTATGAATGGCTCCCGCATACAGAGGCACACCTTGAAGCTGGCTAAAATTCATGGTCATGGAGTACCTTTTACAGAAATTTCACTTCCATGGTAGATAGGAAAGAGTCTCATCACCTCATTTATAAGAAGCTGGCAGAATAGGCAGGTATCAAACCACAAGATTACTGCAAGTTTGGAGTAGCAATTGGGTAATGCATCAACCAAAATATGTGTGCATGAAATATCATGAATAGGGAAAAATGGTAAGCATCAACTGAAAAGAACAACAAATAACTTTCTATTGAGATAACGAAGGTAGCTAACGAATAAAAAGCATTTTTTTATGAAACTATAGAGGAAAAATACAAAGAGACAGGCATGGATACTGCGCTTGATGAATGTGTAGGACATCGTCTTCTGCTTCATCACCCATGCCGGCAGCTGAAATTCAACAGGAGAGCTGAGATGCTCAAACAACTGGAAAAATATTCGTTCATAGCCTGTTCCCTGTTTATGCATCATAAATATGAGCAAAGTTAGTTGGTTTTTCGAGTATGACAAGAAAAACACGATAATTAGAAGCAGTAAATCGAAGATCCTCTGCTGGCCTATTTTTATTAGTTTCAATAATCAAATTTTTAGGAGCGGTGGCATTTCAGGATAAAACAGTAAACTAATTAAATTCGTTAAAAATTTCTGCGTAGTAATATCCAATGACATCATTTCAAACTGATAATAATGAGAGCACAAGTAAACTCCAGAAGAAACACGGGATAGTAGAAATAATGCAGAAGTTTCCATACCTGTAAGGACGTTGTCGTCTCAGATTCTTTATCCCCGACAGAAAATGACATGTCTGCAACTTTCCAGAGCATAGTTTCATATGCAACATGAATGACTCTGTGTCATCGAAAAAGAGAGCTGAAAAATAGTTAGAATAAAGAAAACACATTGATTCCGCAAATGGTGTACATTATTGAAACTAAAATACTTCAATATATACGGTTCTGTTTAGACGAAAACAGGGGTGGGTTCTAGGTATCATTCATTGCTTGATATTTTTGGGTTTTTCCTTTTGGTACCAATTGGTGGCAATTACAACTACGTCATTAATATTTTCGCATATTAATTCGTACAAAGATGCCGCAGACGCTTGAAAAAAAAAATCTTCCTACCTAAAAGGGGGATAGATAAGTAAAAAAAAATCACAAAGAACGAGAAAATACAGCAAGAAATTTCTTTCGTAAGCATGCTATTCTAATCAGCCACAGTCGATGCTCAAAATTAATTAAAGCGTCCGCTCGCCGCAGAAATCATCCCTAATATACAAAATAACCACTCGAATCATTGCAGGACGACAGGAAAATCGACAGAATTTACCAAGATCGGCGACACGAACAGAAGAAGAGAGTTCTCTGTCGTGTTTCTGCACAAGAAGCGAGTTTTAAGGTACTTGAACTTTCACTCGAGCGAGACTTCAATCTTCATCTGCCGGTAAATTACATTTTTACCCTTCTATAGGAAGCAAGAAAAACAATTTGTTCTGAAAAATTAAACAAATTATTGGAAATATAATGGTCTTAAATGGAGACTTGCCCTTGAAGGAAAGTGAAGAAAGTTCATCTAGATGAGTTCAATGGAGGAAAATGAAGGATATAACATGATACAAACTCTATCTATCATGGTCGCCAAGATTGCCCCATAGACAATGTTGTGAGTATGTGCTCATGGTCTAGAGAGCCTTTGAGATGGTGAGAGAGAGAGAGAGATAGTTGTGAGTATTGAAGGGATGAAGATGATGAGATATGGATGGGAAGATTTAACGTATAACATGATACAAACGATCCTACAAAGTTTTGATATGAATATGAACCATCGATGCCCACTTGATAGAAAATGAGGAGCATAGAGAGATAGTGAGAGAGAGAGAGATAGTTGTGAGTATAGAAGGGATGAAGATGATGGAGTATGGATAAGAAGATTTAACATATAACATGATGCAAACTATCCTACAAAGTTTTGATATGAATATGAACCATCAATTCCTACTTGATAGTAAATGAAGAGCAGAGAGAGATAGTGAGAGAGAGAGAGATAGTTGTGAGTATTGAAGGGATGAAGATGGAGTATGGATGATAAGATTTAACATATAACATGATGCCAACTATCCTACAAAGTTTTGATATGAATATGAACCATCAATGCCCACTTGATAGAAAACGAGGAGCAGAGAGAGATAGTGAGAGAGAGAGAGAGAGAGAGATAGTTGTGAGTATTGAAGGGATGAAGATGATGGAGTATGGATGAGAAGATTTAACATATAACATGATTCAAACGATCCTACGAAGTTTTGATATGAATATGAACCATTGATGCCCACTTGACAGAAAATGAGGAGCATAGAGAGATAGTGAGAGAGAGAGATAGTTGTGAGTATTGAAGGGATGAAGATGGAGTATGGATGAGAAGATTTAACATATTACATGATGCAAACGATCCAACAAAGTTTTGATATGAATATGAACCATCGATGCCCACTTGATAGAAAATGAGGAGCAGAGAGAGATAGTGAGTGAGAGAGAGAGAGATAGTTGTGAGTATAGAAGGGATGAAGATGATGGAGTTTGGATGAGAAGATTTCACATATAACATGATTCAAATGATCCTACAAAGTTTTGATATGAATATGAAACATCAATTCCTACTTGATAGTAAATGAAAAGAAGAGAGAGATAGTTGTGAGTATTGAAGGGATGAAGATGGAGTATGGATGAGAAGATTTAACATATTACATGATGCAAACGATCCTACAAAGTTTTGATATGAATATGAACCATGGATTCCTACTTGATAGTAAATGAAGAGCAGAGAGAGATAGTTGTGAGTATTGAAGGGATGAAGATGGAGTATGGATGAGAAGATTTAACATATAACATGATGCAAACAATCCTACAAAGTTTTGATATGAATATGAACCATCAATTCCTACTTGATAGTAAATGAAGAGCAGAGAGAGATAGTTGTGAGTATTGAAGGGATGAAGATGGAGTATGGATGAGAAGATTTAACATATAACATGATGCAAACAATCCTACAAAGTTTTGATATGAATATGAACCATCAATTCCTACTTGATAGAAAATGAGGAGCAGAGAGAGATAGTGAGAGAGAGAGAGAGAGAGAGAGAGAGATAGTTGTGAGTATAGAAGGGATGAAGATGGAGTTTGGATGAGAAGATTTAACATATAACATGATGCAAACGATCCTACAAAGTTTTGATATGAATATGAACCATTGATGCCCACTTGATAGAAAATGAGGAGAAGAAATGAATATACAAGGAAGCCTTGAAATCAAGTATCCTCGAGGACCAAGACATTTCAGTCAAGCAGGAGGCCCCTATTTCTCTGCATGGGAGGCCTTCAAATCTCTTAAAATCTTCTTCATAGAGAGAGAAACATCCATCTCTTTAATGGGTTCTTTCTCTCTCTCTCTACAATGAAAGAATGGGCCTTTGTTTTTGTTTGGTCACCTCCCTCCAAGTAGCATTTGAAACAAAATGTTCACTACATTACGGGTCAGGGTGCAATGTCCGAGCGTCTAGACCGAATCGGGTCAGGCTTGGTGCCAGTAGACTTCCCCTTCGGTAATTTCTTGCTCTCACTTTCCCAAGGTCGGCGTTTTCGCCCGTGGAGCGCTGGACCTGCACAATCCTATGACCAATGATAAAAATTCAAGCCGCAATTGCCACCACTCTCAAGGACTTGTTCTAATCCCAAAACCTCCCAGTGCGACGTAGCCTCTCTCTCTCTCTGTCTCTCTGTCTCTCTCTCTCTTTGTCTCTCTCTCTGTCTCTCTCTCTGTCTCTTTGTTTCTCTCTCCCATTGATCTCTCAGATCTCTGTCTGTCACTCTTCTCTCCCTCCCACCACCCCCTCTCGCCTTGCTTTCATGTCTCTTTCTCCACTCTCTTTGTTTCTCTCTCCCCTCTCTATCCTATTATTCTCTCCCTTTCACTATCGCCTCCCATGCTCTCCCTCGTCTTCGCCATCCTCCCTCTCTTCCTAAAGATCTCCCATCTCTCTCTTCCTCCCGTCACACTATCTCTTCCCCTTATGTCATTTCTCTCTCTTGCGAGGGGGGAAAGGAGGGGAAAGTTTGGGGTGGGGGGGAGGAGTAGGGGTGCCAAGGGTAGATAGGAAACAAAAATAATTTGGAGTGCCCTAGCCATGAACCATCTGATTCTTTTCACTAGCTTGGCTTATTTTTCCTTTCTTCTTTATTTTATCTCTTTTCTTAAATCTACATATGCTTCAAGGATCTCCTCTCTTTTTGTGTATTTCTTCCAAGGCCTTTGAAAACTCTTTTGGTCTTGAAAATTCCCAACCAAAAACTTTTAAAGCTCCATCTTCCTCTCTCTCTAGTTTCATTCTACCCTCTTGTTTCTATATTACAATGAATCTCATAGAGAGACTTACAAAACTCTTCATGAAGAGTTTGATTGGGATATCTTACTCCATTTTCTCAAAAAATCTGGACATATTTGACATATAATCTCTCCTTTGAGGGAAAGTGCAAGGGAACCCTATTGTAATGGGATCTTTCTTGCTATAAGCCATTTAAATGGGCTTCTAGATTTTTTTAATGGGTCTAATCACTTACAATTCAATCCTCATTTCTCTCTCGCTTCAATAAATCATGTATTTTGTATCCTAGTTCAAGATTTTTGAGCTTTGTTCTTCTTTGATCAGTCGATTGATCAATTTCCCTCGACATAAATTGGCTCATACATGTTGGACGAGAGGTTTCTTGTAATGGGATATGTCTTAATGGAAGCCCATGACACCAAATCCTTATGAGTCAAACGGACCGAATAGGTCTAATTTTTTCTCTCTCACTCTCCATTTTATGAATTCACTCTTTGGATTAGGTAAACAAGATAGTAGAAGCCTCTAACTATAGAGGAGATCACGACTAAGGAAGAAAGATGCCCAATGTGAGACTCAGGCCCCCAAACAAGTTGAGCCTGTTGCACCATGACCTAATGGACCTAGTGCCTCATCCTAACAATCCTAAGTATTAAGGTGAGAGGCATTCCTATGCTCTTGAATTCTCTTCTCTTCAATATTGTATACTTGAAGGTAAACTTAAAATTGTGTCGACAAGTACTCTAAAAGATCAAAATTTGATCAAAATGTTATTTTTTAAGAGATTTGTGGTAAAAGTTTTCAATGAAGAGACTTAGCAGAACAAAAAAAAACCCTATCAAACCAAGATGCCGAAGTAGGAGGTAATTTTTTTATCAATGAAACACTAGTAAAAAAGCTTAATAAGATATTCATCAAGAAACATGAGACTGGGGAAGAGACAAGTGGCAAACTTCTCATTTTGAAGCAAGGGCTTTACAGAAAATAATCTTGCTAGGAGAAAAAAATCAATTTGATTTTTTCTCTTATAGAAAAAAAATGAGCCCATCTAGAAAATTCATTCTGTCAACTAATGGCATCGTTTTTTATATGGTTGAAAAAAAAGAGATGAAAATGGATTTTTTTTACAAAGAAGTGTCTTGATTCTGTCAACTAATGGCATCATTCATGGTCTTGATGATAAGATTAGTCAAGGCCTTGTAATGTTTTTGCAAGTCCTTTTGCTTGAAGAAAGGCGAGCGGAGGAACGCAGGATTCTAACTTCTTAGAATCAACAAGAAGTGTCTTGATCCTCATAACCTAACTTCATTTCCACCCACCACATGTAACTTCTTTGGATCAAACTCATGTACCTACGCATGATTGAAGATTTGTCCTCATATTCAAATGCCTAAATTCCATTAAAAAAATACCAAAAATCACTTTACATAGATAGATGGCTACGATACATTATGATGTATAAATCATAAACATATGTCTAATTATATATGTATGTATGCATAGATGTCCATGTAAGAAATTAAGGCTAACATCGAGAAATAGTGAAAAAGTGGGCTAGAAAATGAGGGAGAAATAGCAAGCACACGGCGAACGCAACATAAACGACAAAGCACTCGGCCAGTGACCCCAAACTCAACTAAGCATTGAATTGGGCTCGGCACTCGTTGCAAAACTATGAAAGGAAGATTTCCCTGCGAAGATAAAGGAGAGAGGGAAATGATGTAATCTAAATTTCTTGTAATCATTTTTTCTTGTAATGAAGGGTCACATAGGTTTCTATTGACATATGAAGGGTAGGAAGAGAGACATGTAAGGAGATGAGGAGACTAGGTAGATGAGCCCATTAGATGGTCCAACAGTATGGGCTAACATGGGCCTGGTGGGTCATCCTACCCTAGAGAGTTTACTTATTTTTGTAACTTATCCCGGCCGTCACATCGCCATCCCTTCGAAGCTGTTCTCACGTGGAGAAGGAAGTAACATCACGGAAGTATGCTACCATTCGTCTTATTCAGAGAGAGAGAAAGATAGAAGGGCTCGGCAGGGAGAGAGAGAGAAGGATTCTCCAACGGTCTGTTGGCGGGGGAGAAGAGAGCCGGAAGGAACACCAAGCTGGTGCGGAAGGCGAGCTTACGTAGCAGAAAAAACGTAAGCCCTGATCCAAAATGTTCTCGGGCTGACGATCCACCTTTTATCCTGAACAATTCTCCCTATTTCTTCCAAACTGAAAGAGCCCATTTTTCCGTTGCTCTCGAGCCGAAGTTCACAGTATCATGCCATTGCTTCTTCTTCTTTCCTTCTGCCCATGCCCATTCATGATCATCTTCTTCACGACCGTTGCAGTTGATGGATAACAGACGCCATCACGAATTCTCTCTCCATAGCTCTATATAAAGCGCAGCCGCTGTCTTCTCCCCAGACCAACCATGGGGAAGCAACTCCACAATGCTCTTACACTGACAGTTCTGGTCTCAGCTCAATTAGTCGGCGCTAATGGGCGTAGAGCCGAGTCGGTTTGCGACGACGAGCGAAACCCGTTTTTTGGTGAATGGCCGGCCGTTCTACGCCAACGGGTTCAACGCCTACTGGCTTATGTATATGGCTTCGGATCCGGCAGAGAGAGGGAAAGTCTCGGCGGCGTTTGAACAGGCTTCCCGTCTTGGCTTGAACTTGGCCAGAACCTGGGCCTTTAGTGATGGTGGCTACCGGCCGTTGCAGATCTCCCCCGGCGTTTATAACGATGCCATGTTCTTGGTTGGAACTCTCTTTCTCTCTCTACCGCTCTATGACTCTATCTCTCTCTCTTTCTCTCATGCGTGGTGAACGTACCCATTCCAACAATAGTTTAGGCCACGTTCTTGCCGACATTTTCGGAAGCTTGCATGTCTCTCTCACTCTCTCTATCATGCGTTTTGAAGGTCGTCACTCGAGCCATTTTTTTATTTGCATAGGTTGGTTCTTTGTCTCTGTCACTCCAGAAATTTTGAAGGCACCCCATCTCTCTCTCTCTCTTCCATAGCCCATGCATGTTCATCATTCAAGATATCCACGGAAGCCAATAAAGTGAAATGACGCACAGATTTGTACATATATCTCTCTCCCAATCCCATGCGCTTTCATCATTCAATTTAGAGATATGACGCGCTAATCTCTCTCTCTCTCTCTCTCTCTCTCGCCATCTCTATCTCTATCTCTCTCTGTCTTCTTTCTCTCGATTGATCTTTCATGATTCGCCTCTCTGGTGTCAAGGGCCTGGATTTCGCCATTGCGGAGGCGAAGAAGCATGGAGTGTATCTCATTCTGAGCCTCGCAAACAACTACAACGACTTCGGCGGGAAGAACCAGTACGTCCAGTGGGCCCGCCAGCGGGGTCAAAACTTGAACTCCGACGACGACTTTTACCGCACCGACATGGTCAAAGCTTTCTACAAGAGCCACATCAAGGTTTGTCTCCAATCTCCTAACGACTCCGCCGGTTAACCATTTCGACGTCGACGTCTTCTCTTCTTCTCCAGGCCGTTCTCATGCGTGTCAACACGCTGACCGGATTGGCTTACAAAGACGATCCCACGATCTTCGCGTGGGAGCTCATGAACGAGCCGCGCTGCCCGAGTGATCTCTCCGGCGAGACTCTCCAAGTATCATTCCTCTTTGTCTCTGTCTCGTCGAGGTCTTTACGAATCAATGAGGTGTTGGGTTTCGCAGGCGTGGATAACGGAGATGGCCGCCTACGTGAAATCCATTGACCCCAACCACTTGCTCGAAGTGGGCATAGAAGGGTTCTACGGGGAGTCAACGCCGCAGAGGAAGGACGTTAATCCTGGCTATGAGGTGGGCACAGACTTCATCTCCAACCACCAGATCCCCGGCGTTGACTTTGCCACCATCCACGCTTACCCCGACCAATGGTAACTACTATCGATTTTTCAAAAGTCAACTCAAAGGCATAAAACGATCGAAAATTCAGGAAGCCGGGGTCGAGCGAGCAAGAGCAGAAGGTTTTTCTCCATAACTGGATCGAGGCGCACCTAGAGGACAGCGCACGAGTGCTGAAGAAGCCGCTGCTGGTCGCGGAGTTTGGAAAGTCGTCGAGGTCAGCGGCTTTGACGCTGCGCGACGAGCTCTTTGGCACCGTGTACGACGCCATCTACGCCTCCGCTCGCGGCGGGGGCCCTGGTAGCGCCGCTCTCTTCTGGCAGCTACTCGTTGAGGGGATGAACAACTTTGGAGACGGGTACGAGGTCGTCTTCTCCCAGTGCCCCTCCACTGCCGCCCTCATCAACCGTCAATCTCAGAGAATGTCGGGCCTCGTCTAGAGGACCCTGAATAAGAGGAAGAACCTCCATGCGAGAATAAAAAGGTAGATGTCCGCGGGTTCTTGATCTTGACGATGACCTATCAAGACATTGACTCCCTGAATAGGAGGAAGAAATGTTGACGTTGACCAATGTTGACTCCAACGATCTGGAAGAAACTTTAATTCAATTAGTGGTGTAGAAGGATGGCTTACATATTAATGAAGAATGCCTTGATTCTGATATTAGTGTAGAGCTCAATGAATTGATCCGTATATAATTCACCTCTTTCTTCCATTTTCACACATGATTGGGCTAAATCTCAAAGATATGCCAATTTTTAGGAGAGTATTGGTTCTTGATCTTAGCTTTTTCTAGTGATGAATCTGATTTCCCGTGATCATCCAATAAAGGGAATTGATGTAGCTTCAACGCCTAATGAAGAGCAAAGTTCAGGCAAAGAGCTAAAAATATGAGAAAATTTTCGAATCCTAATACACAAGATGTCATCGGTGATATTGGTTAAAAGAGTCAACCCGGATTATGTAAATATATAAGGATGATATCTGTCAAGGGTACTAAAAAGGGTAAAATAATACTCTAATCATATGAGGTCCTTCAATTACAATAAATGCTAACTACTTTATATGGAGGCCCTAGCCCAATCATCTTGATAAAGACCCAGAACTCTTACTCAATATATTATCTTGAAACATTTTTGTTTAATTTTCCATGTAAATGATTTTCCTCTCGTGATGAAGTAGAGGCTATACGTGGTCAATTATGACACTAGTAATATGCATGTCCGTAAAAATAATACTAATAAAATAATTTCTCTTTTACTTTAAAAACTAATCCTAATCCAACATATCCTTTTAGAAATTGGAAACCCGTATGCGAATTGTAATTAGGGTTCAACGGTTCCGGTCATGGTTCAGTTTTTGGCACAATATTCAGTCCAAACCTTAATTCGGTCTCAATCTTGGTCTCGGTCAACCTCGGCCATGTTTCAATTCGTTCTTAATTTCAGTCTCCAATTTTCAAATGTCAAAAACTAGTTTCAAATGTCAAAAAATTTCCCACCTGAAAGTTTAATTAACTGGCGAAATGAACTCACAATGAATATACAAATTGGTGGCCTGCTCCAAGAGTTCAAATGCTATCTCCCAAAAGACCCCTTGCAAATCTGAACCTTTGAGGATCTGCCCATGAAAAAAATGAAATTTTTTAATAGTTCATAAACTTAAATACTTTACAATTATCATACGCTTCCAGTATTATGTAATTGATATATACACATATATATATATATGTGTGTGTGTGTGTGTGTGTGTGTGTGTGTGTGCCTATTGGTAAAAATGCTAACTATAAATGAAGAAAGAGACTTAGAAATAATAAATAGAGATAGCAATAAGAAAATTTACTCTTTGTAATTAATATAGGTCACTAAGGGAGTTTAAATCAAGCAAAATCAGTCACTTTATTAAAAAATCATACCTTGAGAAGATCACAGGAGATCGAAACCTTGATTGTTTTCTTTGAGGAAAAAGAAATATTAGTCATCATCTTCACCAAGTTCTTCCACATCGTTATCTATTTCATCCTTATAACTCCAAGATTTTAGGGTCATCAAAATTGATAGTTTTTTGAGATAAGCTTCCCCTTTTTTATGTAACGATCCCTCATCCTGATGAGAAAAGATGCTCTGATGGAGAACTTGATGCACTAATGATAGAGACTCCTTTGCTAGTATCACAAGTCGTGGATATTTTTCGGACCCAATTTTACATCACCATTGTAAAGCATTAAGATGAGAACCCTCAATTTGAGAGTCATGCAGATAATCAAATATTTCATCAGATATTGGCCTTTCTAATAAGATGTTAATGTTCATTTTATTTTTATGCTTTATCAATTCAACCATCATTTTTTAACAAGCCATAGAATTACTAAGTAATGTCTCACCCTGTGTGCAAGTGCTTGATGTTGGTGGGGGAGGCATCAATTGAAGAAAATTCTTCAAGTGTTGCATGATGTATTCTTGCTCATCCATGGGAATATATTCAAGTTTTAAATACAGATCAAGCATTGTAGCGATAGGGAAGATTGGTTTTCATTTTACTTGTGACTCATACTTAAGTAAATTTGCCTTTATCTCATTGTATGCTCCTTTCAACGCCATTGATTGTTCTATGCTCATTGATCTTCCCACTACATCTTGAGAAGGGTTCTCCAACACATCAATTAGTGTGTTTAGCTGATTTAAAAAAAGGTCAAAAATAAAAGTAACATTAGGTGATGTTATGAACTTTGACTAAAAAAATATCTCTGTGGTCTCCCGAAAAGCTAAAAGTTCATCTGCAAACATCTTAAGAAGCTCCCACTCTTGAGGTGTAACTAAAAAAATTTCTTTACCATCATTTTGACTAGTGGTTGCCATCTCATTCAACACCTTCCTTTTCACCCAGGCTACTATAATCATGTCATATGTTGAATTCCACCTCGTGGGAACATCTGTGATAAGCAAGTTTTTGTTTGACATTTTATGCTTCTCACACAATTCCTTGTATTGAATAATTCTTTGAGGTATATTATTCGCCAAAAGAATAAGTTTTCGGAGCCGATGAAGAATTTTTCCAAACGCTTTTGTTTCGAGGAAACTTCTAATACATCTTCGTCACACCTTTCATCATCCTCACCTTTTGAATATTCTGAAGTCGAGGATGAATTATATACCTTCTTTAAGCCTCCTTGAATGACTAGGTTGAGAACATGGGCCATACACTGCACATGGTGATGCATGCTAAACATCAAACCATTCTCATTCATAATTTTTTCCAAGCTTGCCACCATTGTCTTGTTATTACTAGCGTTATCAGTTGTGATTGCAAAAACTTGTTTGAAAATTTTTAAAATATTATGCATCGAGGATTGATAATGAACAATTGTTAAACAAAAATTACTAATCTTTAAACATATGTTCTAAAATATTTATATTTTTGGGATATTCGAGAAGGACATCAAATTATCCAGAAACAATAACACTATCGAATCATACTCATATGATGAATATAGTTGATCTTGTAGCCATCGATGTGGAGACACTAAGGAAAGATAGATGATGCTCTTGGGAGAAAGAGTTCAGTGAATTGATTTGTAAGAATCCCTGAATAATATTATACCTAGTTATTAATTAGGTTGATTCATGTCACTGTTGTGTATGTGGTCCTTTGACTTGAGTCACCAAAGACATCTTGTGGATGAATTACCTCATTTTTATTATGACTTACGAGTCCCTACCCACATGATCTCTAAAATTTATATATTAGATATGATCTAAAGTTCTCGAAGATGATTGCGTGGTTTAAGATGGGATCACCTGCCTTTGATATTTGAGGAGATTGACTTAAGGAATGAGATGGTATAAAATCCTTGGGCAAGGTAGTGGAAATATGAAAAAAATGAGTTCCCGATGATTTCCTATTCATGTTAATACTAAGTTTAGAGATTGATTAAGATTTGATAGTTGACCATACCCTAAGTAATTCATGAGTCTCATGCAGATAAAGGATTATACATACATGATAATCAATAACGAAAAGGTTCCATAAGAGAGTTCTTATATACTCTTTATCTCCTAGATTTTGCGGGGTAGTTTGGCACCCAACGAGCTGGCAAAGTCAACTAATCATTTGGGTTAAATTAATCCTTAATTAATTAATCTACATTTTGATGTAGATAATTAGTAAAGTTTGAACAATAAGATGTTATTGGGTCTACAGAGATATTAACTAGTGAGATATATGGAGGTAGAGGGTCACACACATAAGGTCTATGGATGTTGGTGGATGAAGATATAATTATGAGGGTTTTATAAAAAAAATCCACATACCAAATATCTATAAATAGGGGGAGAATGACCAACAAGTTCATGATCTTGACATTAACCTCTCAAATTGTAGGCTGCAAACTCGTCAACTATCGAGTATGAACAAGAGCTCGAGAATTGATCTAGAGATAATCCTTTTGTTCCTTCTATTTTAACAAGTGTTAAAACATTAAATCTCGATCAAAATAATAATAAAACTTTGATCCGAGAGAATATTGCTTCTTCGATCTCAGCGTTTTACCGGTGAATCCGTTTTTCCGGGATCATTTGCTGACATGATTACCTTATCTTGTATATCTTCTCGAGTTAAGGAAGACTAGTAACACAAGAATATGAGAGTATTTTTGATTCACCAAGGCAAGGAAAGACACCCCTTTCAAATACTTAACAAGATATGAATAGTGGCAATTAAAATAATTGATCTGATTAAAATTATATGAAATGATTGTAGCCGTAAAATTACTAAAAAAGATGAAAAAGAACTATAACTGCTCTTATGCCCTTTATTGAAATGAATGCCCTCTTTAGTATACTTTAGCTTAGTTATGACAAAAATAAAATCTCCCCTCTTTTATTTCAATGGATTCTACAACCCTCATCTTTCTCCCCTTCCCTGATGGCTTTCCTCCTGCGTCAGCCCAAGTCTCAGAGAACCCTTTTCTCCCTCCTTCGAGCCAACCCTTTCCTCCACCGCTTCTTCTCCACCGACCCATCTCGAGATCAACCCAGATTCACCAACCCAGATGCCTCCTTCGACTGGTCATCCTCCGAAGAAGAAGAACAAGACGATAAACCCTCCAAGAAGGAGCCTCTGGACCCGAGCAAACTCCCTCCCCCCTACAATCCTTTCAGCAAGAAGCCCGTCATCGAAGAGCCAAAGGACCCAAAAGACCTGCAAGAGATCTTTCACAAGATGCGTACCGAAGGGTTGACCAACTACGCCATCAAGATGTTCGACGGATTGTCCAAGGACGGTTTGACGCACGAAGCTCTAGCTCTCTTTGCTCAGATCAAAGATAAGGGCTCCATGCCTGACGTCATCGGTCACACTGCCGTCATCGAAGCTTACGTCAACGCCGGCGGCCAGTCTAAAGAAGCGCTGAAGACATACGAGCGCATGCTCGCTGCTGGTGTAAAGCCTAATGGGTATACTTACTCTGTCCTCATCAGGGGTCTTGCTGCAGATGGGAAGTTAAAAGAAGGGAAGAAGCTCGTTCTGGAGATGATGGAGAAGGGAATGAAGCCCAACGCGGGGACTTACACTAGTCTTTTCGAGGGTTTCTTGAGAGAGAACAAGGGAGAAGAGGCTAAGTCCTTGCTGGAGGAGATGAGGGAAAAGGGGTTTGTTCCCGACGAGAAGGCTGTGAGGGAGCATCTGGGCAGGCGTGGCTCAGTTTTCAGGAGCATGATGAATTTGCTCTTTGGCAAGTGAATTGAAGATCTCCCTCCCGCTGTTCATCTAATCATATGGTTCAGTATCTTATACCGTAGTGATATGAAGCACTGTGACATCTTGTTAGAGTAAGGGAAGATTCATCCAAGGAGTTTAATTGGTGATATTTGCATCCTAGATCATCTCTCAGTATATATTTAGGAGCACAATGATTTATCATCATGTTGATCAAAGCATGTTCACAATTTTTTAAATGTCCAATATATTTTTTAAACATGCACATGTTAACTTATCAAACATACACGGAAATGAAGTTTCGTTGTATGTTTGGAAGACCACCTGCATCAATTCCATGGTTGATTTTTTGGTCCTCATCTAAAATTTTTCCTTTATGAGCCACTCAGTGTTGCATCTCAGTGCCATGAATCTATCACTTTTTTTCATTCAAATTTTTTTCGATGACATGAAAAATAGTTATCTATGTAATAGAAATTAAGTCTTTCAGGGGATTTTTTTGTTGTGGAGGAAGCAGGGACTGCATGGATCCTTAAAGGCGAAAAGATGAATGTGGCATTCAACCATGCAAGCACTGTAAGAGCATGATTTTGGTGGGTGTTGTATAAACTATAGATAGGTGAGAAGATAGGATAAAGAGTCGTTTTTACAATTTTACCAAATGCATTGAACATACAAGGGAACGAAGACTGGTTATTTTACTTGCCCGTTTTATACTGAAAAGTCGCACTTTTCCACTTGGTAATTGATATTTTAGCCTTATTTTAAATGAGAACTCTGTGGGTTGTCCAATTTAACATCTTAGTCCTGTCTAACTTATAAAATTTAAGATTAAGATACCAGATTTTAAAATTTTATTATTCTCACAGTATTGTGTAAAAAATTGTGAATATTTTGTAAGCACTTGATGACTCTTTAACTTCTTGCCTTCATAAAATCTTGTAGGGGGATTTCACATGGTTAGGTGTTATTGAACAAAGGATTTCTTTGATCCTTCATAAGTAAAGAAAATGTTGGATTAAACCATGCAATGTCAGATTTTTGATGTAGTGGGTGTAGTATTAGATTAGACAAGTGAGAAAATAGGATGATATATACCATTTACAATTAACCAAAGACATCACAACATCTCTGTTAGTTCAGTGTAAGTTTGACAATTTATGGGACTAATTTATTGATGTTCATGAAGTTGTATATCAATAAGCTTGAGAACTTGACTATTATTTTAACTAAAATGATGCGAGAAAGATATGTCTTCGCAAGAGCAGGTACTGATGGCTTGAGCAACTAACTCTCATCAACATTGGAACCTAGACATGCTATAGAACAAGGTTTACAACGACACTTAATTAACCACTTATTTAATCAATGTCTTAGATTACTTATTTTTGTCAATTTATCTTCTTTGATTTCAATTTAAATTTTCTATTTCATTTCTCGAGTCCAACAGCATTTCTTCTATTTTTAGCTACTTACAATTTTCAAAAACCAAAAAGAAAGCCAAAGTAAATCCTAACGCCTCAACGATGCACTCTATCTCTCAAGAAACTCATTCTCACTATCTCTCTCTAGAGATTAGCGGACTCTTATAGGTCATAACTCCTCTATTCCTAGAAATCTCTCTCACTTCCATTCTCATTGGCGACACTCCTCTACTCCCAACAATCTCTCTCAAGCTCTCTCATTGCAATATCTCATGCTGTCTTTAGGCGGGTTTCTCCCTGAATCAGTGCTAGAAGCTATCTCCATTGGAAATCACTGCAAATGGCCCTGGTTTGGATTTCGTTGTTGTGATTTTTTATTTTAATTTTGAGTTGTTTCTTGTTTGATTGAATATTGATCATATTTTTTAAAAATTGATATCAGATTTTTAGTTTCTGATTTTAGGTTTTCGATTTCATTTTGTTTCTCTCAAATTTTGGTTTATGATATTGATCTTCTATTTTTCAAATTGTACCCCTTTTAATTCAATTTTGATTATCATTTTTTTGTTTCTGATTTCAAAAGTTTTGTTTTCAATCTTCATAATTTTATTTCTAGTTTTCTTTCATATGTTTTCCTATATCCAAATTTCTGTTTGAAAATTTTTTAGTTTGATTTTCTATTTGCATTATTTCATTTCTATTTTTTTTAAAATTATATTGAGATTAATCTAATAGAACTTAGTTTCATTTTCTATTTGAAGTAAGTGAACTTAGTTTCATTTTTTGATTGCAAAGATGTCATTTAGCTTATTCTTTGGCATAGGCTTGCTTTCATTTTGTTTAATGTTTTGTTAGAACTGATTGCATTTTATCTAATATTTTATTTAGGATAGATTTCATTTAGTATCTTTAGATTAGGATTAACTGCATTTAGTGAGTTTTTTGTTTGGATTGATTTCAATTAGTTTATTTTTTCTTTCAATTTTCTAATTTTGATTTAAGAGAAAATTGATTTTATGATTTCATTTTTATGATTACAACTTTATAATATCTAGAAATTAGAGGATTTCATTTAAATTTTCTATTTCATTTCTTGAGTCCAACAACATTTCTTCTATTTTTAGCTACTTATAACTTTCAAAAACCAAAAAGAAAGCCAAAGTAAATCCTAACGCCTCAATGATGCACTCTATCTCTCAAGAAACTCATTCTCACTATCTCTCTTTAGAGATTAGGCGACTCTTATAGGTCATAACTCCTCTATTACTAGAAATCTCTCTCACTTCCATTCTCGTCGGCGACACTCCTCTACTCCCAACAATCTCTCTCGAGCTTCTCATTGGAATATCTCATGCTGCCTTGAGGCGGTTTCTCATTGAATCAACGCTAGAAGCTATCTCCATTGGAAATCAATGCAAATGGCCTTGGTTTGGATTTCGTCGTTGTGATTTTTTATTTCAATTTTGAGTTGTTTCTTGTTTGATTGAATATTGATTATATTTTTAAAAAATTGATATCAGATTTTTAGGTTTTCAATTTCATTTTGTTTCTCTCAAATTTTGGTTTCTGATATTGATCTTCTATTTTTCAAATAGAAGCCCTCTTAATTCAATTTTGATTATCATTTTTTGTTTCTGATTTCAAAAGTCTTGTTTTCAATATTCATAATTTTATTTCTAGTTTTCTTTAATATGTTTTCCCATATCCAAATATCTTTTTGAATATTTATTTTGATTTTCTATTTGCATTATTTCATTTCTATATTTGTTGAAATTCTATCGAGATTAATCTAATAGAACTTAGTTTCATTTTCTATTTGAAAAGATGTCATTTAGCTTATTCTTTGACATAGGCTTGCTTTCATTTTGTTTAATGTTTTGTTAGAACTGATTGCATTTTATCTAATATTTTATTTAGGATAGATTTCATTTAGTATCTTTAGATTAGGATTATTTGCATTTAGTGAGTTTTTTGTTTGGATTGATTTGAATTAGTTTATTTTTTCTTTCAATTTTCTAATTTTGATTTAAGAGAAAATTGATTTTATGATTTTATTTTTATGATTACAACTTTGTAATATCTAGAAATTAGAGGATTGATTGAACACTAATTTTTTGATTTGATCAAAACCACTTTTGAAAAATAAGAGACGATTTCAATTCAAATTTTGATAACTTAGAAGCTAATGTCAAAATTCGTTTTGAAAAGTTTCCAAACTCTCCAATTTAAAGATTAAATCATTAATTAAAGAGTATAATGGTGAATAAGGGTAGAATTTACGAAGAAATAAGGGAAATTTTGAGATGTCTTTTAAAATTCAATTAAATCAGACAATGAATTGAGGTGAGAAATTAGGGATTTTAGTATGTTAAGAAATATAACTCTAATATAAATTCACGGAATAAAAAATCATTGAATTGGATTAGAATTCGCGGAGAAAGCAACATTTGAAATCAAGAAAGAAAATCGATCGCGAAAATAGATGAAAACTGAAATTCAATATAAAATTAAACTAATCTAGTATTCAAAATGTAAATCTAATGCTAAAGGAAGATAGATTAGGATGAAAACAGACAATCTAACCCGAAGTCGTGCTCGAATGATTCAATTGATCGTCGGGTTCAAGGCTTTTTATTTCGCTATTTTGAAAACAAAATTCGAGTTTCAAGATGTGATTTCTTCCAATACTTTTCACCAAATCTTGATTTCAAACCTTCCTTGGATGTGGAAATAAGTCTAGAAGAGGAAGAATTCAAGAGATTCAAGGATTGTGGTGTCTAAATAGTTTGATTTTCTAGAAAATCCAAGAATAGACTTTCCATTGAAGAACATTTCAATTTTATAGGCAAATTTGGGCACAACTATTGGATGCGTCGTTTTGATTTGATCAATGGCTGAGATTAAACGTCTGTTGCCGAATCATCGTCTTTAAGTCGTGTCCATTCGATCTTCATTGGACGATTGCGATGATTCCATGTGTCCATCAAGCGCATTTAATCTCGACTGTTATAAGTCCCTGCATGAATGGCTAAGATTAAATCATCTTTAAATTGAATCGTCGCATAATGAAATGCCACCACGTACCCCCGCGAGTAAGTGACATCTGACGATCGCAATGAAACCGCGTGATCAAAAATAGGTTTAAATTAATTCAAAAAAATTCCAAAAAATTAGAAAATTCATAACTTTAAAAATACAACTCCAAATTAATATAAATTTATTTTTTAGATTAGAGATTAAATTATCCATCATTATTAAAAGTCAAAATATTTAAATAACAAGAAAATTAATTTTAATTAAAAAAATACACTCATTCCTCTTAGAAAATAAATTTAGAAAAATACATAAGTGTAAATAAAAATATTTTGTCTTATCATTTAATCATGAAGATATAATTATGATCTCAAATATAAATAGGATTAGCACTACATTATTTTAATTATGTATAATTATCCATAATATGTTTTAGATCATAACATAAAATTACTCAAAATATGATAACATCCATATAAATAATGTATTTAATGTCTTTATTTGTATTTATAATCATGTAAATTCATGTATAAATTGCATGTTATCAGTGATCGATGAAAATAAGAACATATATGCGAAAAATGAAATCAATTGATCAAATACTTTTAAGTTCCTTTCGAAGATTGAAAACCTTTGGTTGATGGTAGGAAAATGATTTTAAGGTTTAAAAGTAAAACAATGTTGGTGAAAAGATCAAGAAATTGGAAAAAAATTGATGGAAAAGGATTCTAATATGAGGATTCACGATTAAAACATACTCTAGTGATGCTCTCTAATAAAACATCTTGATTAGTACAACTTTTGAGAGCTCCTACATCTTGCTCAGACTTGGTATCTTGCATCTAACATGAGGAATGAATAAAAAAGAGATGAAAATCACTGAAAATAATGTTTAGTATGCGAAGAATGATCAATTGGTACCTTCTTTCCTCTTAGCTAGCCAATGCTAGAAGCACACAATAAAACATAAAAAACCCAAAACTTTTTCCTCTGAATTCAAATTAGAAATACCTATTAGTAGAGCTTGAAATGATGATCATGCCTACAAAATTTTAGCCCCTAACTCATTTGGGATCTTAAGATATCATAATTTTAATTTGGAGCATTATTGGCGATTGATTTTTCTTCAAAATTTCTTGATTTGATTGCAGCTAGTAATTTTCATCATTTTGATCATTAGAGTGCCCCAGATTGTGCCACATGTTGTGTTTTGGTTTTCTAGGAGGAGAGAGAAAGAACAAGAAGTGCGTCAGCCATTGGATTGATCTTCATAAGTGTGGAATGCTCTAGATTATGCCACATATCATCTCTATATTCGGTATGAGGTGAGAGAAAAAATGGATAAATTGGATACACTTAGATCTAATGGTCACATGGTCTTTCACATTACATGTGGCCATGTGTCACATTCCTTTGGATTAGATCTGGTGGACCTAATCCACTAGATTGAGTGATCCAATGAATCCCATGTGTCCTTGCACATATAAAACTTCATTCCCACGTTGATTATATAAAAAAAATCTTTAAGATTTAAATTAACGTCCCATTAAGGGCTATTAAAACAAAAAAGAATTATTTGAAGACTAATACTCCTGTTAATGGCACCACATGTGCACTAATTGGGCACGATGTGAAGCCATACCTTCACGCCATGCGTATGTAATGTTACGTTAGTGTGTCACATCAACACTCTTAATTAAAATCAATTAATTGATTTTAAAATGCCTAAAAATTAAGAAAATTAAAAACTAGGAAAATCACAGGAAAAAAGAGAAATTCATAAAAAATTTAGAAAAATTAGAAAAATTAGGAAAAGTTGTAAAATGCCCTAAAATGTAAAATATTCATTTTTGGATAGAGAAGTCTTTTCCAGATAAAATTTTCACCCTTTTGAAACTTTTTTTGCCCTCTTTTGCATCATATCTCCTAAAATAAAATTTGAAAATGACAAAAGAGGGAAATTTTGCATTAGAGCCACCTGTCCTCTTCATTCATTATTTTCCTTATTCAAGCCTACTAATATTTTACTCAAGCATATGCGATTAAATCACATTTATTTGAACTTGAAAAAGGTCAAATGACAAATATGTATAAAATGAAAAAAGGTTAAATGAAAAATATACATAATTAAGGCAATTTAACATGAAATTTAGTTTATGAACAATATAATTAGATATCTGCAAAAGTTTCATCAAAACATGATAATGTTCATAATAATGCCATGAATTATGCTGAAAAATAACCAAAGAATAATGAATTAAATACATAAAAATGCATGTTATCTGTAACTCGACAAGCTGCGCAAGGGCAAGTCAAATGAAAGTTCCACATAACGTGGAGGATGTCATGCCAAGGATAGGGCCACTTGGAGTGGTGTGTAGGCAGGCTATGAGTTAGGTTAAAGAGGGTGTGGTGGTGATTGGTATGACAACTTGTGTGTAGTTAGGTTCTTTGCGAGCATCATGCATAAAACGTGGAGGCATACGAAGGGGGCAGAAGGGAGCTAGGGCTAGGGTTAGGGAAAAGAGCTGGTTGCTTGAAGATGAGATTGCAGGACGTGGCTGTGCACAGGTGAGGTCACAAGAGGGAGGTCACATGGGGTGTAGGACTGAGATGTCATAGGCGGTGTGCAAGGGAGATCATGCAATGATGTAGGAGAGAGGTTGTGGGTTTGGGCAAAGAGTTGGCTGCTTTCAGGTGAGGTTACATGAGGTGGCTTCGCGCAAGTGATGGAAGGGAGGTCGAGGCAAGTGACATGTTCTCATAGTAATGGTGCAAGGCACAGATATCTAGAAGGTGATGGAAGGCGCTGCAGGAGGAAGGACGATGTCTCCGTCGAAACCCTTAAGGGTCTGCTCTGATACCATGTTACGGTGAGAGAAAAGAAACCCTAGATTGTATATTAAGCAAGAATGAGAATACACGAGTTTGTATATATAGGAAGAGAGGAAGGATAGGCCCTTAATGACTATGTGTCGAGATAGGTGGAAGCTCTATTTTCTTAATCAGTGTGCCGGTTTACTTGCTGATGTTGACCAAGGTCACAACCTAAGTCTTTATCACTTGAATTCTCTTCTCTAAACTTGTGGTCCTTTGATCCTTTGTTCTCCTTCCACGAGTCATGTTCCTCCGAAGTCAAATAATGAGAAGAAGAAAAGGAATTTTGGAGCCTAACTTGAATAGGATATTAATATAAATGCCTTGTAGTCAAGCAACCTAAGTTTGTCCCTGTCTCCGCCTTAAACACATTCACTTGGATTATGAAAAGACAAACTTGGAGCCACAACTCAAAGTGATAGAATAAAAGCCAATTACTTGAAAAAGAGGATACAACATAGAACCGAGGAGTCTTCACATGGAGATGAGCCCTCCTTTAATGGGGAGATCAAAGTCCCATTCAAACTGATGCGGTGAGTAACTCAGTTCGCGGTCTAATGTTATGGCGGACCGAGATGGGGGAATAACAAGTGGGAAGCAAAGACTCGGATGTAGTGATAATGAGTAGTAACGAGGATAGGGAGAGGGATAGGTAGGGGAAGAGGAGGAAGGGAGAGTTGGCTCTAACGATGAGAATAATCTTCGTGTCGCACCTTCACGGTTAGCCCTCTGTATCGTAGAAGATCACTTCTAGATAACAAGTAAGATGAACTCGGAAAACTACGATGGAAATTCCAGTTGTCCCGCTCCCTGGTGGGAGCTTCCTATTTAATGATTTAAAAAGCAAAGGTAGAAGAAGTCGCTAGAAGTAATAGTACTTTGACGGTCTGGTCGTTGGTTTCGCCGAGCGTTGAGGATATCCTTTTCATTCCTTAACCACCTCAATTTCCTTATTTGACACGGTGGAAGTTCCCGGTTCTGCTCCCGGTTCAGGGCCGTTGGTAGTTGCGTCTTCTGTGGGCGAGGGGCCTCCATCATTCTCCTCCGATGCAAAAAGACTCGACTCCGTCGAGTTAGGGGGTAGACCGGGTTCGGAAGGTATTTCGAGAGGTTCTTGATAGGCTACGAGGTCGCAGATGTTGAACGTTGATGAGATCCCCCAATCCGATGGTATGGCGATGTCATAGGCGTTGGAGTCGATTACCCGGCAAACCGGAAATGGTCCCACCGCGCGGGGGTGGAGTTTGTGGGCTTTCTCCATCGCGTATCATTCGGGGAGGAGTCGGATCATGACCATATCCCCTTTTTGATACTCCAGGGGTCGGCGTCGGGCATCAACCGCTCCTTTGATTATGGCGTTGTAAGCGGCAATCTGCTCTTTCACGAGCTGATGTATCTCCTTGAGTGTGGTGGCGTAATCGATGGCATCCGTGGAGTAGGCTTTCTGTGAGGGGAGCGGAACGAGGTCGACGGGCAGGTTTGGGTTACATCTGGTGTTAACCTGAAAGGGGGAGTACCCCGTGGCTCGATGGCTGGATGTGTTGTAGGCGAATTCCGCTTGCGGTAGGAGTTCGTTCCAAGTAGCGGCATTTTCTTGGACGAGGCAGCGCAGTAGATTCCCCAACGAGTGATTGGTGACTTCCATCTGACCATCCCTTTGCGGGTGAAAGGCGGTCGAGAACTGGAGTGTCGTCCCCATAAGGTGCCATAGTGCCTTCTAGAAGGTGCTAGTGAACCGAACGTCACGATCAGAAACGATGCTTCGCGGGACCCCGTGAAGGCGAACGATTTCATTGAAGAAGAGCCAGGCCGTTTGGGCGGCGTCTGTGGTTTTATAACAGGCGATGAAGTGGGCCATTTTGCTAAATCGGTCGACGACTACCAAGATGGCATCCAGCTGACGCCAAGTCCTGGGACGCCAAGTCGATGCTGACTTCCTGCCAAGGCGAGTCGGGTATTGGGAGGGGGAGGTACTGCCTTGTATTTTGCTTCGTCAATTTGCTAATAGTGCAGGTGGAGCAGCGGCCGATCATCCTGCGAATATCGTGGCATAATTGAGGCCAATAATACTGCAACTCCATCACCTAGATGGTCTTGGTAATACCGAAATGTCTCGCGAGCCCGCCGCCATGGAGTTCCCAGATGAGGAAGTCGCGGGTGGATCCGAAGGGTATGCAGAGACGGTCGCGGAAGAAAAGGAATCCGGAATCGATCCGATAATCCGGATGTTCGATGGTGACTTTGTCCCAATACTCGCAAAAATCCGGGCAGTCTTTGTAAATAAGCGGGAGGCGATCGAACCCGATAATTGCTGCTTGAGATATTTGAAGTGTGTGTTGGCGCTGGCTTAGAGCATCGGCCACCTTGTTCTCGCGACCGGCTCGATGTCGAAGGGAGAAGGAGAAGCCCTGCAAGGTTTCCACCCACCGACCGTGCCGCACGCTCAATTTCTTTTGTGAATGCAGGAATCGGAGGGCTTCGTGGTGGCTATAGAGGGTGAACTCCCGATGAAGAAGATAATGCCTCCAAAATTTGAGGGCTTGGACGATGGCGTATAATTCTCGGTCATAGTTGGAGTACCGGCTCTTGGGCTCGCTGAGTTTCTCACTGAAGAAGGATACCGGGTGGAGCTCTTGAGAAAGAACCGCTCCAATGCCCAAGCCCGAGGCGTCCATCACAACGTCAAATAATTTGTCGAAGTCGGGGAGCCAAAGGATAGGTGCTGAGGTCAAAGCGACCTTGACCTACTGAAAGGCTCAGTCGGTGGAAGTGTTCCACTTGAATTGAGTTAACTTGAGAAGGTCGGTTAGTGGAGCAACTAAAGAGCTGAAGTTCCTGACGAACCGGCGGTAGAATTGCACAAGTCCGTGGAAGCTCCGCACTTCGAATAGAGACGTTGGTGTAGGCTAGTCACGGATAGCCGCGGTCTTATCGGGATCGACGGTGATTCCCGCGACAGAAATGACGAACCTAAGGAAGGCGACCGACGAGCGCAGAAACACACATTTAGCGACGTTGGCGAAGAGCTTCTCTTCCTGGAGCTTGGCGCAGACCATCTGGAGGTGCCTCTTGTGCTTGGCGGTGGATAGGCTGTAGATCAAGATATCGTCGAAATATGCGACCAAAAACTTAGCACTAAAGTGGCACAGTACTTCATTCATCAAACGCATGAAGGTGTTCGGGGCGTTGGAGAGGTCGAATGGCATCACGAGCCACTCGTAAAGTCCCTCACCGGTTTTGAAAGCTGTCTTCCATTCGTCTCCTGCGCAGATCCGCACTTGGTGTTATCCATTCCGTAGGTCTAACTTGGAGAATATCGCAGCACCAGAGAGTTGATTGAGCCGGTCGTCGATGCGGGGAATGGGGAAGCGATAGCGCACTGTGATAGGGTTGATCGCCCGACAGTCTACGCACAGTTGCCAGGTGCCGTCCTTCTTGGGCGCGAGGAGGGCAGGGACAACACACGTTCTATGGCTTTCGCACATGAAGCCGCGGCGGAGTAATTCTTCCACTTGCCGCTGGAGTTCCGCGCTTTGCGCGGGACTTAATCGGTAATGGGGGAGATTGGGCAGGGACGCACCTGGTATGAAATCGATGAAATGTTGGATGGTCTGTTCTGGTGGCAGTTGGTCGGGTAGTTCGGTAGGAAAGACATCAGCGAATTCGTGGAGGAAGGCGGGGTAGCTGTCTGCGGTGACTGTCGTCGTCTTGGTCCTCACCTGGGCAGCCCACATAGGGGCGTCGTTTTCAAGCCCCTTGATAAATTGTCGAGCCGAGAGTAAGCCGAGACTCAATTTCCTTATTTGACCCGGTGGAAGTTCCCAGTTCTGCTCCTAGTTCAGGGCCGTTGGTCGTTGCGTCTTCTGTGGGCGAGGGGCCTCCATCACAAACAGTACAAAGAAATCTTCTAGTGGCGTGGTCTTGTCACCATAGCTTGACTTGTTCTTGCGCTTGAGGTAAAATGGACATAATTTAGTAATGGGCCCTAGTGGGCTCTTATGGGGGGCTGTCATAAGAAGAAACATCAGCAGAAGAACACCATCATAGTTATTCGTTATTTTCCTCACTCGCTGCTCTTAACAATGGACGTGTTCATATTTGGATAATGGGGCGGCATGAGGATTCCAGACAAGCCGCGTCCATCAACTCTCCGGAGGATCTTCATAAAGTCTGATTCTTTCCGACGAGTTCCCCAGGAGTTCTTCAGGAGCCACTGGGGAATGCATTTTCGTCCTTTCCATCTCCTATCACCATCAGTAGGTGATACCCTGAATTTCCACAAGGCCTATGGAACACGCCCTGCACAAATGACACAAGCTCTGGTGATATCGCATGGCCAAATTTCAACGTCCCCTTACCCCTCTGTAGGGCCGAAAACCTATGCCATAAGCTTCTATCCATCCGCCGACTTGGCTGATCCGCCACTGCAGATTGAAGCACATTGTTATCATTTTGGAGCGTCATGTTAAATCCTGAGCTGCTGACGACCTTCACCCGTAACACGTAATTAACGATTATATAAACATGAAAGCATAAATGAGGATATCACAAGACTAATACCCGGTCAGGTTTGCACTGGCCTTTGGCTCCTTTCTAAGGATAGTGGCGATCATTGTCGATGTCGTTCTCAAGGATGTATCGGGGTCAACCATTCTTGTTCTGAGAGACTAATTAAACTTCCATTCTTGAGCTTCTGTTGGCTTTCTACAGCGGCCACGACGGTGAATGCCTGATGGTGGGTGTGAAATCGTCAAGTCAGGTACTTTAAAACGAGATTGAGGTGAAGTCAGACTTCGTAGCAAAAGCCTTGGTCTTTAACAGCGCTGACGGCTCCGTACGTCCTGCCATCAATAGAAGATGGAACATTCTGGCCTTTCTTTGGCTTTTGAAGGTTTCTGACTGGAGCAGTTGGGGTGTCGCTGAGATTGAGTGGAGGACCCAAGTTTTGCGAGCTGAATTCATCGTCGCCTAGATCCGCGAACTGGTTCAGGACGATCGTGCAGGTGTCGTTATTTTCGAGGTAGTCGTGGTCATCGATGAATCTCAAATTCTCTTGAAGATTTTACATCTCTTATCCTTCTCGACAGAGTAGGCTTTATCGTGTTCGAGGACCCATTCATTGTACAACCACCTCATCTCTCGCTCGCTTCTTAATAGCACAAATTCCTCTTTTGGTTGCACGTAGGAAGGGTGAACTGTGCTTGAAGAGTGAGGTCTTTCGCGCTTTGTCTTAAATGCGGAGCCATGGATTCAAATTGAAGAACTTGCAATGAAGAACTAATATTAATAGAGAAGGGAGGATTTGAAGAGGGTAAGACTGGTTTAGGGTTTTCGGTTCCCCGAGTTATAAGAGATTCAAGTTGCGTTCCTATCAGGCTCAAGAAAATCGCCTTGTTGATGAAGCACGCGGTGACGCTGATGTCCTTGAAGAAGACACGTATAGTGGAGACCATAAAAACTATTTAATTGGAAAAATTCCAAAAGCTTTTGAATATCGAAAATAAGATCTTGTCATCGCTATCGCTGGTTGCTTTAAACGATTTATTCAGATGCATGACTGTTGGTCGCTCAGATCAAAGGGAGAGAGAGAGGGTTCGCACTTTAGCAAGAAAATTAGAAATATCCCTCTCTAAATCATTTTAGAGGAGGATTTGATGGAACTCAAGCTAGAACTAGGAAAATGGTAGCTTCTAAGAGAGGCAAGTCTGGGTTTTTGGTTCGCCAAGAAGTGAGAGATTCCAATTGTATTCTCTTCATTTTTGCAGAGAATCGCCGTGTTCATGAAGCACAGGTGAATATGATGTCCTTTGATAAGAACAACGGACGTCAAATATCGTAGATTATCGGGTAATTTAACGCACGGTGATGTTAATTGCCTCTGCTTAGAAAAGT
This sequence comes from Lemna minuta, assembly GCA_024174645.1. Taxonomy (NCBI): domain Eukaryota; kingdom Viridiplantae; phylum Streptophyta; class Magnoliopsida; order Alismatales; family Araceae; genus Lemna; species Lemna minuta. Next base: position 4,264,027 of record CM044121.1, read on the forward strand.
AATTCTCCCACAAGAAAGGGAGAGCAACCGATGTAGACAATAATTTCTTTAAAAAGGAATTCTGCATAATACTAGTCCATCCGATCTCGCCCTGCTCCCTTTCACTAACTCTCGTATGCTGAACCTCTATATTGAACGGAGGTTTCCACAGAGTGCAGTGTCATTCTTCTCGCTCGTAAACTCGGACACACACAAGCGCACACACATCTATCTATGTATCTATGTATCTATGTATCTATCTATGTATCTATGTATCTATCTATGTATCTATGTATCTATCTATGTATCTATGTATCTATGTATCTATCTATCTATCTATCTATCTATCTATCTATCTATCTATCTATCTATCTATCTATCTATCTATCTATCTATCTATCTATCTATCTATACACGAGTCTTTCTCTCACAATCAGTACTCTATAAGAGTTAGTAAATCTCTGTGCGAACAGTCCACGTGTGATGAATTTATTGGAACCTAGGATACTTCGGCAATTTGGTGGCTGCCAATACACAGAAACGTAATCTTAAGTTTACAACGCATCACTTCTCTCCCACTTGGAGCTGAGGATTCCTTGCCAGCCCTCCTATATTTTTCTGCGATTATCTTTCTTATTTATTCTACTTTTCTTTGTATGATAGAGTTTCCTTTTATTAATGTAACCTATACACTATGAAATGTCTGTGTTTTTTATGCTTCCTTTCATATCTGTCTCGTGCGTGCCTCTATCTTGAGAGTCAGAAAGATAAGAGTGTGACCTCTTCTCCAATAATGTCATCGCGTTTCTCATTTTTAGATAAAAAAAAATATAGTTGGACGTGAGAAGAAAAATGTAAGATTATCGGGACTTATCAAAAATATTTCTCAACGATTTCCCCTCATTTAGGGAGAATTGAAACAGTCTGAGCTGTCCTGCATCAAAAAGGTGAAGATCGATGGCCATCAACACTCCCACCCTGTTTTCTATACGATTTATTGTCTTGTTTGGCATTTTAATAAAAAAAATCATTCACTCTGAAATATTATTCAAGGACATCACCATCACTGCGTGCTTCACGAACAAAGCGATTTTCTTCAGCTCTGATAGGAACTCAACTATAATATCTTTCCCCTCTTTAAATTTATATTCTCTATAAATACTGGTTCCTATTTGCAAGCTTTTCGCAGTGAATCCATGGCTCCACGTTGGAAACAAAACGCTGTAGTCCTCACTCTTCTAGCTCTGGTCGTCCTCTCCTTCGGGAACCCGGGAGAGGAAACCGAGCTGGTGAGAAGCGAGCAAGAGATGAGGTGGCTGTACGAAGAATGGGTCCTCAACAACGATAAATCCTACTCCGACGAATCCGAGAAAGCGAAGAGATTCGAAATCTTCAAGGAGAACTTGAGATTTATCGACGACCACAACCGCCCCGGAAACAATCACACATACAGTGTCGGCCTGAATCAGTTCGCCGACCTAAACGACGACGAATTCCGCTCCCTATACTTGGGCCCTCCGCTTAACCTCAGCGATATCCCCAGCGCTCCCATCAGCAAGCTTGACAAGCCAAAGAAGGGCCAGCATCTTCCAGCCGCCATTGACTGGAGGAGATGGGGAGCCGTCAGCGCCGTTAAAAACCAGGGCGTCTGCGGTAAGCTCTGACTTCCCTGAAATCCTTCTTTCCTTCCGAATCTGATTCAAAGATTATGCCCACAGAGAGCTGCCGAGCATTCGCCGCAGTGGCCGCAATAGAAGGTCTACAGAAGATCACCACGGGAAGGCTGATAACTCTCTCGGAACAGGAACTGGTCGACTGCGACAAACGAAATAAAGGCTGCAAAGCCGGTGTCATCGACTTAAGCTATCAGTATATCGTCGAAAACGGCGGCATCGACACCGATTGGCACTATCCCTACAGAGGAGTCGCCGGCCATTGCAGAGCAGACCGCGTATTAAATCTTTTAATTATCCTAGTTCGAGCTATAAAGTCGCGATAATCGTGGATTCGATGTTGCAGAAAAGGGTTACCCGCATCGCCGGATACAGACAGGTGCCCAGCAACGATCCTTACGCTTTGCAATCTGCCGTGGCCAGACAACCGGTCAGCGTATGGATAGAAGCTTACGGGAGAGGTTTCCGGTTCTACAGATCGGTGAGGCGGTCACAGAAATTAATCCTACTATAACTCTAATGCCTTCAGATCTTAATGGAGTTAATATGATATTTTCCGAAGGGCGTGTTCACCGGGCCTTGCGGAACTGCCGGGGATCACTTTGTGGCTGTGATAGGGTACGGGATGGACCAAAGAGGATATCCCTATTGGCTGCTGAAGAACTCCTGGGGAATGGGTTGGGGCGAAGCGGGTTTCATGAGGATACTGCGTCAGAACGTGAGAGGAAGTGGCCTGTGCGCGATACTCATGCATGCGCAGTATCCGGTGATGAGCAGGTGGGTTGGACAGAGCACCGAGTGAGGAAAATTATGAATAAGTGAATAATTACGTTGTGTTCTTCTTCTGTAATGTTTCACTTCAATAATGGCATGATATATACGAGTGAAGATCTTCCATGCCTACGATAAATAAAATTGTCTGTGATCATTCTATCGATTAGTAGTGTTCTACAGATATTTTTCTCCTATCTTTACGGATTCCTCTCCTTTTTGGTTTATTTTTTTAACCTAAGGGCATTTAAATTACTTGACGGAGCTGCCACGATTGGCCTGCGGTCCAAACCGAGTATCTACAATCGCGGAGAAAAGAAGTACATAAAAAAATAATGTAATGTCAGGTAACGCATTCAATCAATCTTTGGAGAGATTTGCTTTGATGATTGTGTAATATTTACAGGACTCCGATATATTCTAGGTAATAGTCAGCCCCCTTTATCCCAAAGCCAATGCTAATGGGCCACGAGTAGCTGGTTTAGTGACGTGCTAATGTGGAAAATTTCTTGGGTTGTCGAGAAACACGATCATCTACTAAGTAAAATTTCTAACACACACCCATCACAAGCCTATTTCAAGCTCCTCAAGCCCATAAAGCCTATTTCTGGGCGCATTCAAGCTTATTCAAGCCCATTCAAGCACATTCCAGCCCAAGATGGTCATTAGTATTCAATAATCCTCGACAAAAAAAGTCCAAGCTTGCTTCAAAGATCCTGCTCGTGAATGATTCTTCATCAATTTTTGTAGGCCTTAATGTCCCCATAGATTGATAGGAAAATTAGGACATTGACAATGTCATCCAAAATACATGGAGTGCATATGAATCCATAGCTTCTATACCAAGTTTTGTACACATATCAGCCCAAAATGCACCGCGGTGCATAAAGAAGGGGCTATGAAATCTACTTTCTTTGCAGACGGAGACTAATTGATTTGAGTCTCCATACTTCTCTTGTCATGTATGATGAATATTCTGAGGCCTAAAAGCCAAATCATGCTTCCATACGTCTAATTTATATTTACTGAAATGAAAGCTATTCATTATCATGTTTGTATGATATTTGCTATAAAGTACATGAGCATATTCAATGACTAAGTGAATTATGATGAAATTATAATACAATGATCACTAATTTTGAAAAAATATATTCTAAACATTCCTATTCGTGGGATATTCGTGAAGAACGTTGAACTATCCAGAAATAAATCATTGTCCGATATTACTCATATGATGATTGTGGTAGATACTATGGTCATCAAAGTAGAGACACGAGGGATAGATAGTGGGTTCTCTTTGGGAAAGAAAATCACTAAATTGATCTATGAATCTTGAATGATATTATATATAGCTATAAATCAAGTTGATTCATGCCACGATTGTGTATGTAGTCCTTTAAAATGAAACATCAAAGACATCTTCTAGATGGATGACTGTATTTTGATTATGACTTGTGAATCCCTAACCAATGGATCTCCAAAACAACATACATTGGATATGACATGAAGTCACTAAAGGTGATTTTTTGATAAATATGTGATCGTCTACCCTTGATGTTTGATGAAACTAACTTAAGGAATAAGATAATTGTGTTGTCATAAAAATATACATGTCAATGAGTCCAAACAAATACAAAATTCACTTAAGTTAAGATTTAATTAGGATTTAATTAAAGAGGTGAGTAAATGTTGAATCCACAGAGAATGAGTGTAATTTCTTGATATTTTCTCAAATTCAATCAAATTGAATGATGAATAGAGATGAGAAATTAGATATTTGACAAGAAAACTCAAGGATCTATCCACGAAAAGAGAATCACTCAATTTGTACTTGTATCCACAGAGAAATCAAAGAGTGAAGTGAGAGATAAAAAATTGTTCATGAAGAGAAAAAATAATGAAATTAACTAAAAGTATCTTAATCTAAGTTTTGAAATTGAAACCTAATGCTAAATGAAAAGAGATTATAAAAAAAAAAAAATCTAACCCCAAAATCATGCTCGAAATGACCCAAATAATTGTTAGATCACACATTTTTTAAAGTGGATCTTTAAAGTTCAAGTTGTGATTTTTTTCCCATTCTCTCGATGAAGTCTTGACTTCAAGTATTCCTCGAACATGAAAATGAGTCTAGAACACAATTATAGCAGGAAATTTAAGGATTGCAATATCCCAAAGTTTAATTAATTGATTATCCAAGATTAACAATATCATTGAAGAGAGATTTTTATAACATTTTGAAATTGGACATGACCATCGGACCTTCATTTTGATGAGATCAATGATCACGATGGAATCTGAAGAGGCGAATTGTTATGGTTAAGTTGTGACTATCAAATATTTCTCGGAGTGTCAGAATTTTGCCATGCATGCATGTGAAGAGAATTTGTTGAGCGATTGCGTTCATTGGCTCGTCTTTTTGATGCCTTAGGTTGCAACACGTATGTTAGGGAAGTTGATCAGGTACATTGAATCTGGATTATTATAACTCCCCAGTTGATGACTTAGATTGGTAGGTGCTTTATATAGCGAATTGACGCCCAATGACAAATTGCCACGTACCCGTGTCTTTAAGTGAACATCGACGGTCTACATAATATTCTCTTTTTTTCTATGATGAAACACCTCTAGATGTGCCTGTTACTTGTGCACATAATCTTTAGTCCTAAATTGAAATAATGATAGGAATGTATGTGTATAAATAGGGTAACACTAGGTCAAATAAAATCGGCTCATTTAAGGGCACTTAGCCATCATAAAATCCTCATAACACGCGCCACGATTACTTCGCATGGCACCTCTATGCATTGTCGCTTGGCGACATGTCGTCACGCATGCCACAACAACTACTACATCAGCCTGCACTTATAAAGTAATTTTTTTAATGATTTAATCAAAATAAATTTAATTAACATTAACAAAATTCTTAAAAATCCCTAAAATTTTAAAAATTCATATATTTTAAAGTAAAATCCTTTTAATCCAAATTTTTGTGTTTGATCAGAAATTATCATTCCATGCATAATTTAATAAATAACAAGAGAATAACTTTTTAACTCTAAAATACAGTCAAGTTCTTAAGGAGATAAAACTAAATAACTTTAGAGTGCATTGAAAAATGTTTTTATGTTATTATTTTATATTTAAAACCCAAATAAAATCATGAATATAAATTGTGATAATATATTGAAAATTAAACTAGGACTTATACATTATTAACCCTTAAAATAATGTTTTTTTATATTTTTGATATAAATTACATAAAATGATGCATAGGAATGGTATGAGTTATCTCTTAAAATGCACTAATAATGATGTGTTATCAAGTTAAAATGACATGTAATCACCATTTTTCTAGCGATCATGTAGATATTGCTAGAGGTTGGAGACTTGAACTGATTTTAGAACTCCTTTATTGAACCGTGGAGTATGGATTCTAATATACAATTTACACCATGGTGTTTTGATGGTTTGATTCATTATATTCTATTGCATTAAATATTTTTATAAAAAAATTGAAAGCCTATAGTAAATCTAAAAACCCAAAGAGCGTCCAAAACAGATAAAAAAGTGAGAAAGATATAGTTGTTTTAACTACGATTGAAGGCTAAGCTCACTAGAGCTCTAATCACATGCAATTTATACATGTAATTATATGATTATTAATGAAAAATTAAGGCATAAAAATTCCATTCTATGCATGTTATCATACTTTGAGTGCATATCTATCATTTCATAGAATTTTTAAGTTATAATATAAAAATATATTATTTTAGGGATAATTATGCATAATTAAAGAATATATATTTTATTTTAGAGTAGATTATTCCTATCTATATTTGAGATTTTAATTGCATTTTAATATAAAATCATAAGAGAAAATACTTGTTATACATGTATTTTTCTAGTTTTATTTTCCAAGAGAAATGATGATGTTGGATATTTTAGATGCTATGCTAGGTATGATGATGATGATGATGTGATTTGAGAAATAGTCCGACATATGAGGGAGGATCTATGAAGTGATATCAGTGAGGGGATAAAGTAGAAAATCAGAGGGGATATAATAGAAGGATAATGAGGAAATAAGAGAATAGAGAATAGAAATGGATATTAAGGGAGTTTATGATAGAGAATATTAAATAGAGAATTATGAGAGGGTATGATAATACATAGGGAGAATATAGGAGAGGAAAGAGGAGGAAATGGATCGGATAATGAAAGGATGATGATTGCGGAAAGAGAGATACTAAAAGAGAATAATAGATATTTAATGGCGGGAATAGAGGGCAATACGTATAATATTTAATTATTATTATGTTACTATAAGGGAATAGTTAATATTATTTTGAGATGAGATAGAAAATAGAAAGAGAGGATGTCTATGGTGGGGAAAGTGGAATACGGGATAGGTGAGAGAAGAATGCGGAGGCGAGAACGACAAGAGTGTGATAGAATTTAAGAAATGAAAAGGAGACGAGGGTGCGGAACGGAGACGGGTGAGAAATGTGTGATGATGTGGACTTATAGTATTAAGAAGCGAACTGTTTTCACGTAAAAGAATTGAGGATCATTACATGATCAGGATGGTGAAGCCGACGCTCGGGATTTGCTCCTCATGATAGAGAATGTCCTCGGTGAATCTCTGATGGAAGATGGATGAAAGACGGACAAAAAGGCGGGAGAAAAGAGAGGGAGGTAGAATCGGAGAAGTGGGAATGCGGGAGAGGCACAGGAAGAACAATGAACACAAGGATAAATCGTAACCAAAGGCAACCAATTTTTATCAATAATCAACATCCTTGTTCTCCAATAAAATTTGCGTTTTGTAGAAATTAGAGAGGAGGGAAGTTAAACGGGCGGTTATTGCCATCGGGAATGCTTTTTGCGTCTTTTTGATGCCTGTTACGTGTCGCCTGCAATTGGATTGACATCGATCTTGGACATGGATTGGTTGATCTTCATTTGGTTATTCTCCAGACTTAATTAGGCTACAGGTGGAGAGGCAGATGACGGAGATGACCAGGTTCCCGTAGTTTTCCGCTGTTGTACTGTCTTCCGAGATTGCAGTATCAGAGATATCGCATTTATTCTCAGATGGTACCTGCGTAATTTCCGTTGACCGCGGAGAAGAAAGTGGGGATATAGAGTTTAGCGTTGACGTGGATAGTATAATTCTCTAGGAACGTATCCGTTTGAACTTTCCGCAGCTTGTTGATGTGCTATCGAGCGTCGCCGTTAGGACAGGGTTCCGTTGTGAGGAAGCTCACGAAAGCAATAGGACGATTCTCATCATCAATAAGAGTCCCCATTTTCATGAGAGATTGTAAAACTCCTTAAAGTTCCGCAAACTGTGGCAGTGGCGTCGGACGATTTCCGTGAGTATCGCACGCCCCTGGAGCGGGTCGTTGTTGCCTCGACAGATAGATATCGACGGACGTTGAATCCTTGGATGCTCACTATATGCCCTCACATCTCGATCTTGTGGATTTCATCGTAACGGACGCCTTGTCCGGATCTTACGAAGTCCGCTTCTCTTTGTGGGATCTTTATGCCTCATCGTTTTATATTCTTGTATCGCCGCTTTCTCCACCATCTCTAAATCTCTATCTCTTGCAGTCGAAGATTCCTGTAAGGAAATGAAGAAGTTCGACGCGTGAACGCAGTCACGCAGAGATAGGCAACAGAGAGTGATAAGGCATCAGGCTGACTCTTCGTCTTCCAATCGTGTCGAATATCATCTTCTTTGAGCTCGGATATTTAAATCACGTGACTGTGGTATTTCTCTTGCTTTGCTTCTCTCTTATGACAGTCTAATACTTTCCTCGTCTTGGATTACCTTTGTAATCCTCGGGAGCTGAATCCTCATTGGACTTTGTCTTCTTCTTTAGTTGTAGGACTCAAGGTCATGACTTTGCTCAACTTCAGTAGTTTCTTCTCTTGTTATCTGTCCTTAATCGTCGCCGAGTAGCCTTCATTCTTCTTCTTAATAAGCAGAGTCTAGAAATAGGGGACTTGTCGGATTCTCCCCACAGTGAACTTCTCTCTTCAGTAGAAATAGGGAATTTGTTTAGAGGGGAGGTAACTCTCCTTGTTGATTCTTCCTTCAAGCTTTTCAGAGATGGTTTGTAGGTATCTTCTTTGATCTCATAATGGTAAGAAGGTGATATTCCATTTCCTCTTCAATTGTGTTTGACTTGAAATAGAATTCAATGGCCATGCTTCCATATGTTATAATATTTTAGATCTCTCCTAAATTCTAACTAAGAGAGGTTTTCAAAGAGAAGGACATTTAATATCAAAAGGATTCCTATTAATTTTGAGATCATTACTTTATAGATATACAAGGTACCTATGATATGGTGGATATGGTTTGGAAAATAGGGAACCTATATCAAGGTAAAAGGGTGGTTGACTTGGTCCATTCAAGGAATTCTAGGTTTCTAAAGATAAGGATTAAATGTTTGACCAAGTCAATCTTTAGATCAGTATAAAATGGGGAAAGGAGGGAAGGTAATTCCCTTAAGATCTACACTCTCTTTATTTATTTAGAGAGGTCCTTTTCATCCATTTAAGGAATGGATAATTTCTCAAATTAGTAGATAAGGAGGAGGAGGATAGGTGCACTTAGAACCCTTGTGTTCATTTTTTTAAAAATAATTCTCCATCAAATGAGTATATTTTTGAAATAAAAATTTACTCTCTTTTTATTTATTAAATTTGATATTTTATAATGGTAGATCTAACAAAAAAAAATTAGATTAATTTGGAGTTGTATTTTGAAAGTTATAAATTTTCTAAATTTTAGGGATTTTCATGGAATTTTTCCAAAATTTTGGATTTATTTGTGTTTATTTTGAAATTATTTCAATTTAAAAATATTTATTTTTTTCAAAATCACACGCTGACGTGGTGGAATGTATCATGTGTCACCACGTGATGACGTATGCACGTGTCATGTGGCACACACGTTTAATAATGAGATAAACATCCTTATAAGGATATAAGATAACCAATTATCTCACTCCCTTATTTATACACACTTTTTGTCTCAATTTTTTCCATGTGGGACTATGTTTCTATTTTATTTTACGTAGGTCATGTGGCGTGGTATGAAGCGTCCAATTGACATGAAAGGAAATGATTTAATCTTAGCCCTCAATTTTTACTTACTCAACAGGGTATACGGTGTACTCTAGTTGGATGTAAATTTGTATTTTTAAATTTTTTTAATCTTAGTTGTTTATTTGAGGAATTGTAACAGCTGAGAATAAATGCGCCCGATAGACTTCTGTGGATGTGAAACATCATTTGAAGTGTTCGATGAAGATTGAACGGTTACCGTAACACAAAAATTGATCTTCATGCGATGACACGACATAATCTGGATGCTCCATCAAGGATCCAATATCCAGGACTTAATGATGGCAATTCATCTTTGAAAATTTAATCACGACTGTTGATCGAAGATGAACAGATGATCGAATGGCCACACCAAATTTCAACTCTAATTTATACTCTCTCTCTTCTATGGGAAATGTATTCTTGGATTTTTTGAGTAATCAAACTATTTAGACATATCAATCCTTGAATCTCTTACTTTCTTCCTCTTCTAGACTCATTTATGTGTCCAAGGAGAGGTTGAAAGTGAGATTTTTTTGAAAGAATAGGGAGATTTCACTTCTTGAATGCCGAATATCATTTTCGAAAACACGGAATGAAAAGTCTTTGATCTAGTCAGCAATTAGATCATTTCAAGCATGATTTTGGGTTAGATTATGTGTTTTACTCCTAATCTTTTGTCATCATTTTGAGCATTAGGTTTTAATTTTGAAGATTATATTAGATTAACTTTTAAAAAATTTATCGACTTTTCTCTCTTCACGATCAAATTTTCTACCTAGAACTTGCTCCTTGATTTCCCAACAAATAATAATTCAAATTATGTGATTTTTGGATTCCATGGATTCATCTTGGAGTTTTCTTTCCTAATTGATTAAAATACCTAATTTCTCATGTCAATTCCTCATCTGATTTGTCTTCTTGTAGAAGATACACATCCTTTAGGAAAAGAACACTTTTGGTAAGAACCACCTTTTATTCTTCAAGTGAAAATAGTATTCAAAAGTTTTAATTGGGTATCCAAGAAACCTATTCTAGCTTGTCACTTTTATCATGGGTTGATTATCCTCAAACCTTAAAAAACTTAAATTTTGGTTTCTCTCCTTTCCAAATCTCATATGGAGCATAGGCAAGACTTTTTTAGGTAATACGTCCAATAGATGTGTAGTTTGATTTTATGTATATCACCAAAGAAATACTAGTAATCCAGATAAGCTCATCATGGATCACACCATACTCATCAAGATTTAATTCCTCGTCTCCAATATAACTATTTTTTTGAGGTGTGTATGGAGGGGCAAGCAGAGAGAGGATCAGATTATCCTTCATAAATTGTGTGAGCTCCATACTCTAGTATTCACCAACACGATCATATCAAAGAATTTGATATCATGTCTAGCTAACTTGGGTGGATACTAGCTAACTTGGGTTTTTGATAACTCTAAAATATAAGTCACATTCATGCACCATTTATTATGTTTAAGGATTGATAAATAGTGTAACCATGAGAATATCTCTTTCTATATGACTGAATGAGGTGAAAATATGATTGGCTTGTCATGCCTCATTTCTTAATTTTTGATTATATTATGAGATTAATCCTATTTGACTTCTTGGAAATCAAATGGTTAAATTCTCACATTTTTATGATTAATGTGGATACAAGGACTTAGGTGGCGTTTAATGGCATGCAAACTATCTAGAAGGAGAAGAAGAAAATGGGTACTCTACCTTTTTAGGAGGTTAGTCAAACCTATCCAGCTTTTTAGGAGGATAGTTAAGCCTTTTCACACTTTTAGGAGGTTGGTCAAGCCTTTACACCTTTTTAAGATGTCAATCAAACCTTTCCACATTTTTAGGAGGACGGTCAATCCTTTCCGCCTTTTTAAGTGGTTGGTCAAGCCTTGTCATACCTTTAGGAGGTTGGCCAAACTTTTCCAAATTTTTAGGAAGTTAGTCAACCACCTTCTTAGGAGAGTCAACCCATTTCACCTTTTTAGAAGACTAGTCACTCCATTTCTCTTGGTAGTCAAAGATAGTCAAAGTGATTCTTGACAAGTCAAAGGTGGTCAAAGGCATTCATGAAGGTTCAAAGAGGTCAAATTTCTTCTCTTTTATTTATTATTAATAAATTTATATATTCCATATTTTTAGGAAGAATCTATATTTATAGGAGGAGAGAGATGTAAGTCAATCTCCTTAGGGAAGTGGTAAGGCTAACATGTCTTAGAGACTGATACCCCCACTCCCTTACTGACGAAGCGTTTTTGTGTGGTCGTTAAAACACACAAACGTTGGTCAAAAAAAATTTATAAATCCGAACTCATAAAGACAAAGATATAAAATCAAGTAAAGTGTAAGTATCGGGTCGATCCACATAGAACAAGGTTGACTTTTATTGCAGAGTTGACTTGGTCAAACTTAGGTTTACAAGAAGTTTTAAAGAAGTAAAAAGGATATGTTATGAATGGAAATGATATAAACATACTAAATAGAGGATTTTAAGATTTAAGATCTCGGATTTGATAGAGAAAAGTCAAAAGTCAAAGTCAAACGCATTGACTTTGATCAACAGTCAAAGTTCTATAAAATCAGAGAATTAGAAGATGTCAGAAAATTATGATAATTATATATTTCAAAACTAGTGGGAAAATGGAATTTATTGATATAAATTTCGTGATTTTTGGATAAGAAATGGATTTACTATGAATTATTCAAAATCAAAGATCAGAAAAATCCCAAAATAAACACTTCGGAGAAAATCTTCAAATTGACTTATCAAATGATATCCAAATCTTGCAATTGAAATATCAATAGAAAGTTTAAGAACCAAAGGATTTTAAAGAGACCAAAATAATCGAATTCCGATCTATATTTTGAAAGTAATTGACCCCGAAAGTCAACGCTCAAATTTGGATTGAAAATAAACATTGCTCGATCAAACATTAAATTGAGGGGTCAAATGATCTTGGAATTCGATTAAATTTTCTATGCACAGAAAGCTGACAAAACAAGGAATCCAATGAAACTGGAATCAAGTGATTCGAAATTATAATTAATGAGATATCTATGTTTGATAATCAACAAAAATTGATCACTAAAATTGGGCAAAAATATGAACTTAACTACTTCTACAATCTAATTACCTACCTAATTCTAATCTAAATTACATGAATTGCAAGAATGACTTACGAATCGCGCTACTAACCCGATTGATGCGATGATTTGGTTTCAATTCACGTGGATTGAAGAGTATTCCTCGGTTTCGTCATCGACGTACGTTCGAAATTCAAGGGGAGATTACGATCGTTTCTTGTAATCAATTCGTGATTATCATGCTTCAATGGCTGCGGAATTTGACTCTAGGAAGCAGAGGATCACAAAGAACTTAAGACCTTCTTCGAAAATTTGCTTAATTTCTTCACGAATCGATCAAAATTTACGCTTACAAAGGGAGAGAACATCTATTTATAGAGAAGTTTGTGCGAAATTGGTGGATCATGGCCCACGACGCAGATTTCACTCCGTGTGATTTCAGTCGTTGGATCGTGCAAAATCAGTGGGATCGTGGCCCATTACACGGATGCCACTCCGTGTGATTTCAGCCATCGGATTGCGCAAAATTGGTAGGATCGTGGCCCATGACGCGGATTCCACTCCGTGTGATTTCAGCCGTCCAATCGCGTGATTTAATCCCGACCGTCCGATTGCACGATTTAATCCCGACCGTCCGATATCACTGTTCACGCCACACAGGCACCACGTAGGCATCCATGTGGGCTTGCGTGGCCCCGCCATGTGTCAGTATCGCGCCACGTCACCTCTGCGAGTCCCGTGCGATTAAATAAATCCTGAAAAATCAAAATAAAATCCATAAAAATTCTAAAAATTAAGAAATTCATAAATTCATTTACATAATTTCTTTTTAACTCAAATTTTCTCCATTGGATCACAAATTCCTTCATCTTTAATATTATGCCATCTAAAAATACAAATTAAAAGAATCATATTGGATAAATTTCAAATAACATTGATAATTTCTTAAGAAGTCTATTTTATATCATCCAACGATTCTCTTCTTGAAATTAAATCTTCCAATCGTCTACTAAAGTCAAAGTAAATTAAGGGAAGTAATTGTAAAATATTAAACATCTATAGAGCACATAATTAACCCTAAATAATGCATAAATATGGACTTTAGTAGAATGACATACCAATCGAGAAAATTCATAAAAACTATGATAACATGCATTATATTCACATAAAATAAGCATGAATATGAGTTAAATAAGATAAGAATTTAAGTTATAAATGCATGTTATCACTTACCTCTTTAAGGAAGTGGGCCCAAATTCTTAGGAGGGACTCTCTCACCTTCTTAGGGAGTGTTTATGGTCCTGGCGTATGGATTTAATCTCCACCATTCATTTGGTGGCACTCAAAAAGACTAAATCTCCACCATTAATCCAAAGAAGTCTCTAAAACCTACCATATAAAATAAATTTCTTCTTACTTTTTTTCTCTCTCTTAACATCAAGCTAGCAAAGGAAAAAGAGAGGTTTAGGCCCAAGCTTGGCATTTTTTGGTGTTCAAGTTTGTAATTCAGGGAAGATCAATATCATAATGAATCTAGTATCACCGGGCCTTAGGCTGGCATAAAAAATGGGGTTTGAGAGGATTTAGATCTGATTTTCTCTTGTAATCCTCTCAATGGATAATGTAAACCCTATTTCCCTTTATATATTTTAGATATGTTCTCTTTTCTTCAAAAAATCTCTCATCATTACGCGATTTCATGATAACCTAACGTAGCCTTAGTGCAGGAAAAAAGTAGAATAGAAACTTAAATCCACAAGCCTTCATCTACATGAAGGATTAGAGTTTGAATCCACAAAACGAACTGATAACATGTAATTTCATGCATTAATATCATGTATTTTATGCACTTTTCCTAAAAATATAATCATAAATGCATGTTATCATGATTAAAATGATAATTCTTATATTTTAGAAGATATTCTTGAATTTTCATAAATTAATAACATTTTATGAGCATTTAATGACATTGATTTATCAAGAATATAAATTTTTTTAAATAAAAATGAATTGACTTTTTTTCAAGATTTTTAGAATTTTTAGGGAATTTTTAGAAAAGAAAATATTTTTTAAAGGAAAAAAGATGAGAGAGAGATGTTCTCTCTCTCTCCTCCTATCCTCACTCTCTCCTGAATTTCTCTCTTTCTTCTTCCTCTCCCCCTTTTCTCCTCCTGAGTGCAAGAGAAGGGGAGAATGCATAAGAGAAGAGCGTCTCTCCCTCTTGTTCTATTGCACGCGCGCATGTGCCCTTAAGGAGGAGGGGGAGATTCTTCCTCTCCTTCCCTAATCCCTCTTTTTTTCCTCTTTCTTCCTTCTCTCATGCGTGCATGAAAGTGCACACACAAGGGAGAGGAGGAGGAAAATTTCTTCTTCCTCCCTCTTCCTTCTTCTCTCTTGCATAGCGGAATTCTCTTCCTTTGCAAGTGAAACTTCCCCCTATCTCTCTTGTGCGATGGATTTCCATTGCCCGTGAGCCTTCCTTCCACTCTCACCCTCTCTTGCGTGACAGAAGCAATTTCCCTCATGCCTCCTTCGCGCCTTCTACTTATTTTATGCGTCACAATGCACCTCAGCTATCCTATCTCTCACATAGAAATTTTGATTCTTCTCTTCCTCCTTTCGTAGATCCCCTCTCTTCTCCCTCACGCATTATATTCTCTCTCATTTATTTGTTGTTCTTCCTCTCTCTCATGCGCGAGAAAACCATCCCTCCTATCTCGCTTCTTCACTCTCGTCCTGCGCTTCGATCGCTTCTTGGCCATCGCGAGGGAGAGGAGAGAGTATAGAAAAGAGAATAGAGAAGAGAGAGGAAAGAGGAGAGAGTAGATAGTAGAGAAGAGAGAGGAAAAAGGAGAGAGAAAATAATGTTTTTTAGTTTCAGGTTTGACTCAAGGTTTGACCAAGCAGTTTTCATGAGGAGTGGTTTGATCGGACCAATTTGAGGAGAGAGAAATCTAGATCATATCTAGAAATGATCCAAATTAAAATCATGATATCTCATCTTCTTGATCGAGTTAAGGGCTAAAATTTTGTGGGCATGATTTGTCATTTAAAGATCTATAAATTTTTTTGGGCTGATTTAAGTTCAAGATGAAAAATTAGTTATCTAAATATTTTATTGCGTGCCTCTAGTATCGGCTAGCTAGAAGGAAAACAATAGTGATTGATCATTCTTCATATATAGAACACAATTTTTAGTGAGTTTCTTCTCTTGTATATTCATTCCTCATGTTGGATGCAAGACACCTAGTCCGAGAGAAATGTATGGGCTCTCGAAAGTATGTTTTGATTAAAGAACATCACTAGAGTGTGTTTTCATCATGAATCCTTAGAATAGAATCATTTTCTATCTGTATTTTTCTATTTTTTCATATTTTAATCAATATTTTCATCTTTTCAAACCGTAAAATCACTTTTCATCATCGATCAAAGATTTTCAATTTTCAATAAGAGTTTGGAAGCATTTGATTAGTTCATTTCATTCTCGTGCACATCTTCTTCCTTTCATCGATCATGTTTGCTTTATAAATCTAAAAGTATTAAAAAAACTTCTTGATTTTAATCTTTTAACCTTCCTCCTTGTGGATTTGAACTCGACTCGCCAGTGTTCTAAATTTAAATCCAAATTTGAAGAGTTGAGTATAATTTTTTGATACTTAACTACACGCATTTAACAACCATATTTTTCCGTATATCACTAATATCTTTAGTATTTTAATCCACAAGGGATTGTACTTGAATCCACAAGAACAAAGCACTCTTTAACAATGAGAACGCTCAAGGGGAGAAAGCGAAGCTCTACAAAAAAGGGATAACTTCAAATTGTGTCCCTTAAGGGTTATAATGGGGGCCTTATATAGGCCTAAAAAAAGGGTCATCCAACTAATTTGACCCATGAAAAGACAAACACAAAATTCTTCAAAATATAAATCTGATAGCATGCACGTGTCAGGGACAAAACTGAAAAAGGAAAAGGAAAGTTTCTAGGCTCTATCAGGCCTCAACAGGCAGATACTTACATATTCCAAGACTTGCAAAATCAGTTAATAATATTTGTGGGTCTCTAGGTCATCTTCTACAGAATTTTTCAAGTTCTAGAGATTTTTCCCTTGGCCCAATTAGCTTTAAATGGGACTTTAATGTGGACTTGTTTAGCAATATATAAATGGGTTGTGGGCTTCATTCTAGGCTACATCATAATCCAATTTTCAGCTTTCTTTCATAATTTCTCCATACCATTTTTCTCATCTGTCCATTCCATTAGTATGTTATCAATCTTTTCCTCATTATTTATCATAAAATATAAATTATATATCTATTTATAATTTCGTTCATACTATATTTCATTTCTTTGTTCTTCCATATTTTCTCAAGAATCCCTTCTACTGTTATTTCTCCCCATAATAGTATCTCTACTCCCTAGAAGCACTAATTTCATTACCTAGGCTCCCTAAGGGTTTGACCCTTTTTTACCATTATAAAAAGTGAGGAATTATATATATTGTTTCATAAAATCAATTAAAAATGATTAAAAATATCTTGAAATCGAGATCATTAGTTTTATTCTCTTAACGAAGTCATATTATCTACCCTTATCTTGGGTGGACGTAGAGTTACATGGATCAATATGTACATGCTATAATATGACCTTGGAGCCCTCATCATAGTTATTAAATGTAGGTTGTTTCCCATGAGGCAAAACTCACAAGTCACTAATGATCCAAAATCAAATTCACTTTAGTATTCCTCATCATACAACATTTTTGTTTTAGTAGTGCTAATATGATTTAGGCTAAAATGCTACAAGAAGGTTTCGTGCTCACAATTTCTTTATAAAGAAAACATTGAAATGGAAATCATAATGCAAAACACAAGTCAAAACTGATTCAAAATAAAACTCATCAAGGTATTCCTTATTATTAAAGATTTGTATTTTACTAGTGCCACCATGAATGGACCTAAGTGCAACTAATGGACAATGTTTACATAATTTCACTATTCTTAAGGACAACCTGAAGATACAAATCATAGCGCAAACCATATAAGGGGTATAAACCATTGACTAAGGGCATTGACACAATGACTTTATTCAAATAAATTGAAAATTTTTTTGTTGGAAATAATTAATTAAGACAAAGTTCCATTCTTCATTAATCTAGGGCCATAATAGCCATCATCAAAAGAAAAACTATTCTCTAGTGATAAGCATGAGGTTCATTGTCCCTACAATGATCAATGCAACTTTAGATTTCTTTTTGAGCCTCAGCTCAACCACTTCTATTCAGAATTTATTTTACTTGTCATCAAATGCAATTCATTGCAGATATGAGATACACATCGAGCATCATCCAAACTTGATGAGGAATCTCTAGAAGATGAGTAAAAGTCTATCAAATAGATACCTAAAGAATCTATATACTTCTTGTTTGCTATGAGCTATCTCCTTAAATGTACTTGTAATAATTTCTCTTTCAATGCCCTTTAGAACCACACAGAAGAGAATTACCATATGCATTTCTATCCTTTTTTCTAGAACTATCTTCAAATGTCTCTTCCCATTTTCTCTTCAAAGAATGAGGCATATTCCTCTTCATGTTAGTCCTACCAATAGAAAAGACTTGGATTATTTTGGATGAAAGCCTCCCATGTTGTGTCCAACTCCAAGCACAACCAAACTTTCAACTCACTCAATCCTCTTCAAAGTATAAGTTTTCAAGAAGACTTGTCTAAAATTCAAGCCTTGAATTGAATCTTTGATACGTCATATCTTTGAGTTCTACTCTACTTTGGAAAGTTCTGCATCACATAAAGCATGATTGTTCTAGAAACCATGTAAGCATGTTGCCTTTGCAAATAATTTCTCATTGAGGAGAACATGTAATGATGGCCCATAGTGGAGTCTTTCTTCCATTTCTATTTCCTTATGATCTCCTTTTCAAGGCATCCAATGCCAGCTCAACAAGGCCATCACTCTATAGGACGTCGACATTCCCTGATACTCAAGGACAATATTTAAGTTTCTAAGTGCAATTTCCTTTAATTTTATTAGCCTAAGTAGTGGACAATGTATCATGATATTTTGATCATCCTTTGATTCAAAGAATCATCCAATCTTAATTAAAAATAAAATATTTTTTTCAAGAGAAAATCGAGTTTGCTTCCTTCTTGTTCTTAAATTATCTTTTCTATCTAAGTTTTTAATGGTTGATTCTATGTATTTTTTATCATCTTCTTTTTTTTTGTGTAACTTTTAGTGTATTGACAAAGCGTTTTATGCGGTCGTTAAAACACACAAACGTCGGTCACACAACATTTATAATTCCAAACTCACAATAACAAAGATATAAAATCAAGTGTAAGTATCGGGTCGATCCACAAAGAACAAGGTTGACTTTTATTACAAGTTGACTTGGTCAAACTTAAGTTAAAATAAGGTTTTATAGATGTGATAATGATAAGTAATTAATAGATACGATCTAAATATATGAGATAAGATATTTTAAAATTTTAGATTTCTGGTTTTACAGAGAAATGTCATCAGTCAAGGTCAAAGCGTTTACTTTGACCAACAGTTGACTTTCTAGAAATCAGAGAATAAAAAGAGTTTAAAATATTATGAAAATTATATATTTATAATCTATAGAGAAAATAGAATTTATTGATATAAAATTCATGATTTTTTGATAAGAAATAGATTTACTATGAATTATTGAAATTGAAAGATCAAAAAAATCCCGAAATGAACACTTCAAAGAAAATCTTCAAATTGACTTAGCAAATGATATCCAAATGTTGAAATTTATAGATCAATAGAAAGAAAAAAACTAGAGGATTCCAAAGAGACGAAAATCTTAAAATTTTAATTTATATTTTAGGAGTAATTGATCCCGCAAGTCAATGCTCAAATTTGGATTGAAAATGAACTGTGGTTGGTCAAACGTTAAATTGAGGGGTCAAATGATCATGGAATTTGACGAATTTGCTATCCACGGAAAGCTAATGAAACAAGGAATCCAATGAAAGAATCAAGTGATTCGGAATTATAATCAAAGAGATATCCTTGTTCGAAAATTGACAAAAAGCAATCACTAAAATTGGGCGAAAATATGAGTTTAACTACTTCTACACTCTAATTACCTACCTAATTCTAATATAAATTACATGAATTGCAAGAATGACGAATGAATGATACTAGTAACCCGATTGATGTGATGATTTGGCTTCAATTCACGCCGATTGAAGAGTATTCCTCATATTCATCTTCGACGTACATTCCGCATTCAAGGGGAGATTACGATTATTTCTTGCAATCAATTCGTGATTATCATGCTTCAACTGATGCGGAATTTGACTCTAGGAAGTAGAGGATCACAAAGAACTTAAGACCTTCCTTCAAATTTGCTTAATTTCTTCACGAATCGATGAAAAGTTGAGTTTACAAAGGGAGAGAACATCTCTCTATAGAGAAGTTTGTGCGAAATTGGTGAATCGTGGCCCACGACGAGGATTTCACTCCGTGTGATTTCAGCCGTCAGACCGCGCGAAATCGGTGGGATCGTGGCTCATGACGCGGATTTCACTCCGTGTAATTTCAGTCGTTGGATCACACGTAATCGGTGGGATCGTGGCCCATGACGTGGATTCCCCTCGTGTGATTTCAGCCGTCCAATCGCGCGATTTAATCCCGACCGTCCGATTGCGCGATTTAATCCCGACCGTCCGATTGCGCGATTTAATCCCGACCATCCGATATCACTGTTCATGCCACGTAGGCACCATGTAGGCATCCATGTGGGCTTGTGTGGCCCCGCCATGTGTCCGTATCGCGCCACGTCACCTCCGCGGGTCCCGCGTGATTAAATCAATTTTGAAAAATCAAAATAAAATCCAGAAAATTCTGAAAAATTAAGAAATTCATAAATTCATTTATATAACTCCTTTTAACTCAAATTTTCTCTATTGGATCACAAATTCCTTCATCTTTAATATTATGCCATCTAAAAAGACAAATTAAAAGAATAGTATAGGATGAATTTCAAATAATCATAGATAATTTCTTAAGAAGTATATTTTTGTATCATCCAACATTCTCTTCTTGAAATTAAATCTTCTAATCATCTACTAAAGTCAAAGTAAATTAAGGGAAGTAATTAGCCTTGTAAAATATTAAACATTCATAAAGCACATAATTAACCCTAAATAATGCATAAATATGGACTTTAGTAGAATGGCACACCAATGGAGAAAATTCATAAAACTATGATAACATGCATCATAATTACATAAAATAAGCACGAATATAAGTTAATTAAGATCAGAATTTTAGTTAAATATGCATGTTATCATGTATCTAATCCAAGATCTTTTTGGCTAGATTCTATTTTTTTCACTTGTTGGTTCTGATTCTCCAATTCAAGATATAATTTTTGTAGAGTAAGATCTTTTTTTAATTTCTATTGATGTTATTATTTCGACTAAAATTTGTATTTCTATCAATGTTTAAAATAAGAAATTGGATTGGTATATTCCATGGTTTAAGCGTATATTCATCATAAAGTAGTCCAAAGTTTGGGAAGAACCAAGATTCTAGATTTGATATGGGACTCTATAGTCTGTCTTTATTCATTCCCATTCAATCAAAACTAGTATGTCAAATGATGTGCATCTAATATGTCACTAAGTGGTTTACGCGACAAGATTTATGGTTTACTCCAAAAAGTTTTAGTAACATAAAATGCACACATGAAGGGAATTAGATGTTTGATTAAATAAAAGATCTAGAATTTTAGGCATTGAGTGTTAAAAATGGATCTCCTCTAAAGTTGATTTTAAAGCAAGTCATTTTGATTTATTAGGAGGATAAAAATCAAGAAAAATTCAGGAGAAAGTGATTTTGAGAATTTGGAAGAGAGAAACTAAGAAAAGAGGAATTAAATATTTTCAATCGACTTGGTCTCTCATCAAATCTTAATCAAAAGAGAAGTAAATGTCTAGGTGAGAGGGAATTGGGACTTAAATGTGGCTTGAAACCGTGCTTGGTCTCATAGGCATGAGAGACTTGCTCTACAGCGTGGAGAGATGATGACAAGAAGAAAAGAAAGAACGAGTGATGGGGAGAGAAGAATGGGAAAAAAATATTGACAATATAATAAGAGAGGTTAGGGAAGAGAAATAGAGAATGAATAGGATACAACTAGTTCATTTTATAGTTCCTTTTCTCTCCACCCTTTGGAATCAAGTAGTTGATGATCCATGCCTCTCATAAGCTTTTTTTCTATGGCTGAATATGGTTCACTTCTTAGGCTAGGCTCATGAGTTCTATGGAACCTTCTTTGCCCAACCTCCCTTATAGCTCTAACTCATCCCAGTTTCTTGTACCAATTGGCCCTTGTCCATGTGAGCACATTTCCCTGATTTGACAGGTCAAATTTGGCCATTAGCTCATCTTTTTCAGCTCAAATGATAAAATTCATTAGGCTTTAGCTTCCTCGGCCTTATCAATGTTTCTCACATGTTCAAGAACTGAGGTAGAGCTTTTAACTTTATTTTGATCTCAAGAGATGCATTTGACCACTATCTTCCTCTATAAGACCTTTTGTAGGGTTTGACTTAATCAACTCATAGAAAATTCTATGAATCCAATTGAGAACTAAAATTTAATATTTAAAATCCCAACATAATAACTAATATTCTTACCGTTTAATCCCCGGAAAAAGAGGGTAAGATAATTTTTGTGATCCAAAATAAAATCAAATTAATATCAAGATCATTATTTTCACTTGATTACATGTGTTTTCTATCATTGTTGTGTATTGATTTCTTAGAATAAAAGATTCCAGTATAGTGTTGATTAAGTCAACACAGACTGGTCAATTTTGTATTGATTAGGTCAACACCATAGAACAATGAATTTTGTGTTGATTAAGACAATACTATAGAAAGGGTCAAATTCACAAACAAGTGAGGTAAAGAGGTTAGATGTTTGAATGGAAGATGAGAAACTGAAAAGAAGCATGTGAAGATAAATATGGAACAATGAATCTTGTGGTTTCTTCATGAATTAAGAGATAATTGAATATTTATATGAGAAAATTAGATCAAAGAAATGGATTGAGATTAGATGATTTCATGATGAGAAGAGTAGATGGCACAAGTGATGGATCGATGCTCTATGATGTGAGAGATATGATGTCAATGCTACTAAATTAGATGAAAAATAAAAAGAAAATATAACATCGACTACTGATGGATACGAATCCAAGGAAGAGGATGATTCGAGTCTTAGCACAAACCCCATTGCAATGCCCCTCTTAGGCCAGGTAATGCTTTTGCCGCCCTAATCACAATCCTTGCTTGATTTCTTGTCCACCACAAGAATGAGCATAAAAAAATACTCCACATGGGCTTTGCCCTCCTCTCCTTTTTCTTCTAGTATCTTGATGCTAAGAGGGAGTTTCAAAAAATTGTGAGGAAAGAGAAAATTTAGGTTTTTATGGGTGGATTCCTAGGGTTATAATGTAGAGAGGGGTAAAAGCTTCCATTGATTAAAATCATAATTTTTTTGCCTACTCCTTCAATCAAAGGGTATATGGATGGATAGATTACAAAAATAAGAATCTACCTATAAACTTTCAACTCAAAATTCCTTCTAGAACATGATATATCATGATTTTAATAACAAGAAATCATGGCCATTGATGCATTTGATGGGGTGCATGATAACATGCAATTTTAAATTGTAATTATGTGATTATTAATGCAAATTTAAGCATAAAACATCCAATTTTTATGCATAATATCATACTTTGAGTACATATCTATCATTTCATGCAATTTTAAGTTATAATATCAAAATGCACTATTTTAGGGATAATTATGTATTAAAAAAAACTCTTTTAGAGTAGATTATTCCTACCTATTTTTAAGATTATAATTTGGTTTTAATGTTAAATAATAAGAGAAAATAATTTTTATATACTCATTTATTTTTCTAAGTTTTAATGTATAAGATAAATGAGTGTAATTTTGAAATAAAAATTTATTCTCTTGTTATTTATTAAATTTGACTTTTTAAAATCATAGATTATTTAATTTCTGGTCCAAAAAAATTTGGATTAATTAAGAGCTATATTTTGAAATTTATGAATTTTCTCATTTTTAGTGATTTTTCTTGAATTTTTCTAAATTTTTATGAATTTCCTTTTTATTAAAAATATAAAAAATTAGTTTTTAATGTGCGCTGACGTGGCAGCTGATGTGGGGGCACATGACATGTCACCACGTGGCGACGAGTGCATGCACCACGTGGCGCACAATGTGTAAATGAGGACATATGTGTGTGAGCGCATGTGTGTGCGTGTGTGCACGTGTGTGATTAGTGGGATAAGCATCCTTTTCAGGTTCTGATCCACTTAACACTGATTACTTATATACATGATTTTTGCCTCAAATTTTCTCATGTGGGACTATCTTTTTGTTTATTTTATCGCAGGTGATGTGGCGCAATGAGAAGCATACGATCACGCGATTTAATTGCGATTATCGATCTTGACCTAAGTGAGGGTGTACGCGGCGGCGCACTCTAATTAGGTGACGATTCGTTTTAAAATGTTTTAATCTCAGCCATTCATCTGAAGACTTATAACAACTGAGATTAAATGCGCCCGATGGAATTCAATTGATGCATGGTGACATCTCAAGAGTCGATTCACGATCGGACGAACGCGATCACGCGACGCTTCTTCTTTACGTGTGACGTGACAAAATCTGAGCTATCCATCTTTGATCTAACGGACGTGACTTAATGGCAACAATTCGTATCCAAGAGTTTCATCTAAGCCATTGATTTAAAATGAACAACCAAATCCAACGGTCACACCCAAATTTCTCTATAAATTATATTGTTCTTCAACAATGTAAAACATTCTTGGATGTTTTGAGCTATCAAACTATATAGACATCAAAATCCTTGAATCTCTTCATTTCTTCCTCTTCTTGACTCATTTTCCCGTCAAGTTAGTGTTTGAAATCAAGATTTCATCAAAAGAATAGGGAGAAAAAGTCTCTTCAATGCTTAATTTCGTCTTTGAAATCGCAGAATGAAAATCCCTTGATCCGATGATCAATTGGATCAATTCCAGAGCGGTTTCCGGTTAGATTATGCTTTTTCATCATAATCTTTCATCTTGTATCATTATCTTTGAATTCTGAATCATAGATTAGGTTAATTTTACATTTAATTTTGGTTTTTCTCTCCTTCCTATCGATTTGCTACCTAATTTTTGCTCTTTGCTTTCTTCGCAAATCTCAATCCAAATTGAGTGATTTTTGATTCCGTGGATTCGTCTTTGAGTTATCTTTACAAATTTACTAAAATCCCTAATTTATCACCTCAATTCATGGTTCCATTTGATCGTATTTGAATAACACTTCAAAGATTCCTTAATTCTCCTTTGATTCGATCCTTATTCACTATGATACTATCTAATTCGTTATAATATCTGAAAATTGGTGAGTTTCGAATTATTTTTTACACTTATCCGCTTGTTTTCAACAACCCCGTGGATTCATCTCGTTAGTGCATTATATAGCGCAAAGTGGTGCACTCTAATGAGATTGTTATCAGAGCATGAGTGTAAATAGTGGCAGGAGCTATGTGGACCATATAATCATTCTTATCACAATCAAATGGCCAAAAGAGCTACCAAGTGTCCTGGTGATTTTCTATAGAGAAAATCACTAGATTCTATCTTAACCATCTAATGCTCATTGAATGCATCAGAGTGTGCCACTTGGTGCACTTTGATTGAACCGCATTCTATTGCTTCACTTTAAACAGTGGCACACATGCGGGTTGTTGGATCAAGATCACTAAACTCAAGGTGCAACACATATCACACCCTATTGTTCATGCAGCTTAAAATGACAATACCCCTCTTTCTTTTCAGTTTTTCCTAGACTGTGGGTCCGCCTAAACAGACATTGATTGGCCCATGCACAACTTTGAGGTGGCGAAAAGTGTCTCACACATTTAGTCCCAAATAGGCCACATGAAAGATATTTTTGAGTATATAATGGGTCCATTCTCTTCATTTCTTACAAACCCATTACACACTACGATCTCTCTTGCTGGTGCTAACATGAGGGCTGCCACTTGGACTCCGAGCTAGAGCCATGTAGCAGGCGTTGAGTGTGTGTGCACCCCATCTGTTGAGCCACGTGTCATGGCTTCGTTGGCCACAATAAAAATCTCGTTTTAAACCCTTGTTTACCCCCTAATTACTCTCTAAAATTTTTGAAAAAAATCTCTAGAATATTTCAGAAAATCTAGAAATTATCCTTAACTTTGAACTCCAATTTCTCTCAAACTACTCCTTTTTCCATAAAAATTTTCCATTGGGTCTATAATAAAATGATATGTTTATTTATCTATAAATTTATAAATCATGAAAAAACAAAATATATTATTTCATAAAGTTGAGTTCAACTCAACCTCCTTAAAAGTAAAGGGGTTGACCAACTTAACCTTCTACTAATTATGGATCATGGTAAAATCTAGAATGATCCATCAATTACATGTAAATCTAGTTGATTGTGCCTTTCATGATTTTCAGGTTAATTTAATGCTCCAATTGGGTAGAGAGTTGTTTCTTTCTCTCCCTTGTCACTATTTGTATTTGCCATTTCCTACTCGTGTACCTATGGCATTGTACTCATACAACTCATAGAAGATGTGAGAGTTCAACCCGTTGACTCCATAGAAGTCAACTAGGGTTAGCCTTATGATATATAAATTAAAGAGAATGATGCATGCCAAGACTTATTCATGTTTACACCTAATTAGCTCTAAATAGACGAAAATTATGAGAGGACTGACTTGATGAACATAAAAATATCATTAAAACATGATAACATACATCATATTAGCAAGAATAATGCATTTAAATCTACTTACAATGATGGAAATAAATTGATAACTCATTATCAATGCCTCTACCTATGCTTGTGACATGTCTAGTCTCTTTGCCAACACTACCACTCGCAATTATTTGGGAGACTCTAAGTTATCTCAACCGCCTCTTGCTCTGGGTGTAGATTCATCTTCCTCATCCACCACTGAGCCTCCCACCTTGGTTCGATACTTCTATCATACGACATGCTTCTCTCTTTTGCAGTTCCCTTGACACACTTGATCACAACACAATTCACCTGGCTAGCCTATACCTTTCATAGCGACAATTACGTGTAACCTTCTACATCACTTGACAGAGGAATCTTCAACTCTCAATGACTCTTCTTATAGCTCTTGGTTGAAGATTGACTATGGAGTTATCATGTTGATGTTTCACAATATTAAAAAAAGTATGATCAAATCCCTATGTCGCATCCTCTAGCTCAATATAAAGATGATGTATGCCACCCAGACAAACATTTATCTCATAGAGAACCTCTTCAACTCTCTCCTTAGTTGCAAGTTGGCCAATCTCTCACTTCAAGCGCACTTCAAGTGTCTTTACACACTTATCTAAGAGGTTGATATTTGCCATCCGCCTATTAAAAATCTTCAAACTATTCAACAATACTGCTAGGAGTTTTATGTTGGGGTTTATCTTTACAACTATGACATGCTTTTTTGCCTCTTCTTCATCGACATCGATCATTGACTTAGGGGCTTCATATCTATTAGTTTTATTACCTTGTTTATTTTTCATTGTACCTATCAAGATTTGCATTCTAGATCAGCAATTGGTTTGGACGATGAGAATAGATTGGGAATATATAAGCTAAATGTTTATGAACCCTTCTTTTGGCCTTCGGCCCATTTTTTAGCTTTCACAGCCACCGCCTCCCTTATGTGGCATCATTGTTTAGGCCATTTGTGTTTCGACAAATTACAAAGAACTTTACCTAGAATTTCTCTTAAAAAGTTTGTGTACGAGTCGTGTCAATTGATGTTATCTTGGAAAAAAAACCTGTGGGAAGACTTGTACATTGATCCTTCGAGGAGGCACTGTTGGTGGCGAAGTAGGCTGTGCTTCAGAAGATGTCGAGCTCCCTCTTTCTCCCACAAACTCATCAGCACGAGGAGCTTCAGTAGCCTGCCGCAGGACCAGTACCAGAAACTGCCTTCCCCTTGTTGTCTGATCTGAGAGCAGCTGCACCAATCTGCTGCTGCAGCACCTCCAATTGTCTTTGCAGAGCCTGAAAAGACGTTGGGTTATAACTCATTGGTCAACATTATGGTATTCATTTCTAAATCTTCAGAACAGTTGACTATTTCCAGCGCACCTCTATCTGCTGCTGGAGGCCTTCCGTGCCAGCTGTTCGTTCAAAATGAAGACTTTGTGGGGTCGACTCTGGACTCTTTTCTTGTTGGTCAACATTGTTCTTCAATCTGAAGTCATGTAGTCAAAGTTAACAGCCTCAAAATCAGCAGAAGACGACCAGCACGATGTATAGAAGACTGAGTAAATATGCTAATGACGACAAATATCAATGTCATTATTCTCTGCAAGAAATGATGGTGTGGTGGGGTAGGAAATAGTCAAACCTGACTGTAGGCTGATGACTGAAAGATTTTTGGTACAGAGAAGCCGCTGAAGCAGCAGCTTGTAATCTGATCTCATGGGGAGTTGCATTGACTTTCTGGGAATCACTTTCAGAAGCACCCTCCCAAACGGATGTCTCTGCCACTGTCACAGATCCGGTCAAAACAAGTCATACATAAAATATTTTATTCATAGTCAAGATGTTTATTGAGAACATCACAATTTTTTAATTCTTCAACAGAACGAAGAAGTTTACCTGTGCGGGGTTGATTCTGAGGAGGTGGCTGTCTCTCTGATGATCTGCGAGAGGCATTATCAGGAGGTACGACAAGAGCTCTGCAAGTGGGGCATGTGTACTGTCTCTCCAACCATGATCTCAAGCAATGAATGTGGAACAGATGCCCGCATATCAATTTCTTTGCGGTCACCATTTCCTCACGGCATATGATGCACGTTGCATCACTTCTATTTTTAGAAAACAATGAATTGTAACATTAAAAGACCAAAACTTAGACAAGAACTCATGCATTGATAAGAACTCACGCATTGAGCTCCTCAGTGGTGGCATCAGGGAAGCGTTCATTCATGTTTGACGTGATTCGTCTGTATCTGAGGTAGTCAGCAATCCGGATCCTGAAATTTCTAAATGTCTCATACAGTTCTCGAATAAGGTGCAGGGGTACTTGATAGCTCCTGAAAAAAATGAAGGATAAAATCAGTTTCTTGAAAGAGAAAGGAAGAAGAGAATACAGAAGGGCCGTGGCTTTACATGAAGATAACAGTGAAGAAGAAGAGGTACATGGACAGGTGAAGAAGATCACGGATGAGTTCAAGGTAAAAGGTATAGACAGCCTTCTTTTCCCACTGCCCTTCCATGAGCATGTCACTGATGTAGAATGTGTACTTGATGAATGTCGCCACCGTGGACGTAGCTAATATCATATACCTGTTAGATATAAGGATTCTGGTGAGTATGTGTTCAAGGAATCATTTGTACTGAGCCCCATACAAGATATCCTTCTCGAGCAGAAATGGAGAAGGTGGTCACTTCTATTCTTACTTAAGGTGGAGGTAGAGGAATCATGAACTGATTACAACAATCACAAAATGAAGAAGAAAGAATAAACGTGGTCAAGTCTGTTAGAGATACGCATGCCTTAGTGTCACGGGTATTTTGAATAAAAGGGCTCCAGTCTGTTCAAGAAATACATGCCTTAGTGTTACTGGTATTTTGATCATCTACTCTAATAGGTGGTGGGATCATCTCCCTTAACATCCTACCATCTTGGCAGCTTCCGTTTGCTTTTGGCAAGTGACAATTTGAGGCTAAAAGATAATAATGAAAATAGCCTTTTGAAGAAAAAGACTAAGAGAGCTGGTTCTTACTCAAACGAAAAGAATAATGCAACTGATGCCTCGCGAGTCTTAATCAAGGGTTGAACAGAGCTGTAAAAGGAGATGCAATCCACAAGCAGAAGAAATACCATGAAGGAAACGATACGGACGTGAGAGAGAACTGAAACAGTTGGAGTGGTTTCAATGTACTCAACCCTCTTTTGAGCCATCCAATGAAGAGCTTTGATCAAGAGAAGCGTGGCGACCATCCCCAGAAATCCTACAGAAAAGTCCTGCCGAAAGGTTGTGATCGCAAAAAGAATCTCCATGACCTCTCTCCAAGACTGTTCGTTCAATCTCTCGACTTCTGCTTCTCGGAGAGATCCCAAAAATATGCACTTCACCAGCTGCCATATGAGGCACATGATAACCAGCGCCATGTTCATCATCAGCACGAGGCAGATCTTTGACGTAGATAAATATACCATGGCTAGGTAGAACTGTTCTCTGCTACTGAAGGCATGGTAAATAGCTGCAATCGCACCCAGGAAACTAAGACTCGCATAAGTCCCGAGTCTAATCATTTCCAACACCTGATCAACAAGACGCACATTTAAAAGAAGTGAAAACTCAAATGCAAGAAAGCGAAGTTTTATGTGAAATACGCCGGTAAATTATCAACCCACTGACTATTCTAAAAAAAGAGTTTCTTAACATACAGTGCGCAAATTAGGGCATAATCGACGCGGCGGAATTTCTAGTTTGAGGATCTTCCGAGTGTTCGAAGCACGGCGGAACTGCGGATTAAAAGAATCTCTGGAGAGAAAATCAATAAAATCCCGAGGGAAATTAAACGATCGAAGGAGAAGAGATTTCGGCGGATGGATCACACGGAAAACCGTTGGCATTTCGATCGAGTGACGAAAATTGCAGTCGCCGACCAAATCTGTTAACAGGAACAAATACATGGCGGATTGAAAAAGAAAGAATCGAACCTCTGTCGCTGACGGCGTCAAAAGAGAGCCAACAAATTTGTTCGGGAAACTCCGGTCACCCCTGAGAAATGAGGCAGGCGGTCCAGGAATTGTCGACTGTTCTTTTTCAAGATGCACGGCCGGCGTGCGTTTCCTGGCACATGAAGCTTCTGTACTGACCTCTCGGAATCAAAACCAATCATAATTAGACACGTAGCAAACTCCTACCTCAAAAATCTTTTTCTCTCCGGAAATTAAAAAAAATAACAAGAAGAGGTGGCTAAAGGATACTGGTTAAAGACATTATCGGTAATCGGATTCGGATTGCGTGCCACGTCAGCGATGCCTTTCGTGGGTCCCACATTTGATAGCGACATCCCTCCTCGACTCTATCCAGCTATCCTTTCCATCTCTCTCCTCTTCTTCTCC
Source organism: Lemna minuta (assembly GCA_024174645.1). Classification (NCBI taxonomy): domain Eukaryota; kingdom Viridiplantae; phylum Streptophyta; class Magnoliopsida; order Alismatales; family Araceae; genus Lemna; species Lemna minuta. The sequence goes on from CM044121.1 coordinate 4,294,954, forward strand.
TTCTTATCGCCATCTCGCTGACTTTGATCTAGAACGCCGAACCCAGATTTTTCTTCCGAGTTGCAGATCGCGGTCTACCCGAATCAGGAAGGGAATCATCAGGAAGAAGAGGAAGGTGGTTGCTTCCGCGGCGATGCCATCGTCGTCGTCGTCGTCGACGTCGTCGAGCATCTCGGCGGCGCGGAGCCGCCGCAGCGCGGCTCGGCTGATCGCGCACACGACGGCGGACGCGAAGCTGCAGGCGGACTTTGAGCAGCAGGGCGAGTCCTTCGACTATGCCCAGTCCGTGGCTGCCCCCCGGGCCCAGCCTCAGGTCTCCGCGTACCTGCAGCAGATCCAGCGAGCCAAGCTTATCCAGCCCTTCGGCTGCCTCCTCGCCCTCCACGAGAAGACGCTCGCCGTCCTGGCCTACAGCGAGAACGCCCCAGAGATGCTCACCGCCGCCAGCCACGCTGTCCCCACAGTCGGCGCCGGCGACCTCCCTGCCCTCACCCTCGGCTCCGACGCGCGCTCCATCTTTGCTCCGGCCGGTGCCGCGGCCCTTCAGAAAGCCGCCGCCTTTCCTGATGTCGCCCTCCTGAATCCAATTCTGGTCCATTGTAAGGGCTCCGGTAAGCCCTTTTACGCGATTGCGCACCGTGCCGCTGGCTGTCTGGTCGTCGACCTTGAGCCGGTGCGGCCCTCCGAGGTCCCCGCCACCGCAGCAGGCGCGCTCCAGTCCTACAAGCTAGCCGCCAAAGCAATTGCCAGATTACAGGCTCTCCCCGGAGGAAGCCTGGAGAAGCTCTGCGATGCCGTCGTCAAGGAAGTGGCCGAGCTCACCGGCTACGACCGTGTCATGGTTTATCGCTTCCACGAGGACGACCACGGGGAGGTGGTGGCGGAGGCAGCGGTGCCGGGGCTGGAACCGTACCTCGGATTACATTACCCTGCTACGGACATCCCCCAGGCTTCCCGCTTCTTGTTCTTGAAGAACAAGGTGAGGATGATCTGTGACTGCCGCGTGAAGCCGGTGAGAGTTAGGCAGGAGGGGAGGGTCGCCGAGCAGCTCAGCCTCTGTGGGTCGACTCTACGCGCACCGCACGGGTGCCACGCGCAGTACATGGAGAACATGGGCTCCATAGCTTCTCTGGTGATGGCGGTGGTGGTGAACGATGGAGAGGAAGATGGTGACGACCAACAACAGCAGCAGAGTACCAGGCTGTGGGGGCTCGTGGTGTGCCACCATGGATCCCCAAGGTTTGTCCCCTTCCCTCTGAGATATGCGTGCGAATTCCTCGCGCAGGTCTTCGCTGTTCACGTGAACAAGGAGATTGTGCTGGAGAGGCAGGCTAGAGAGAAAAGCATTCTAAGGACGCAGACATTGCTCTGCGACATGCTGCTAAGGGAGTCGCCAGTGGGGATTGTCTGCCGGAGTCCTAACATCATGGACTTGGTGAAGTGTGATGGCGCTGCCATGATCCACCGTGGTAAGGTCTGGCGGCTGGGCAGTGCGCCATCGGAGAGGCAGGTCAAGGATTTGGCGGAGTGGCTCTGCAAGTGCCATGGGGAGTCTACAGGGTTGAGCACAGATAGCTTGACAGATGCAGGGTATCCTGGGGCGGGGGAGCTCGGGAACACTGTCTGTGGAATGGCAGCGGCAAGGATTTCAGTTTCTGGCGGAGATGTGGTCTTCTGGTTCAGGTCCCACGCAGCAGCAGAGATCCGTTGGGGCGGGGAGAAGCAGGAGGTGGCTGAGGAAGGCGGAGCTGCCGGAGGGAGGAAGCTTCATCCGAGGTCTTCCTTCAAGGCTTTTCTTGAGGTGGCAAAGATGAGAAGTGTGACATGGAAAGACTACGAGATGGATGCAATACACTCGCTGCAGATCATTCTCCGGGGGACAATGAATGGCAGTGTAGTGAAGGCCAGCAGCTCCTCACTCGAGGCGGATGGGATGGAGGAGCTGAGAGCAGTGACAAATGAGATGGTGCGGCTGATCGAAACGGCCACGGTGCCGATCCTGGCTGTGGATGCCAATGGTCTCGTTAATGGTTGGAATCACAAAATTGCGCAGTTGACTGGGCTCCCGGTGCGGCAGGCCATCGGGCAGCATCTGCTCACTCTTGTGGAGGAGTCATCGGCTGACAGCGTCAGAAAGATGCTCTACCTAGCTCTTCAAGGTCGGTGCAACAATATTCTTATTTGCCTCTTTGATTTCCAGTTTTCAGGATCAAGTGTTTATTGCTGTGCCAAAATATATAGCTGATTGCAAGACCTCGACTTTTCATCATGTTTCACGACATCTTTTCAGGGGAGGAGGAGAAGGAGGTGGAGTTCCAGATGAAGACCCACGGTGAGAGGAAGAACGAAGAGCCAGTGATTCTGTCGGTGAATGCCTGTGCTAGCAGGGACCTCCATGGAAGTGTAGTTGGAGCGTGTTTTGTGGCACAAGACAAGACAGAGCAGAAGATTGTGATGGACAGGTTTACTCGCATACAGGGTGATTACAAGGCAATCGTCCTCAATCCTAGCCCACTGATTCCTCCAATCTTTGCCGCCGACGAATTTGGCTGGTGCTCAGAGTGGAACCCGGCAATGGAGAGGATCACTGGCTGGGAGCGCACTGTCGTCGTTGACAAGATGCTCGTCGGTGAGGTCTTCGGCACCAAGGCAGCCTTCTGCGTGCTGAAGAACCAGGAGGCCTTTGTGAGCCTCAGCATTGCCGTTAATGACGCCATGGCTGGGCAGGACACCAGAAAAGCTCCGTTCAGTTTCATTGATCGATCAGGGAAGCATGTCAACTGTCTTCTCTCCGTGAGCAAGAAAGGGGATGCCGAAGGCTCTTCCACTGGTGTCTTCTGCTTCCTGCAGACGGCCAGCCCAGAACTGCAGCAGGCGCTCCATGCGCAGCACCTGTCAGAGCAGGTCATGGCGAAGAGGATCAAGGCTCTGGCCTACATCCGCCACGAGATCAGGAATCCACTCGCCGGCATCGACTTCTCCACGGAGAAGCTCGCCCGTACACCTCTCACCGATGATCAGAGGCAGATCCTTGCCACAGCTGCGAGTTGCCGGCTCCAATTGGACAAAATCCTTGAGGACGTAGATCTGGACAGAATTACTGAAAGGTAAACTGCACATTCGATCGATATTAATCGATCCTGTCATTTTGATTGTACAATCGATCAACAATTTGTTGCACTCGCAGTTGTCTGGATCTGGAGATGGCTGAGTTTACGCTGCGAGAAGTGCTGGTGGCGGCGGTAAGCCAAGTCATGATTGCGAGCAAGCCAAAGGAAGTGGAAATCGCCTGCGATCTCACCAGCGGGATGTTATCCGAGATACTCTGTGGCGATCAATTGAGGCTCCAGCAGATCGTCGCGGATTTCCTCCAGGTTTCCGTCAAATTCTCGCGGATCGGCGGACGGCTTGAGGTCTCCGCAAATTTGAGCAAGGATCGGCTGGGGAAGAACCTGCATGCTGTCCGGATGGAAATCAGGTATGGTTTTCGGTGCACATTGAATGCAGACCCATGAAACCATGGTAATTACATTGCCCGCACGGTGGCTTCAGGATCAAGCACCACGGCAGCGGCGTCCCAGAGGAGCTGCTCGCGCAGATGTTCGGGGAAGCGGAGGACGCGGAAGGCGACGGCGTGAGTCTGCTGGTGTGCAGGAATCTCCTCAGGCACATGAATGGTGACGTCCACTACATGAGAGAGGCCGCCGGGTCCTCCATTATCCTCACGGCGGAGCTGGCATCCGGCCCGAAGAGCCAGAGCTCCACTCTTCATCCTGCTCTCCGCTAGAGAGAATTCTCCGGTCTCTCTCTCTCTCTGTAGATAAGATGTTTTCCACGTGCGAAACTTTTTAAAAGGAGATTGAAGATTGTAAAATATCTGAGATGACATTGGCACGTGCGGAGTTCGATTTTCGGAATTCAGTTGTTTGGCTCGACACGTGCGGATGGCTGACTGGCTCTACTTACACGTGCGGATGGCTGACTCGAACCAATTTCGTACCGCCCGCGGAGCTCAGAAGATCTTAAGAGAGGGTTTCTTCGGGCCGGAAAAAGAGGACGAATGGCGGAGGAATCGCTCGACGCGGAGAAGTAAGCGCGCGCCGCGCCCTATCGACGTCTTTTCGCTCGTACTCGCGGTTTCGTCGCCTATTTTCAACCTTTGAATAAGGAAATCGTTCTTTTCGTCTTCTCGTTGCATTCTTGGATTGGGGGAAGAATCAAAATGGAATTGATAAATTTCTCTACTCGTGAGTTTCTTTGTGCTATGCATTGTAAGCAATGTGGTTTCTTGAACTCGAAGGCGGCGCGAATAGCCTTAGTGACTAGTTTGCGGCGATTGAAGGCCTGACATTCTGAAACTCAATTTTACTTCTAACAAATACATTCGTAATTTCTTATCCTATTCGAGTTTACTGATAATTCTGTTTTCTCGTGAACGATGCGGCTAATCTTCTCTTCCCGTGTGATGTGGATTCTGGATTATCAGGAAAGAAGCGCTGATCCCGGGGCTCCCTGAAGAACTGGCCCTGCAGTGCCTAGCTCACATATCCCACGGTCGTGAGGGAATACTGCAATCCGTCTCTAGGCGGTGGCGGGATGCCTTCCGGAGGGAGGACATGGGACGTATCAGGGCCCAGAAAGGCCTCACCGGCGACTGGCTCTTCCTCCAGACGGACCAGCGGCCCGCCGTCTGCTGGCAAGCCTACGACCCTGCCGCCGACCGCTGGCACCCTCTCCCCCCGGCCCCCGGATTCAGCCCTGGTACCAGACACTCTGGATTCCGTTGCGTCATCCTCCACAGCCGCCTCCTGGTCCTCGGCGGCTGCCGCATACCCTTCCCGGACGAGCTCTCCTGCGATTCTTCCACCACTAGAGAACAACCGAGCAACCGTGTGCTCTGCTTCGATCCCTTCCTCCGACGCTGGAGTGAGCTCCCTGGCATGAAAACTCCGCGAATCGACTTTGCCTGCGCCGCCGTCCACAACCGTGTTATCGTCGCCGGCGGCGAGGGTGGCGGCGCGTCCGCTGAGAGCTTCGATCTCCGGAAGAACACATGGGAGACACTGCCAGAGATGCCAGAGCCGCTGCAGGGGTGCCGGGCGGTGACGCACGATGGGCAGTTTCACGTTCTGGGATACAGCTCCGACGGACTGCATCGCCATTTCATCTTCAATGCTGAGTGGATGGCAGCACCCCCGGACAGGGAATTCCCCCTGATGGCCGGCATAGAGACGGGAGAGATGGGCGGACGGCTGTATGGGATTCTCTATGAGGGACTGGCGGAGCTTGATGACTCCACAGGAGAATGGAGGGTATTAGGTGAACCGCCGCTGTGCAATGTACCGGGCCACGACCGCCGGCTCCCCCCGTCTGGTGCTGGATTCATGGGCCTGAAAGGGCGGCTCTACGTTGTTGGTGGCGTGGGGGTCCGGTACGATGTTGAAACTCGTGTCTTTACCATCGTCAAGTTTTCAACGACCCAATACTGCAATCTCTCTGGCAGCACGCAGATACGTTGGCAGGGCGCCCGGCCCCTTTTTGGTGCCTGTGGCGCAGTCCTTGCCTGTGCTGCCCTCCAGCAAGAATGACCAAGCGGAGCAGGGGGCCAGGCAAGGGGCACATGCGGCAGATCCTAGAAGTGGATGCAACGAGGATGTTGAACAGTTCTGAAAGCAGAGAGGGATCACAAATCATAATGGTGATGTTCTTTTCAAAATTTGATGAGATACATTCTTTATGTGATAATGAACTATAATGAAATAAATCTAGACCCCAAAGATATCATACACATGATGCAAATGAAAATAATGTAGTAGAAGAATTTAACGTGAAGTGCAGAGAAAACTCAACCAAGCTGATGCCGAGGATAGTGTTGCCAGCAGAAAAAATTCTCCAAACTAGGAGGGGGGAGAAAGATTGATAGGGCTTGTCTGTGGCAGCGTCTTCTGGCATCTCCTAGGACCCAGTTTTCTTCTCTGTAAGAAAGGCATATGCTCTCCTTTTCTATAATGTAATAGGGTTTCATCTTTTTTCACATGGCATGTCAGCCATGGATTCACTCCTTGGCATAATTCTGTTGTTGCTGCTGCTACTCTCTTGTCCTGCCGCCACCACTCCATTGGCATGTAGGCACATCCATTGTGCTGTAACCATTGCTCTAATTTTGTGCTACGGCCGCCATTTTATTCTGTCGTCATCACCATTGGGTCGCCGCCGCTATGTGGTCTTGCCATCGCCGTCATTGTGCTGCTACCTATTGCCCTCCTTGGTGCTTGCATGCACGACCTTCTGTCAGCATCATCCTTGCAAGCCATCGCTTGTCTTAAGACAATACTGTCAGCATTGTCTTAAGGTTGTTCTGCAAGGCCACTGCATCATGTCTTTGTTGCTCTGACCATTGTCAGCAGCCATGACAGCCCTGGCTGCCATTGGAGAGTAGTCCTCCTAAGCCATCATTAGCAACTAGTGGTCATCCTAATAGCGATCGTTCCAGTTCTTCTTGCCCTAGCCAAACAACCCATTCCCAACTGAGCGTAGGTCAGGTGAATTCAGTCCCCGACCCACATAAAGACACATGTTCTTCCCCTCCTATTCTGCACCCATCTTGTACCTAATCCACCCAATCTCCATTTCTTAATTACATTGCTAGAGCATACTTACACCACACCTCCTTAGGGTGATTCACTGAGATTGAATTGTTTTAAGTGTCAAGGCAGTGACATCAAGCTACTCAATGTCCATTCCTCACCCTCTGAATCTTAAATGATGATCTAGAACTTGAAAGTCATGATGATGAGTTTAAAATTATGGAAGAAGATTATAGAGTTTATGATCATTCATAGCATGCAGTTTGTGTTTGCAATTGTATGGTTTTTAGTACATTTTTATTTACAATTCATACACTTATGACACATGGTATCATCTTTTGAGAGCATTTTCATGAACTCTATGTCATTTATCCTAAATCTCAATATGCATGATTTTGAGGCTGATTCTTTGTAGTTCATAAGTTTGACTTTTCAAACATCAAAATTCTTTGAATATTTGTCTCATTTTCTTGCGATATTTAATTTCTACTTTTTACATAAATATAATTATGAATAATTATTTGAAGAATAAGATATTTCAGTTTTAAATCACCTTTGAAATTTATCTAGTTTAACTTGTCCCAGTGAAATTGAAAATTTTGGGGATAAACACTTTTTCCATTATTATTTCTGAAATTAAATAACATAGAATGATAGATTATTTAATCTGTTATTAAAAAAATAAAATTGGGATAAAACTGTCTTTTGATATATACCAATTGTCTAAGTTTTTTTTGGAGTTGAGTTTTTCTAAACTTTTAAATCCTTGTTATCAATTTTTTAAGGATTTGTAAGTCCACACTGAAATAACAGCAACACCATGTGGTAACAAGTCAGTAGTTGCCATGACACCAAGTGTTGCATGTGTGCTACTTGAGTGGCATAGATTGTTGATAATTTGTAGAAGTTCAAAATGATGTTCTTTCGGTTTCATTGTAGGTGACATGACACACTCTAGACCACTCGATTAAGTGACGAGACCAATCCGTGCGGTCGTTAAAAATACATGGATAGTTGTCTAAATATATTCCAAACTCACCAATTTTGAGAAATAATTATGAATTAAAGAGTATAGTGGTGAATAAGGGTCGAATCCATAGAGAATTAAGGTATTTTCGTGGTGCTATTCAAATTTGATCAAATTAGACAATGACTTAAGATAAGAAATTAAGGAATTTGTATATTTAGAAAGAGAACTTAATGAAGAATCCATGGAATAAAAAATCACTCAATGTGGATCAAGATTCGTGGAGAAATCAAGAAGCAAAAATTAGACAGAATTTTTGAACGCGAGGAGAAAGAAAACTAAAATTAAATCTAAAATTAACCTAATCTACGATTCAAAATTGAAAGATAATATTACAAGACAAAAGATTAGAAGGAAAACTGATGTAGGATAGTTTCAGGATGATAATATAGGTATGATGATAATGATATGATTAAGAAAATAATCCTACAAATGAGGGAGGACCTATGAAGTGATATCAGTGAGAATAAATGTGTAATTCAAATAGAGTATTATAGAGCTATTTATGTAAGAGATATAAATGATAGGAGAATAGAGAAGATAAAATATAGAATATAGAATAGGAGTTAAAGAGTAGAGAGTATAAATAGAGAATATGGGATGGAGGTTATAATAGGTATTATAAATATGAATATAGGAAATTGGTGGATAGTATTTAATTAGAGAGAACCGATGTGAGGATAAGAAGAGAATATTGACTAGATAATTCTGGATAGATGATAAGATATAGAATTAATGAGATATATCCATGAATATAATTAATAGGAGTGAATAGGTTAATATACGATGACTGTGGAGAGTTTATTTCGGGAGAAGAGAAGGAGATAATATCATATATTTAATATAGAAAATGGAGGACAGCGACGATGACTGGAAATATTAAGGAGGGGTGGTGATTCAGATATGAGTTACAAGAGGGGAGTATAAGAAAACGGAGAGAGTAAAAGAAAGATGATAGTGAGAAGATCGGAAGTGAGAGGATATTTAGGCGAGGATGTGAGGGAATGGACGCGGAATAAGGATAGCGGAATATAATTAAAAGGGATGGAGGAGTGAACGCGAAGAGAAGAAAAGTTGATAGGGGCGGAAGAATTACATTATAAGAGAAATGGCGATGATATCGTTGGACTTACGATCTTCAGACTTTTCGAACTTTATCACGATGATGGAAAAGGATGAGTACCTTGGTTTGACGGAAAAATGATGCCGACGGACTTCTCGTAAGGATCCGGAACAACCTCGCTTGGTTTCAGACGTGAAGTAGATGAAAAATGACAAAAGAGGGGGAGAATAGAGAGGGAGGTAGAATCGGAGATGAAGAGGATGGTGGAGAAAGGTGGAGACACAGGGAAGAACACGATGAACACATAGGGGTAAACGTAACCAAAAGGGTAACCAATTTATCAAAAAACATCTACTGTTTTCCCTTTACATTTTCTCTTTTATAGAGCAGGAGAAGAGCGAAATAGAATGAAAGGGTGCGTCGCCATGGGTAGAGGCAGTTACGATGGTTTCGACCTCTCTTCGTGACGAATTTTAGGCTTCGACTTGACGACTTCGTCTCATGAGTGAAGACACGTGTATTCATGACGGTTGCTGAGGTGCTGAGGCGAATCATTTTTCTGTTCTTTAGATTCTCCCCTCGGATAGGTTGACGACGGGAAGAGTCTCCTCATGAACGACTCTTCAAGAATACAGTCTTTCACGCGATGGAGAAATGCGGAGCTAATTTAGAGAAGACGTTGAGTTTTTTGTTGCCTTCTTCTTAACGGGGAAGAAGTGAAGAAGCGCATTCTCCGTCTCAGTGTCCTTCTTACGTGAACAGGAGTGGTTATTCGAGGCTCGCGTAATTGCTCAGATGATGGACTTGCAGTTCCTACGGAAGATGTTGTCCGCGCCAGAAGACGGGAGCTCCATTCGTAGGTGTTAACCTTCGGTTGAGCTGCTCGTGGTGGACGACTTATTCGATGGTGGTTTTAAGAGTCAACACATCACGTCGATGCATCGAAATTGTAGGTGTTTTCTCTTGCGACGAGTTCCTGTAGTTTTGTCTGCTGTAGGTTCAACCGGAAGAGGTAAGGAGATAATTCATTCACCGCCATAATTTTCTCCGGTTGCGCTTTTGTTTTCTTAAGCATCTTGGCCTAAAGCTCTCTCGGATCAATCACGTCGAAGTCCCACCCAATAGAACCATCTGACTTCAAATTTTCAAATAATTCTTCTCTTTTCTCCTCTTTCAGAGTTTTGGAATCTGCAAAGTTCAAAGAGGCGAGGGTCTTCTGATAGGATCGCGCGCAGAATAGGCATCCGTAGACCATTGGACCTAAAATAGGGCCTCGCCCGACCTCATCGATGCCCATGTTGCACGGCTCCGACGCCCATTCTGGTAGGGTCCCTGTTATTTCCATTCCGCCGGATGGGAAGAATCGCACACTTATTCTAAGCAGCTGCTTCCCGCCAAAAGGAGAATTGCTCCTTGGAGCTTAATAGTCCATGACAAGGAATCTAAATCTGACCGGTGCTGCAGCGCGCAAATGACATTCTTACGAAATGGAAGAGGCCGGGAGATTCGTTTTGACTACTTCTCCATCTTCTTCTTGACTGTGTTCTTGAAGGACAGATTACTTCATGCTGATTGTCAACAAGTAGATGCATAGCTTTACTTATGCATAAGCTTTGGTTTGAGGTAGAACAAGAATATAATTTCTTCCATGGTTAATTAATGTATAGATCTCTTCTAAAACTTTCTACTTAGGCGTGGTATTCAAAGAAAGAAGGAAATGGAATAACAAAGATGTTCCTATTTTCTTTTCTTTGATATCATTTATTCACACAAGGTACCTATGAGATAGTGGATGTGGTTTGGAAAATTAGGAACCTATATCAAAGGAAAAAGGGTGGTTGACTTGGTCCACTCAAGGAATTCTAATTATCTAAGGCTAAGGCTAATTTCTTTTGACCAAGTCAATCTTTAGATCAGTGTAAAATAGAGGAAGGGAAGATAATTCTCTTAAGATCTACACTCTCTTTATTTATTTAGAGAGGTCTTCTTCATTCATTTAAGGAATGGATAATTTCTCAAATTGGTAGATAAGGAGGAGGAGGAGGATAGGTTCACTTAGAACCCTTGTGTTCATGTTTCAAAATAATTCTCCATCAAAAACACATAATCTAAACCGCATTCGCGTTGGAGTTGATCCAATTGATTGCTAGATCAAGGGCTTTTCATTCCGCGATTTTAAAGATGAAATTCAGCATTCAAGAGGAGATTTCTCCCTTATCTTTCAAAGAAATCTTGATTTCAAGCACTCCTTGGATGCAAAAATGAGTCTAGTAGAGGAAGAAATCAAGATATTCAGGATTGAGATGTCTAAACAGTTCGATAGCTTGAAACATCCAAGAATGGTTTACATCATCGAAAAAACATGTGTATTTATAGGGAGATTTGGGCGTAGCTGTTGGATTTGACATTTAATCTTGATGGGATTTGAGGTCGAAAACTTTATAAAATTTTGATCAAAACATCAAATGCAGCGGAAAACCATTGAATCGGACATTCAAAATACCAAGCCACCATGAACAGATGATCCTATCATCTAGTATGAATGAGAAAACATACTTACAGGTTTCGTTGAAGGAGTTCTTGAACCTATTCAAGTGTCTAGCCTCTAACAGTATCCACATCGTCTCCGGATAGTTGGATCTCCTCTTCAAAGCTCTTCACTAAGAGAGAAAGAGAAGAAAGGAGATAATTCCCACGAGGCTTGCATGGGCACCTTCAGTTGTGGTCATTCTCCCCTATTTATAGACATTTGGAATGAGTTTTTTTCATAAAAACCCTTATAATTATGTCTACATTCACCAACATCCATAAACCTTATGTGTGTGACCCTCTAGGTCCATATATCTCACTAGTTAATAACTCTATAGAGCAAATAACATCTTATTGGTCAACCTTGATTAATTATTCACATCCACATATAGATTAATTAATCAAGGATCGATTTAACCCAATCGATAGGTTGAGTTGCCAGCCCGTTGGGTGCCAAGCTACACCACGTATACTAGGAGATATGGAGTATGCAAGAACTCACTTATGGAACCTTCACGTTATCGATTACCATGTATGTATAATCCTTCATCCAGATTAGACTCATGAATGACTTAGGGTATGGTCAATTGTCAAACCTTAATCGGTCACTCAAGTTATATCTGATGCGTGTAGAAATCATCGAGAACACCTCCTTCGATATTTCTACTACCTTGGCCAAGGATTTTAGCGCATCTTATTCCTCTAAGTCAATCTCCTCAAATACTGAGGGTGGATGATCCCATCTTGATCACACAATCATCTTCGTGGACTTCATGGCGTATCCAATATATGACGTTTTAAATCTTGGATCAACGGCTCTCATGAAACACTTGGATGCGAATCATTATGTTTAAGTCGTGTCCATTTGATCGAAATTGGACCACTAAGATTTTGCCATGTTGCACGTGAAGAAGAAACGCCATGAAACGCCTAGCATTTGATCTTCATCAGACACTCTGGATGCGTACACATGTCCACGGGACTCCATCGGTTGGTTTTAACCTCAATCGTTACAACTCCTCAAATGAACAGCTGAGATTAAACCATTTTAAAATGATTCGTTGACAAATTGTTACGTGTCACATACCTCCTTTAAGCAAAAATCAACGATCGTGATTGATTCATCTGATCACAATCTCGAGATTTTGTCACGTCACATGCGCATAAAACTAAACAAACATAGTCCCACAATACAGAAATCGAAGTGAATGACGTTTATATATTAAGCACGATGTTAATGGGTAACCAAAAATCCATTAGTGGATGCTTAACCTGTTAACCACGCGAATGTACACACGCGCACACGTCTGCCACATGACGACATGTAAATGACTCTGCCACGTCAGTTGCCATGTCAGCATGCTTTTTAATCCAATTTTTATTCTTTTTAATTCATAATAAATTCATAAAAAATCAGAAAAATTCCAGAAAAAATCCCTAAAAATTAGAAAATTTATAATAACTTTTAAAATAAAACTTCAAATTAATCCAAATGAATTTTTTGGATTAGAAATTAGATAATCTATCATATGAAAATGTCAAATTTAATAAATAATAAGAGAATAAATTTTTATTTAAAAAATACACTCATTTTTGTTAGAAAATAAAACTTAGAAAAATAAATGCGTGTATAAATCGTATTTTCTCATACTATTTAACATTGAAACCCATTTATAATCTCAAATATATATGTGAATAATTTACTCTAAAATATATTCTTTTAATTATGTATAATTATCCCTAAAATAATCTATTATGAGATTATAACTTAAAATTGCATAAAATGAGAGATATGTACTCAAAGTATGAGAATATGCATACGAATGAAATGTTTTATGCATAAATTTGGATTAATAATCCATAGTTACATGTATAAATTGCATGTTATCCTCAACAAAAGGGTATGTTTTAGTCTCAACCCTCCATCTTCAATTAAGGTGGCCCGGGATATGTTCATGTTGTATGGCGCATCTCACGGCACTAGTCTTACCTACCGAGTAGTACTTACGTAAAAATGCGTCTTCCATATCTCTCCATGAATAAAACTTGTGGCCCAAGGTGAAAAACCACTCATTTCCCCTTCCTTTAGCGTGAAGGGGAAGAAGTGCATCTTGGCCGTCTCGGAGGGGACATTGTGGAATTGGTTGAATTCACACACCTGGCTGAACTCGTCCACGTGTCGATATGGGTCCTCCGATGGTAGTTCATGAAAAGTGGGCAAAAGGCCAAGAATATGTGAGTCAATTTTAAAATTTGCACCTCGTTGAAGAGGCGCATTGACTCGCGTAGTCTGGCTTTGGACGACCGGTCTTGCATAATCGCGAAGATGTCGTCTCATTATCTCAGCAGGAAGAGGGGCGTCTATCGGCTCTCCTCGCCCCGGTGTGGCAATGGCTGGAAGAGAATCACTAGAGGCCTCTGATGGAGCTCTAAATGTGTCGAATAAGTCATCATACAAGGGATTATTCCTTGTATGCCTCGTGGGTCGCTGGCCTTGTCGTTCTTCTCGGTTTCTATGATTCATATTCATATCTAAATCCAAAAAGATCACAGAACAGCAAGTATATATATATATATATATATAAGAAAGTCAGAAAAGGGTGAGACAAAATGGGTGATGTCCAAATGAAAAGTGCTTCACTTATTCCACCAAAAGATAGATTAAGCTACACACTATCAGAAATCACACCAATTAAGATCATAATACTAATAAGTCACTGATAACAGAGAATGAATCTCAGATATATCAATATCGATGTCTCAAATAAGTGAAAAACACAAAATAGACTACCAAATTTGCACCAAAACTATCAAATAATAGGCAAAATTAGGTAACCTTACCTTGCTATACCTTTTTCACCATTGATGAGGGTCTCACAAATTCTCTGCAGGTCAGTAAACAACAGAAGACAGAAACCTAAATCTAACCACGAAATCAATCAATCAAATCAATAACGCATGCTCCCCAGCAGCGGCGCCATTTTGACGAAGCGTTGTCGTGCGGTCGTTAAAACACAAAAATGCTTGTCAAACAAAATTTATTAAACCGAACTCACAAAGATAAGATATAAAATCAAGTAATGTGTAAGTATCGGGTCGATCCATAGAGAGCAGGGTTGACTTGGTCAAATTTAGGCTTAAAAGAGGTTTTAAAGAAGTAGAAATAAGATGTAAGGAGTGGAAATGACGTAAATAGACTAAATAAGAAGTTTTAGGAATTGAGCTCTCGGATTTGATAGAGAAAACTCAAAACTATAGGTGTTCTGTAAAATCAAAGAACAAAAAGGCTTCACATGATTACAAAAATTATATATTTAGAAACTAGAGAGAAAATGCAATTTATTGATATAGAATTCGTGATTTTTCGATAAGAAATGGATTTACTATGAATTATTGAAAATGAAATATCTGAAAATCCCCGAAAAGAACACCTCAGAAGAAATCTTCAAATTGACCAGTCAAATGAAATCTAAATATTGCAATTTATATCTCAATGGAAAGCTAAGAACCAGAGAAATCTAAAGAGATCAAAATGATCGAATTCTGATTTGTAAATTGAAAGTAATTGACCCCGAAAGTCAACGTTTGACTTCTAATGAAAGATGAACAGTGCTCTGTCAAACGTCAAATTGAAGTGTCAAATGAACTCGGAATTCGATGAATTTGCTATCGACGAAAGCTGATGAAAAGAGGAATTCAATAAAATCAAAATCAAGTGATTTGGAATTATAATCAACGAGATATCCTATTTTCAAAATCAGCAATTTTTTGGACTCAAAATTGGGGAAAATGAAGAACACTAAGAACTAATTTGCAAAATTAAACTTTTAAATCTCATAAAAACTCAAATCAGCTCTTGATAATCAATCTAATCTCACTACTAACCCGATTGTCTCAAGAATGGGGCTTCAATTCTCGTGGATTGAAGCGGATTTTCTCGGATTCTTCCTCGTGGACGTTAGGAATTTAAGGGGAAAATTTGATGAAATCAAGGAGGAATTCACGATCAATCCCGCTCAAATTTCTTCGCAATCAAGTCTAAACACAAGGGGATCACGAAGAACTTAAGATTTTGCTCCAAATTTTCTTAATTGTTTCACGAACCAATCAAAAGTTGAGTTCAAAACAAGAGAAAAACTTCGGTTTAAAAGAAAATTTTCGCCCAAAATTTACGGTCGTTTGATGCGGTCATGGGAGCGGATTGATGGCCACGATCGCACGACGATCGTGGCCCATCAATCGGTGGTGATTGTGGCCTTTATTTTGCCTCAACGGAGCCACGATCGCACCACGATCAGGCCACGATCGCACCACGATTGGGCCACGATCGCGCGTCGATCGTGGTTCTTGGTTATCTTCCGTCCACCGTCTAATGAAGATCGACATGTCCAGGTGAGTCCATGTCATCCGCTGGCGTCGCCCATCCGATGGAGATCGGACCATCATGATGTGTCCACGCGGTGCTCCCTAAATGCCGAAATCCTGAAAGATCGCGACCGTCCGATGAAACCACGCCCGATGAAGCCACGATTAAATCGCGATGAAGATCGGACTCTCTTGGTGCCTCCACGTGTCACCAGGTAAGCCCTTCGATCGTCGCCACTTACTCCGAATTTTGCGCACGTGCTTTGATTAATGATCGCGCGGACTCGGGTCCACGCGATCTCCGTCGTCCTCACTGAATCCGACGCTTGCGCTGCCGCCACGTCACCTGCATAGAGGAAACGTGTGGGAACACAGTCCCACACAGAAGAAAGAAATGGAAATCATTAGTATAAAATATGGGGTGCGGTACCGCATTTGCGTTGCCGCCCAAATCTCCCTAATCGAGCCCACTAACTCGTGGGCCCTCCAATCCCCAGCCCCCCTCTTACCACGTCGCGCCCCACACAGGCGTCCGCGTGGACCCGCGTGGATCACGTGGCCTCTTGCCACGTGTCCGCGCCACCCGCGCCACCTGCGCCTCGCGTGGGCCACGCGCGGCCCTACCACGTGGCCTCAGTGCCGCGTCGCATCCGCGCGCTGGTCCCGCGCGCCACGTCAGCCTCCGCGGGGTTTGTGGAATAAATAAAAAAAATCCCCTTCTTTTTCGCGATTTTAATAAGAAAAATTAATCTAAAAATCAATTTAAAATCAGATAAAAATCAGAAAAGGGCATAAACTTCATAAATTCATAACATTAAATATACAACTCCTTTTTAATCCAAATTTTCTCCATTGGATCACAAATTTCTTCCTTTTTAACATCATGTCATTAAAAATATATTTTCAAAGAAGAATTTAAGATGAATTAAAAATTACTTAACTCATTTCTTAATAAATCTTCTTAATCATAATTTCATCTTGAAATTATCCTTCAAAACATAGACTAAAGTCAAAGTAATTCAAGAAAAGAGATTAACTTCTATTAATTTTACTTTTCAAAAGACTAATCATCCATCAATCATGAAATTATCCCTAATTTATGCATAAATATCGACTTTATTGAAATGACATACCAATGGAGAAAATTCCTAAAAAGTATGATAACATGCATCATATTCACATAAAATAAATATGAATATGAGTTAATTAGGATAATAATTTAAGTTATAAATGCATGTTATCAATGAGCCACCTTTGTTTTAGCTTAGATTGAATTCTCACTTTCCGTAAATAGGTCTTGCCTTGTATGACAACCAAAATGTATTAGTTACCAAAATATTCCTAGACTGAAAGTTTATATCAAACATAATATCATACAGTGAAATTCTTAGCATTTGAGAGAAAATTCATCAATTCATTTTTTGTTTCAAGCTATTGTTAGTGATTCATGATCTAGTGACTATCTTCTCAAATTAAATTTTTCATAAAAGATTTTATGTCATTCAATATTAAATAATGTCAAATGATCTACATGCATAGTCCTAGTCATGAATTTGCATTCAAGAATATGTGGAGTATTTATCTAGTTTCTAATCTCATCATTTTAATTTTTGCAAGAGAAATTTTTTATTCATCTTAATTTCCAGGTTTAATTTTCATTCAAATTGAATTCTTCTAATTATCTCACCTTCCTTTGATTTTGGTACCATCATAATATAAAATTCATATATGTATAGTTTATTTTAACATAGATAAGTGAATTTATAGTTTTAATGCTCAATGCATATCAAAGAATCTTATTATTAAAATTATTTATCCCTTAAGAGTGGATTATAGATATGCGCGTATATTCCTCTAACCTTCGAGCTTTATTTTAAATAGCAAAATCTCTATTTTTCACATCTCTATCTATCCATCACCAATCAAATAAAGATATTTTTTGATAATTCTAAGAATTCTGCATGTTCTTGATATTTATTGAAGAACCCTATCATGATGTTGAGATAACCATGAGAGAGTGAATTACCTTTTTTCTCTTGTAATTTCAAAATTTTAATTCAACTCCCTTTATACACTTAGTATCCTCATGGGATACTTAAAACAAACTCCTTTATACAAGACGAATACTCCCTACAATTTCTCTCCCACCTTGTTGATCCCCTAGCATCAAGGATACAATCAGATCAAATATCATTCAACCCACATGCAAGCACACATGTTAGTTGACTCACCCCTTTGATGTCTCTTTGGTATATCGCCGTTCCTCTTACCATGTAGGGGTCACCTCCTAGAGCTCTGCTCAATACTACCTACTCCATTTGAGCCAACTTGCCTCCATGGATTCCACAAAATTCAACATCAATCTATACTCACTTCAAATAAGTCCAATGACCTTGCTAACGGGGAATCATGAAAGGTACAAAACATACTTTGACTTTTATGTTTTCAGATTCATAAAATATGAGAATATCACCACTTGACTTCAAATAATTGCAATGGGTTTAGTCCCAAAACATAACCAATTACAGAGAATGGTGCATGAATAAACATGTGTTCAAAATACATGTATAATCCATATTTAGTCATAAGAGGAGAGATATTCATCTTATTTTAACTAGTGACTGTCACCTCAATATGGCATAAGATGCATGAAGACAACAATTATTTTAGAGTTATTAGAGAACACGAGTTGACTCTTTCAATTCTCTAGAATTACCCATAGTCTAGAATCAACTCAATAAGAGTCATCTCATTATCCTCATGAGAAATTACAACTCATCGAGACTCTAAGGTGTATGTGGGGTGTCCTGATCTTGTCAATAGATGATTGAGTCTTTTAATTCTATATAAGAAAGAATATAGATAATTATTTTAAAGTAAGTAAATTCAAATAAAAGGAGTTGTAATAAAAAAAAGAAGAAATTCTTTAATGGTTAGATCTGACCTTGACTTCATCCCTCCTTTGATGATATGAATGTCTTTTATCGTCTATTATCTAGTGACTTTTTTGCTCTACATTTTGACTTCTACTATCAATTGGAATTTGACTTTCTTCATTTGAATTTCTAAAATTATGAATTTCAAAAATGGCGTCTTTGTTTTTTTGAAATCTATGTGTGACTTTCCATAACATTGCCTTTTGATTTCAGCCCTCTTTCACTCTCACTAGTACACAAACTTCTCACTAGAATCAAGCTTCAGCTCAAACAAATTGATTCTTCCTATACCTATTCCATTTAAATAGACTCTCTAAATATATTATAGTACTGCGGCGACACCAATTACTTATATATATATATATATAAACTAAATAATAAACTAAATCACTTAGATAGAATTACATATTTCTAATGATGAGTAGAGTTCCTTGATGTAAACTGTGCGCCAACAGTTGTAACCTTCTGTTCAAGATATTCTAGCAATGAAAACTAAAGTTCTTCTAGAAAACAGACAATACTGACAATGATATAATTTATTAGTATGTTTTAAAATAGGTAGAGTGAAGTAGCGTTGAAGGAGATGCACTCAAGATGAGGGAGAAAGATCAACGAGTTATGAGAGGAAATGCAATCACTTAAAATTGCTTCTCTGGTTTCATCATGTAACCTAGAAATGACGAGTACAGTTATATAGGTCATTCCTTTTCCAAATATATCTAGAAATGATATATACACCACAACACTTGAGAGGGAATTCAACTTATCTAGCTGTTCTTGAGCCATCTTTACAATAAAGTTTTGAAATGCTCCTTGATTCACTCTTGAATAATCATTCCTTTTTCAGAAGAGAATTTGGAGTCAGAAGTATTACTATCAGTAAGTTCACAATAAAAGAGGATCAATAGGATCGACTCATGGTTCCTGACTTGGCCGATGTCTTTGCATCAATAAACACAAAGGAAGTGTGACATTGAGACAGAGAGATACCTCTTCGTATGGCCAAGTGGAGGATAAGGGAGAGAGAGCTGATATCTCTCGCCATTCTTCCTTCAAAGAGTTCCTGGTGGTACCAGCCGTTCGAGTTATTGGGCCGATCCATAATCGTGGCTATCGTCTCATTTAAGAACTTAGGGGAGTACGCCTTTTTGTTATTGAATTGGAGTCATCTCTCTCTCTCTCGCTCGCTCATTCATGGGTTTAGGTTCGGCACGGTATCAGCTGAGCTGTCCAAACTTGCCGGCTGCCCGATGGGCGACCTGCATGTGTAAATCTCATCCCTGTTCGAGACCTGTGTGAATACTCTTCCGTGTACTCTTCCTTGATTTATATGGGGCCCAACGCATTTGGTCCGTCGAAAAGGGTCCACTCCGAAACCTGACGTTAAAGACTATTCGTCTGCGACTGATCCTTCCACTAAATTTCACTCTGAAAGAGATAGAGAGAGACAGAGAGAAACCTAGAATGGGAGTAAGGAAAAAGGAGAGAAAGAGTCTGTAACGTCGCCGGCTGGGACGGTTATTAATCTCTTTCTCACGCAGATGACGACTCTGCGAGTTGAATTCGACTTAGTCTTCTCGGCACAGATCTGTAAAAACCCCTCACGAGAAGATGTGTAGAGAGAGAAAGAGAAGTTCCGAAGAAAGTGGTCGTGGCGGTAAGAACAGTAGTTCGCGAACAGCGCTCTCCCCTTCGAATTAGTAATTTTTTAAGGTTTTCACCTAGTGGCAGAGTCGTCATCTGCGTGAGTCACGTGTTACTAATGATCTCTTTCTCACGCAGATGACGACTCCGCGTGATTCACGTGATACTAGTGATCCCTTTCTCATCTGCGTGAGTCAGGCAGATGACGACTCTGCGCGTTGACTTTGAGTCACGCAGATGTCGACTCTTCGGTTTGGTACCAAACCAGTACATTTTGCTGTCCGACGTCAACGGAGCAGTTAGTCGGTCGTGAAGTTAGGCTTCCGTAGCTGTTTACTCGAAAATATTGATTCTATCGCGACATGCATAGTCAAAGATAGCTATGGGTAGACAAAGATAGCCTTCGACAGATATCTCTAGATATATGGCTACGGATAGAGAGAGAGATAGCTAGATAGATAGAGAGAGAGAGACAGATTGATTGATAAATTGATTAATAGATGACTTGTTCAACAAATGAGAGATCAAATTAGGGCCCCCACCGCTTGCGACTTCCATTCCCTTTCATTACCAGAAACGGTGACTCTCTCAACCCGGACTCTCGATCTGTACTGAGACTGGGTCTTCCCCAGCCGCGTACTAATCGTCAATGCTCGCTACAAGAAGGCGCGATCCATTCCTTAGCTTCCCCAAGACAAGGCTGCAGAGAGAGAGGCCCAAGTGCCACGAGACCTGCAAAAGAGGAATATACAGAGAGAGGAGCCAAACCTACAACCGAAGGGAGAGGAAAAGATTTCTTCAGAGAGAAGCCTTGTGATCAGCTGCGCGGCGGTCAAACGTATTTCTCGCTCATTTGCGGTCAATTTCACCGAAATCAAGAACTGGTAAATCACCTTCTCGTGGGAGATGGCGGAGACACAGAAGATGGTCTTCAAAGTCCCCATCTTTTGCAGCAAATGTAAGTCCGCCATTTTCCAGGTCATAGCCAAGCTTCAAGGTCAGTTTTCTTCTTTTTCGCTCCACTAATTCCCCTCAAACCGATCACTGTAAAATCATTATAACTCAGGACCAATGGAGAGAGAGAGAGAGAGAGACTGTTTTTCGATGTAATTTACCGGAGGCCCATGATCCCAGGGGTCGATCAGGTGACGGTGGACGGCGTGAAGGGAACGGTGACGGTGATCGGGAACGTCGATTCTGTTCGCGTCGCCGAAAAGCTCCGGAAGAAGCTCCACCGGCCAGTGGGGATCGACACTGTCGGGCCGAACAAGACGCAAGAGCAAAGGGTAGAGCCGGATCACCACAAGGAGCTTCCCTTTTGTTGCAGCCACTGCACCGGTTATACCATCATCTTCACCGAGACAGTGCCAGGTTGCACCATAATGTGAGAGAGAAGTGGGGGAGTTCGCGCGCATGAGCGAGTGATGATTGAGTTATGGTTCAATTAATTGAAACATGGATATTTTGCCCAAGACGTTGACTTGGCCATCCAAGTCATGAGACCGCCGTACATGAGACGTGCTGACCCTCGTGCTACTCTGTTTTCCTCTTGCTTGCTTCAAATGAATTCCAATGCACCGGTAATACTACAAAGAAGAGAAACCATGAGTAATTCATGAGTTTTACGGCATCGAAAATTTAACCTACTTAAACCATCAAATGTACCTTCAGAAATAAAGCAATTAATATTTGGGGATTTCAATCTGTTCCTATTCATTTCCATCCAACTTTGCATCCTCAAATTCAAGAAAATTCTCAACTCCAAGTGATCAATAGAGAAGTAGATCTGAACGAATGAAATCAGTGATGCAGACTAAACTAATATGAGATTTTTTTCAATCCCATACAATCTTAGTATGGATCACTTCTGAGAATCCAATTGGATGATGTCATGATCTTGGAGATGATTCTGAATATGTCCATCCACTATAGTTTGAACCAAATCCTTAATCATGCACCACCTATATAATTTAGTTCTAATGTTTGTGAAATGATATACATTTTTGTGATGCTAGATTGGTTGAGGCTCATCAATGATTGAGGAAGTGATGATGTTGACAGAACCTCCGTTCATGTAGAGAAGGTCAAATGTTCGACCCTAACTTGATAAACCATATCATTGAATTGTGAATCTCAAATATCAAATATTATTCTATTAGAAAATAACGCTATATGGGTCCCTTAGTATATAGTTCATTAAATAATTCAGTTCAAATTCAAAGTCAATGGTCAAAATAGTTTTCTGAAGTTGATGCTTCACGCACAATCATTGTATCCTTTTCAAAATCCTTGAAATGATTGACAATGAATAAAATACCTTTTAATGTCCTCTTTGTCAACAAATATGAACTTGGTCTCTAAGTTAAAATATAAAAATCATAATTTAATTAAATGTCCTAAGATCTTTTTTTCTTTTCATTCCTGAGTTCTAAAAAGTATAGAAAAAGATGACGCATGAACATGTAACACTAATTTGGCATGAAATCATGTCATTGACTTGTGATTTTCTTTCTCAAAAAAATCAACAATCATTCTCCCATGTGTTTCACCCAAATGTAGAGGGAGACATATGCAACCATATTTATCGATCATTTGTTGTCTCGAAGGATGAGTTGTAAAGGCTTCTGGTGTTATTCTGAAAATATATTCATAGTTTGTAATTCATAGGATATATATTGAATCGGTTTCTTAATTTATTTGTTTAAATTAAATGGAAGACATTTACATTGGGTTAAACTATAGAATAAGTGAAATACGCATGAAATTAAGTTTTAGTATTCATATGAAATCACTAGTTTTAAAACATTTGTTAGAAATATTCCTATTTGAGGGATATTCAAGAATGACAATGAAATATCTGGCAAAGAATAGCATTATTTGATCTAACTCATATGATGAGTATGAATGATCTTGTAGCCTTTGCTTTGTGGTGATATCAAAGATAAATTGTGAACCTCTCCAGAGAAAAATTCATTTAATTGATCTATAGATATCTGATAACATGAAAAAAATACATGCAAATATTTGATTATTAATGCAAATTAAGGCATAAAACATTCCATTCTAGTGCATGTTATCTTATTTTTTAGTGTTTATCTATCATTCCATGAAAATTAAGTTATAATCTCAAAATGCACTAATTTAGGGATAATTATGATAAATTAAGAGAAATATTTTTAAGATTAGATCATCCCCATTTTTATTTGAGATTATAATTAGGTTTTAATATTAAAGAATAATAGAAAATACTTCTTCTACACTCATTTATTTTTCTAAGCTTTAAATTCAAAAAGAAATGAGTGTATTTTTTAAATAAAAATTTATTTTCTTGTTATTTATAGAATTTGACTTTTTAGAATGATAAATAATTTAATTTTTGATATAATGAAATAAATTTTGGATTTATTTGGCATTTTATTTAGAAAGAAAATTTTTGAGAGATTTTTCTTGAATTTTTCAATTTTTTTATGAATTTATTTGGATTTTTTTGGATGAAAAAGAATAAAAATCATATTTATATCACATGCTCACGTGGCAGCTGACGTGGCCGTAGACTGAGATGGGCAAAAAAGCACGTCACCATGTGGCAGCGTATGAACACATAGCGTGGCCCACACACGTGTGTGTGCCCGATTCTGTGCTTGTGTTTGCGTGAGTGTAATTTGTGTAGATAAAGCAACTCTTTTCAAAGTTTACGCTATCTCATTAATCATCGCTTACTGATATACCCATCGGATTTCCTGAATTTATGTCACGTGGGACTATATTTTTGTTTCAATATACGCAGGAGACGTGGCGCCATCTAGTGCGTCTAATCGCACGATTTATTCACGAACGTCGATCATCACTTCAGTGACGAGGTACGTGGCGCATTCTTGTTTGTCGACGAATCGTTTTTAACACGATTTAATATCACCGTTCATCTAAGGAGTTATAAAGGTTGAGATTAAAACCGCTCAAAACATATCCAGAGCGTTAGATTAAGATCAGCCAACGAGCATTTTCTGGCATTACTTCTTCACACGCAACATGGCAAGAGCTCAGCGGTCCATCTTTGATCCAATGAATGTGATTTAAGTGTAACAATTCGCATATATGTGTTTCATCAGAGCCGTTGATCAAATATTAAATGTCAATTCAATGATTATGCCCAAATCTCCCTATAAATTGAGATGTTCTTCAACGATGTAAATCATTTTTGGGTTTTTCGAGAAATTGAATTGTATAGACACCACAATCCTTGAATCTAGACACCACAATTCTTGACCCTCATGCTACCCTATTTCAATCTGTTCTTATTCATTTCCATCCTACTTTGCATCCTCAAATTCAAGAAAAATCTCAACTCTAAGTGATCAATAGAGAAGTAGATCTAAATGAATGAAATCAGTGATGCAGACTAAATTAATATGAGATTTTTTTCAATCCCATACAATCTTAGTATTGATCACTTTTAAGAATCCAATTGGATGTGATTGTAGAACATGATGATTGCTATTATGTGGATAAATTTTATTATTCCTATAATTATCACACATGACAGGGGGTGGAACAAACCAAAAAATATATACTCTACAACTCATGCATTGATGACCTTTAGAGTGATCTGAGGAGATCCTTCCAAAAGGCACAATATATTATAATCAAGTGAAATCGTAGGAAAGCCTTTAAAATCTGTATGTGGTGCCCTCTCCTAGTGCTATCTTATTATTCGGCTCGTTGGAGTAGTGAAGTATGATGTCATGATTATGGAGATGATTCTGAATACGTCCATCCACTATAGTTTGAACCAAATCATTAATCATGGACCAAATATTAAATTTATTTCTAATGTTTGTGAAATGATATACATTTTTGTGATGCTAGATTGGTTGAGGCTCATCAATGATTGAGGAAGTGATGATGTTGATAGATCCTTCATTCACATAGAGAAGGTCAAATGTTCGACCCTAACTTGATAAAACATATCCTTGGATTGTGAATCTCAAATATCAAATCTTATTCCATTAGAAAATAACTCTACATGGGTCTCTTTGTATAGAGTTCATTCAACAATCCAATTCAAATTTGAAGTCAATGGTCAAAATAGTTTTTGAAGTTAATGCTGATGGATATTATGTGGCCTATAAGCCAATCACACTTTCATGTATCTTGTTTATGTTCATTGAAATGAAAATTTATTCATTGTCATTCTTATGTGATGTTTTTAATGATTTCCATGAGCATGTGCAATGACTAAGTGAATTATGATGAGATCATAATATAGTAATCACTAGTCTTTAAACATATGTTCTGAAAAATTCCTATTCGTGGGATATTCGAGAAGGACATCGAATTATCTGGAAAGAATAGCACTATCTAATCCAAACTCATATAATGAGTATGGTTGATCCTATAGCCATCGGTATCGAGACACTAAGGATAGATAGTGGGTGCTCTTTGGAGAAAGAGTTCACTGAATTGATCGGTATAAATCCCTGAATGGTATTATACCTAACTGTCAATCACGTTGATTCATGTCGTGGTTATGTATGTGGTCTTTTCACATGAGACACCAAAGACATCTTGTGGATGGATGATCCTGTTTTGAG
This sequence comes from Lemna minuta, assembly GCA_024174645.1. Taxonomy (NCBI): domain Eukaryota; kingdom Viridiplantae; phylum Streptophyta; class Magnoliopsida; order Alismatales; family Araceae; genus Lemna; species Lemna minuta. The sequence goes on from CM044121.1 coordinate 4,320,696, forward strand.
TATGACTTACGAATCCCTAGCCACTGGGATATCTAAAACGTCATAAATTGGATACGACATGAAGTCCACAAAGATGATTGTGTGATTAAGATGGGATCATCCACCCTCGATATTTGAGGATATTGACTCAAGGAATGAGATGCGATGAAATCTTTGTCCAAGGTATTAGAAATATCGGAGAAGGAGTTCTCGATGATTTCTACACACATCAGTACTAACTTGAGTGACCGATGAGTGTTTGACAGTTGACTGTACCCTAAGTTATTCATGAGTCTAATGTGGATGAAGGATTATACATACACGGTAATTGATGACAAGAAGGTTCCATAAGTGAGTTCTTACATACTCCATATCTCCTAGTGTACGTGGTGTACCTTGGCACCCAACGGGATGACAACTCAACCTATCGATTGGGTTAAATTGATTATTGATTAATTAATCTATATGTGGATGTGGATAATTAACTAAGGCTGACCAATAAGGTGTTATTTGGTCTATATAGTCATTAACTAGTGAGATATATGGACCTAGAAGGTCACACACATAAGGTCTATGGATGTTGGTGGATATAGACATACTTATGAGGGTTTTTATGAAAAAACCTCATACCAAATATATATAAATAAGGGGAGAACGACCACAACTGAAGCTGCCCATGCATACCTTGTGAGAATTCTACCATTTTTCTCTTTCTCTCTTGTTGAAGAGCTTTGAAGAGGAGACCCAACCATCCGGAGACCGTGTGGATACCGCTAGAGGTTAGACACTTAAATAACTTCAATAACTCCTTCACGGAAACCTATAAGTATGCTTTCTCATTCATATTAGATGATAGGATCATCTACTCTTGGTGGCTTCGTGTTTTGAATATTGATTCAATGAATTCCCCTGCATTCGATGTTTTGATCAAAATTTCATAAAGGTATTGACCTCAAATCTCAACAATGGTATGAGAGCCACGTTCTACTCGTCGAGGGCTTTTGAACGAGCCCAAAAACATCTAAAACGGATGAGAAACAAATAAGTTTTGAAAAAGAAATGAAGAAGATGGCCGGATTCTCGGTGGTGGCACCGCCACCCTCGTCGAAGCTCTAGCAGCGCTGCCATGTGGCACTGTGGGACCCACTTGGTGGGTCTAGTCAACCGGGTCCACCTAGAAAGTTGGGACCCACTTTAGTGGGGCCATGTAGTCCCACATTTGAACGTGGGGCCCAGTCAAAGCGGGCCACAGGGAAGGCCCTGATTTAACCGGGCCCATGTGGGCAAGCCCCGATCTAACCGGGCCCATCTGAGCAGGCCTGGTCAAACGGGGCGCACGTGGGCAAGCGCTGGTCAAACCGGATCCATTTGAGCAAGCCAGGTCATACTAGGCTGATGTGGAGAGGCCTCAGTCAAAATGGGCCCACATGGAGCCCACTTCCCATGAAGGGCCCACATGGGGCCCACTATGGGACCCACATGGTGGGTTCAGTCAACAAGTTCCACCTAGAAAGGTGGGACCAACTTTAGTGGGGCCAAGTGGGGCCATGTGGCCCCATGTTTGAACGTGGGACCCAATCAAAGCGGGCCATAGGGAAGGCCCAGTCAAACTGGTCCCACGTGGGCAAGCTCGATCAAACTGGGCCCATCAGAGTTGGCCCAGTCAAACCGGGCTCACGTGGGCAACCCCGGTCAAACTGGGTCCATCTGAGTAGGCCCGGTCAAACTGGGCCCACCTAAATAGGCCAAGTCAAAATGGACCCACATGGGGCCCACTTCTCATAAAGGTCCCATACCCTAGGACTGCTCTCGAGTAAACATGCTTAACCTTGGAGTTCTCTCACGATGGGCTAACAATTAATACTATTTACTTTGTTTGATAAGATCAAACTGTATTTAGTATTATTCCTTACCGAGTTTTTAAATGATCAGATCAATTAAAATAATAGTAATAATATTATATAAATTAATAAATATTGAGATATTTAAAAGTTAAAAATTCTAGAAAAAACAGGAAAAATGTAAAATTGATTTATTGACTCAAATAAATTATTTTCTTAATTTTGTATGTCATTTAATATAATTATTATTTATTTTGGGCTTTATTGAATTGAATAATTTGAGAGTTAAATTGATTTTAAATTGAGAAAATTCAAGAAATCATTTTAATGTGCTTAAATGATTATTTCCTTATTATTATACATGATTGTCATGTTTATTTTGTAAAATATTAATGTGATTAATTTTTGCATTGAATTAAATTTATTTATTTAGTTCTGATGTTATTAAATTGAATGTGAAACCAAGAACATAGATGGACCTATTATAGGATCTCCTATTTATATGTTTTGGTTTATTGATATACCACCACATATGACATATATGTGATATATGTATATGATTATTGAGAAAATCATATCCTAGGGTATGGTTATATAGATAACCATGACGTACCCTAATGAAGAGACGCGATAAAATCTAAAACCCCTCACATGTTAAAATCTAGGCTGAAATGTAAGAGTTACGAACTCATGTGTGGTCCTCCCTTATTATAGTCTTAGTATCCAAGTCACCTTAAGGTGGGTTGGTGGAGTCACTCCAGGCCCACTTATAGAATATGAGGAACTACGAACTAGTGTATGACACGAGGCCGAGGTAGAGGAACCATTTAGTTTGGTGGAGTCACTCCAAGACTACTCACTAAATCTATTCCCGTAAAGTAACAAGGGTATCGCCTGGACCAAGGTGAATGGTTGGTGGAGTCTCTCCAGGCCACATAAGCATCGGGGACTGAAGTATGATTAGATATTACAAATATTGTAAGTCTCATGAGATGAGTGCTGAATAATATATTGTGATTGGTGAAGTCGGTCTAGGTCATAATATATTTGTTGTGATTTTGATCCCCACTAGGAGATTGTCGGTTCTCCCTTTTCATACACATGAGGGTTGTGTGAATTGCATAATTTTAGTGGGACCATTATTTTCAATCAACATAATATCTGCAAAGAACTAATCATTCATTCTTATTCATCACCTAACAAGGCTAAGATGTAGTCGACTAACCCTGTTCATGGCATTATGTATGCCAACCATTTGATTGGCGCGAACTTCACTGATTAGCTCAGGAACTTAAAGATCTTACTTAATTCGCCTTTGTCCTAGACGGAGATGGCCTTTTTGAGCCTGCATCAGATGCGTCTGAGGATGAGGTATGAGAGTATTAGAAGTGACAAGAAGATTTCACTATGTTTCAATATTATATGTTGGCCTCAGTGTACAATGAGTTGCAAAGACAGCATGAAGACAAAGAACCAAGAGCCATGCTTCTCCATTTGATGGAGTTATTTGCTGAGCAGAGTAGAACTCTGAGATATGAGATATCGAAGAGTCTATTTAGGGCTTGAATGGATGAGTCCTCTTCTGTACAAGCTCATGTACTAAAGATGATTAAGTGGATCGAGAGGTTGGCAGTGCTCGGAGTTGAACTCCCTGTCGAGATGAGCACGGACCTTATTCAGTCTCTTCTGGACTCCTTTTCTCAGTTCATTGTTAACTTAAACATGAACAAGATTAAGGCCTCTCTCCCGGAGCTGCTGAACATGCTTACTCCTGCCGAGGGGAACCTTTAGGAAGAAAAGCCCCAAGTCCTCTTTGTTGGTGGGACCAACAAGAAGAGGAAGGTAGCCTTTGCCTCCAAAAGGGGCAAAGAGAAGAAGTAAATGGAAGCAACTTTGACAAGGAAGAACAACGATGACAAGGGAACGTGTTTCCACTGTGGCGTGAAAGGACATTGGAAGAGTGATAACATGCTATTTATGCATGTAATTACATGATTATTAATGCAAATTAAGGCATTAATCATTACAAATATATGCATGTTATCATATTTTAAGTATATTTCTATCATTTTAAATTATTTCATGTTATGATCTTAAAATATACTCATTTATGGATTATTATACATGATTAAACATTATAATCTTTAATCCTAATTATAATTGAGATCATAATCATGTCTTGAGATGAAAATATAAGAGAAAAGACTTTTATTGACATTTATGTGTATTTATGAATTTATTTTATAAGATACATAAATGTATTAAATTAAATAAAATTAATTCTCTTATTATTTTAATAATTTGACTTTTATAATGATAGATTATTCAATTCTGAATCCAAAAAAATAAATTTGAATTAAGTTGGAGTTATATTTTGAAAGTTAAGAATTTTACAATTTTTAGGAATTTTCTGGAATTTTTCTGAATTTATTTAGATTTAAATTTTATTTTTAGGGTTATATTTCGTGCGTGTACACGTGGATGCGACTTGGCACTCGGGGCCACGTGGCTCTGCCACGTGGACAGCACGCAGGCACCTATGTGGCGCTGAGGTGACACGTGGACGGCTATATATCTTTAATATATATATTCTTTTATAATGTATATACGTCTTCCGATTATCGGAAGACATTTTATTAACCCTCTAATCCACCTCAGTTTATATACCCGACTATTCTCCATCGTTTTCTCTGAGTGGGACTAAATTTCTTCTTTTAATTTGATTTCAGGCCACGGGGCATCACGTGGATTGTTGGATGGAGAGCACGATGAATCGCGCGCGTCGATGTGATGGACAAGAGATCCACCTGATCTCCAAATAGCGCACATGCTTCAGTTCTTGTTTAAGTGAACTAATATCAGCCGTTGATCGCCAGAGTTATAACGGCTCAGATTGCATGTGATCAGTGGACTCATCAAACACATCACGATCATTGGATTTAAATCCAACGGAAGATCAAATGAAGCATTTTTTTCAAATTAAAATAAATGAAAGCATCTTGACCCTACATCCGCGACCCGACGGTCGACAAAGGACAGTGACGATTCATGAAGAGAAGTCTCATCGGGATCGTAGATCATGATGAGTCCATCAGATCGGACGGCTGAGCTCATTTTCATTTTTTATTAAAATCGCTCTTTGCGACGAAGAACAGGCCCGCGATCAATCTTCAAATTCCCCATGTTTAGAGCATCATTTCGCGCGCCATTTGTTTCAGTGTACTCGCAACTCATTTCCGCTTCCATTGAATACTTAAGTTTATAGTTTGATCGATAGAATTGGAAGAATTCCCATCTTGAATGCCACTTTCGTCTTCAAAAATTTGGAATGAAAAATCTTGCATCCGGCGATTAATTGGATCATTTCGAAGGCTAATTATTGTTAGATTGTGTGTTTTCATCTTAATCTTTCATCATTTAGTGTTAATTTTACATTTTGAATCGTAGATTAAGTTTAATTTCATTTTAATTTCAGTTTTTAATCATTTTCGTGATACGATTTTTCATCTAACTTGAAGCTACGATTACTCTTCGAATTCTGATCCAAATCATCTAATTTTTGATTCCGTGGATTCAAAATTGAGTTATCTTTCTTAAATTACTAAAATGCCCAATTTCTAATCTCAATTCATCGTCCGATTTGACCAAATTTCAAAGATATCTCTCAAATTTCCCTAATTCTTTGTGGATTCGACCCTTAATTACCATTATACTCATTACTTACTTTGATTAATCATAAATTGGTAAGTTTCGGACTTTGTTTTGACACTAAGTCGTGTGCATTCAACGACCATATGATTTAGTCTCGTCAAATGGCGCCGTTGTCGGGGAATTAAGGCATATTTTTTAGGAAAATCATCGATTTTGACTCGGTCAACTCTGATTTTTCTGTTTCTGTTTTGATATTAATCCAAATTGATCCTACACTGAGCTATTTGTAGCAGAATTACATCGTTTAGATACTCAATTTTGAGGAGATTAGGTGAATTGTCCCTCTCTACGGACGACGGACGATCATCGTGTCATAATCGAATTGGGAGAGCGTAACTCTCAGGAATAGCGACAATCAGGTACGATTAATTTGTCATTGTTGAATAATTTTATAGTATCTCTTCTTATTATTATATATATTAGTACATTAGTTCATATTTTGTGAGACGAGAGTCTGATTGAAGAACGAGGGATAATCCTTTACACTTAGATCTTTTTGAATGTTCCTCGCAATCACTTTCATATTCCGCGTCATCATCGACCTTAGATATGGCCTTGAATGATGAGGGAAATGTTAGGAGACGTCTTAGTGATTATGCTAGGCCTGTTCTTCAAAGACCCGTTACCCGTATTCATGCACCTTTAGCTAGAAATGCGAATTTTAGGATAGATTCACATGTGATGAGTATGTTACCTATGTTCCATGGTAAACCTTCTGAGGATCCTTATAGACATGTCGACGAGCTTAGTCAAGTATGTGAGATTAATCAGATTGATAATGTGTCGGCAGATGTCATGAAGATGAAACTCTTTCCCGCCACCCTTTGAGATAGAGCTAAGGATTGGTTTCTTAAGCTAGGAAAGGAGTTCACTTATTGGACCGAGATGGAGGAGGAATTTCTTAGGAAATACTATTATTTAGGAAAGACCACCTCTATTAGGAAGGCGATGCGTGAGTTTACCCAAGGACCAAGTGAGACATTTCACGAAGCTTGGGAGAGACTTAGAGACCTCACTAGAGAGTGCCCTCACCATGGAGTGTCTAACCATGAGCTTACACAGATATTTTATGATGGGTTAGGCCCGCAAGATAGATATCTTTTAGATGCAGCTAGTGGTGGCACCTTCATGAGCAAGTTTGAAGATGAAGCAATGGATTTGATCGAGACTGTGGCAGAGAATAGCCACCACAACGCGGCAAAACCATTCGGAAGAGGTGCAACGCCGAAGGGAGGATTGATCGACGCAAAGTCGGTAGAGACGGGCATGCTCCTAGAGAAGATCGACAAGATGGCGGAGGTTCAGAATCTTTTATTAAATTGGTTCCACATCTGCAACGGATCTGAAGGACTCGCACCCGTCACTCTACATGAAGCGTCGCCATGCGCCCATTGCTCACGCCTCGACCACGTCGAGATGGATTGTTCGATCATGGAAATTCAAGGGAAGGGCATGTATAGACAAGGCCCGCCAGGAGGGCAAAGTCAACAGGGACGACTGAACTATCAAGGTACATATCCTACTTATTTTAATAACCCTCTTAATCATAATCCTATGGCGCAACAGCAACAAGGATTTAGGAGGAACATGGATCAGAAGTATCCTCCATATAGCACCGATCAGCAACAAAACTCGCAGCAGCAACCCTACGCAAATGCAAGACAGTCGACATATATTCTGCCACAGCAATCGTACAATCAAACTCCACGACCGACCGCACCATCTGCAGATCCGATTCTGGGTGCGATCTCTTAGTTGATGGAGCAAATGAACAGGATGAACTCGCGTGTGGACGAGATACATGATTTCGTCAAGACGAACATCCCTACCTCGACTAATAATAAGAAGGGTAAGCAAGTTTCATTTTCTGACCAATTACCATCGTAGGCCACTATCAACCCTAGGAATCAAGGGTCCTCATCGAGTCAAACGCACAATTTGAGTCATGTGCATGTTGACGAGGAGGCAGTGGAAGTTGCGTTAGCGATATCGAGCCTTAGGAGCGGCAAAGACTTACTTGATCCTTATAAGGATCATCCTTTACATAAGAGCTCGATAGACGATGAGACACCAATAGTCGTAGTAGATCCAGACAGTAGTTCTGATGATGAGGAAGAACGGGTGTGAGCGGAGCCGAATCCCGACAGATACAAACCACCCGTGACATATCCTCAAGCATTGAGTAAGCCTAAAGCTAAGGTTAGTGAATCTGATGATCATTTATTAGAAGCCTTTCAAAAGGTAACCATTACCATCCCTTTAGTACATGCAATTAGACACATACCTTCTTATGCTAAATTTCTTAAAGGCATATGCACACCCCATAGAAGCCCCAAGAGGATCCAATTGAGTCAGAATATTAGTTCAATTATGATGAATTCTCTTCCGATTAAAAAGAGAGATCCAGGAGCTCCCATGATCGTGAGTGAGATTGGTGGAATGACTTTTACTAGATCCTTGTTAGATACCGGAGCTAGTATCAATATCCTCCCTAAATCCCGTATATGACCGTGATCATGTAGGGGAGTTGCAGCCTTTCCTTATAAAGTTATGTTTAGCGGATGGATCGGTAAGGAAGCCTCATGGCATAGTAGAAGATGTGATTGTTAGAATCGAAGGATGTTATTTTCTGGTAGACTTCCTAGTTGTAGATATGAAGATCACTTAGGAGCTTAGTCAAGCCCCAATTATCCTAGGAAGACCTTTCTTAGCTACTGCAAAAGCCGTTACACATTGGGGAAAAGGAGAAGTGATTCTTAAGGTGGGAGAGCACACGGTGAAGGTCAACATCAACAAGTTGATGAAGTATCCTTCACAAGCTTTCGAGGATGTGGGCGCCATCGACCTATTTGATGAACAAGACATAGAGACTTGCATCGAAGAAGTCATGACGGTCAACGAGGGAGCTGATTTTGAGGAGCTACCGTTGGATGAGCCGATAGGGGAGCTCAACCCTCTTCCATCTACACTCAACTACGGTTTTCTTGACTCTGAACACGTTAAACCGGTGATCATTTCTTCCCAGCTCAATGAGGAGCAGGAGAAACGATTACTCGATGTATTACGATGGAATGAGCAAGCAATCGGCTGGACTCTAGAAGATTTGAGGGGATTAGACCCTTCCTTGTGCACTCATCGCATATTATTGGAGGACGAGTCTGGACAAGTGAGGGAAGCCCAGCGCCGACTTAACCCTAAGGTATGGGAAGCCGTGAAGGAATAAATTCTAAAGTGGCTTAATGCAGAGATCATCTATCCCATATCACATAGCCAGTGGGTGAGTCCCGTGCACGTGGTTCCCAAGAAGGCAGAAGTTACGATGACCGTGAACGACAAAGGAGAGGAGATCCAAACACGCCTCCCGATGAAGTGGTCAGTTTGTATCTACTATCAGAAGTTGAATGAAGCGACGAAGAAAGATCACTTCCCGTTGCCATTCATCAATCAAATCCTTGATCGACTAGCAGGTCAGACTTACTTTTGTTTCTTGGATGGTTATTCAGGGTAAAACCAGATTGCGATTCATCCGAACGACCGGGAAAAGACGACGTTCACATGTCCCTTTGGCACGTTCACATTTAGGCGAATGCCATTCGGATTGTGTAACGCCCCTGCAACATTCCAGAGATGTATGACAGCGATATTTTCTGATTTCCTTGGCGACAGTCTCGAGGTCTTCATGGACAATTTCTCTGTCTTTGGAGATGATTTCGACAATTGTCTAGCTCACCTAACAAAGATCCTCAAGGTCTGCTTCAGGAAACGACTGGTATTGAGTTGGGAGAAATCCCATTTTATGGTGCGAGAGGGAGTAGTGCTCGGGCCTCTCGTCTCGGGCAAAGGTTTGGAGGTTGATAAGGCCAAGATTGAGGTCATTCAAAACCTTCCTCTCCCCCATGGGCCACGTGGCAGTGCCACGCAAGCCCACGCGGCGCCTACACGGCAAGGTGACGTGTGCAAATATTTACATATATATTTTATATAGTTATAGGATATAATGTTCAGCCTTCCGTATATCGGAAGGGTATTCAACCCTCATAATCGTCGCTCTATTTAAACCCGAGTATTTCCTTTAATTTTTCCCGTGTGGGACTAAGTCCCACACAGTTTATTTTCATTTAGGTGACGTGGCTGACGGAGGAGCGTTGGATTACGATTGGAGCGCGCTGATCAAGTGGACGCACGGTCCATCGGATGCGATCAACGCACGTGGCTTAATTCAGGCGTTATAATTGCCACGATTTAATCTCAAGGAGTGCATCTCAATTGTCCGATCGCGATCCAAGGGGCGCAAATCAAGGTGTTTTACAACGCATTTCATTAGAACACATCTGGACCGTCCATAGTGATCGGACGGCTACGACTATTTTGAAACGGTCCATGATGGACCGTTCCATCGTAACTATCAATCGTTTTGATCAGACGGTTACGCTCAAATGTACTATAAAACTAAGTGTTCTTCTGATGTTCTAAGCATTCGAGTTGGAAATCAATCTAATTTAGACACCTCCCCTCTCGTTTTTCTGATGTTCTTCTGATGATCTATCTAGACCCCTCCCCTCTCGTTTCTCTTGATCTCAACGTGTTCTACCTTCAATTCTGCACCTCCGGAGTTCTTGAAATCAAGATTTCATCGTGTAGATCGGTAGAAATTACAGCTTGAACTCGCGAAGGCGTTCTTCTGCTTTTTCGTCGATTAACTGGTTTAATCGAGCCAATCCGATCGCTAATCATGGTTAGTGGAAGCAGTTTTTACTAAGATTTAGTTTATTCAAGTTTGATTTTGATTTAGACTAGGATTTAAGGTTCAATTTGGTGGAATTTTAGATAAAGTTGCGATTTACGATTCTGAAAATTTCTCTCCACTTCAATCTTCGATTTCTCCACGAATTCAAGTCCATATTCAATTATTCTTGATTCCATGGAATCGATTTGAAGTTATCTTTCATAATTTACCATTTTCCCCAATTTTTATCATCAATCCATTGTCCGATTTGATCAATTTTGAAGAATACGTCAAGAATTCCCTTATTTCCCTGTGGATTCGACCCTTATTTACCATTATGCCACTCAATTCGAGTTAATTTCCTAAAATTGGTAAGTTCGGTATTATTTTTGACATGAGATCGTGTGAAATTGACAACCTCGCGGTCTCATCTCGTTAGAGAATACATGCTTTTAAAGGGAAATTTGGCCCAAAAATCGTGGCCGATTGATGCGGTCGTGGGAGCATATTGCAGGGGTCGTGGGAACGGTTTCAATTGATGATGTCGTGGCTCCTGAATTGGTAATGAATTGGCCTTGATTCTGCTTCAATCGGAGCCACGATCACGCTACGATCACGTCATGATCGGGCCAGGATTGTGCGTTGATCGTGAAGTTGGTGCTCAAACGATCGCTGTCCGAATCACTGGGAAGGATCATTTTCTTGATTTCGCGCTGAAGGAGCCAGAATCGTGGCTCGATCGCACTGCGATCGCGGTTCAAACGCGCCACGATCGTGGATTTCTTCCATGAGTCTTCTCCGCCGTCCGATGGAGATCTTACGCTCCATGCATCTCTGTGAAGAGAAGAAAATCGGGCTTCACCGTGGCGGTCAGATCGCGATCGCGCGGTCTTCACGTTGATGAAGATAAATGTTCCTCGTGTCGCCACGTGGCGTCAGGTAAGCCTTTCGATCGGAGTCACTGAAGTTATCTTTTACGCACGTGCCTGATTTGATGATCGCGTGGACTCAAGTCCACGCGATCTCTGCCGTCCTGACTGAATCTGACGCCTGCCGTGCATCCACGTCGCTTGTACCAGGTAAGACATATGTGGGACATAGTCCCACACGGAAGAGATATATAAACATGGTGAGTATAAATCTTGGGGCGCAGTAACTCATTTGCGTTATCGCCCCAAACTTCTTACTAGGACCCACTAACCCGTGGGCCCTCCATATGCCCACTCTCTCCTACCAGGTGGCGCCCCACACGGGCGTCCGCGTGGACCCGTGGACACGCGTGGCCTCCTGCCATGTGTCCGCGCCCTGTGCGCCTCGCGTGGGCCACCCGCGGCTCTGGCACGTGGCCTCAGCGCCGCGTCTTACCCGCGCAGTGGTCCCGTGCGCCACGTCAGCATGCCACTTGGCCCCACTCGCCACGTCATCCTGCAGGTAAGTAAATTCCCTTTTTCGTGATTTGAATAAATAAAAATACTTAAAAATTCATTTAAAAATAAAATAAAAATCGAAAAAGACATAAATTTCAAAAATTCATAATTTAAAATATACAACTCCTTCTTAATACAAATTTTCTCCATTGGATCACAAATTTCTTCCTTTTTAACATCATGTCATTAATAATATATTTTCAAAGAAGAAATCAAGATGAATCAGAATTTACTTAAGTCATTTCTTAATAACTATTTTAAATCTTAAATTCATCTTGAAATTATCCTTCAAAACATGCACTAAAGTCAAAATCATTCAATAAAATAGATTAACTTCTATTAAATTAAACTTGACAAAAGATTAATCATCTATTAAGCATGAAATTATCCATAATTTATGCATAAATATTGACTTTAGTGAAATGACATACCAATGGAGAAAATTCCTAAAAAGTATGATAACATGCATCCTATTCTCATAAAATAAGCATGAATATGAGTTAATTAGGATAAGAATTTAAGTTAGAAATGCATGTTATCAGTTAGGAATCTCCTACCACAAGTTCTCTAACACATCATAGATTGGTTACAACACAATCTCCTCGAAGATAACAGTGTGCACAATATGAGATCAATCATCCTCTGTATTTGAGAATATTGGCTCAATAAATGAGTTTTAGTTAAATCCTTGGGTAAGAAAGTAAAAATATCAAAGAAAGAATTCTCAATGATTTTCTCCACACATTAGTACAAACTTGAGAAACCAATTAGGGTTACATAGTTGACTATTCATGAAAAGTTTTCGTGCGGTCATTGACAACACACGAATGTGTGTTAAAAAAATTATCATGCTCACTAATTTAGAGTATCAATAAAGAATTGATCAGTATAATCATGAAGGAAATTTTCAAGATGTTCTTCTAATTTAATCAAATCAGATAATGAATTGAGGTGAAAATTAGTATGTTTGGAAAGAACACTCCAAGATGAATCTATAGAATAAAAAATCACTCCACTTGGATTAGTATACATGGAGAAATCAAGGAGCAAAATCAAGGTAGAAAAATTGATCATGAAGAGAGAGATTTGACAAAAATTTTAAAAATTAATCTAGTCTAAGCTTAGAAATGAAATCTGATGATAAATGAAAAATGATTAGGAGGATAAGACATAGTCTAACAAAAAAATCTTACTCAAAATGATCCAATTGATTGCCAAATGAAAGGGTTTTCATTTCGCATTTTTAAAAACAAATATTCAAAGTTCTAGAGATGAAATATTTCTATTCTTTTGATGAAATCTTGATTTCAAGCACTTCCTAGATGTGCAAATGAATGTAGAAGAGGAAGAAATTAAGAGACTGAAGAACTGACTTGTATAAGCAATTCAATTACTAGAAATATCCAAGAATATAGTTTTATGTCAAGGAGAGAGAACTTATAATGTTTTCAAATTGGCCGTGACTATCGGATCTTTCACTTTGATGTGATCAACAGTCACAATGGAATCCAAAGAGACAAATCGTAATTGTTAACTCGCGACTGTCGGATCTTAATGAGAGTATCACAATCGTGTTACGTGATCGCATGAAGAGAGTGTCATGAAATCTCATTCGTCCGATCGTGAATCGTCATTTTAGACCTCTGCTAACACGCAAAGGTATTCATGAAAATATTTGATTATTAATACAAATTACATTCCATTATATTACATCATATCATAATTTTTTTAGTGTTTATCTATCATTCTATGAAAATTAAGTTATAATCTCAAAATGAACTAATTTAGGGAAAATTATGATGAATTAAGATAAATATTTTCACGGATTTGATTATCCCTATTTTTATTTGAGATTATAATTAGGTTTTAATGTTTAATAATGAGAGAAAATACTTTTTGTACATTCATTAATTTTTCTAAGTTTTCAATTCTAAAAGAAATGAGTATATTTTTTACTAAAAATTTATTCTATTCTTATTTATTAAATTTTTAATTTATGATGATAGATAATTTAATTTCTGATCTAATGAAACAAATTTGGATTAATTTAGAGTTCTATTTAGAAAGAAATAAATTTTCTAATTTTTTGGGATTTTTCTAGAATTTTTCTGATTTTTTATGAATTTGTTTAGATTTATTTTGAATTAAAAAGAATACAAAATCAGATTTCTATCGCGTGCTCGACGTGGTAGCTGACATAGCACAGACAAAATAGCGGTGCCAAGTGGCGACATATGATAATGCCACGTGTCATACACATGTACATGTGCATGCGCGTGTGAGTGCGCGTGTGCGCCCGTGTGTGCGCGTTAGTGCGCATGAGTGTATGACTAAGGAGATAGCACCTTTTTTAGGATTTTCATCATTTTATTATGAACACATTACTTATATACTCGAAACATTTACTGGATTTTTTTCATGTGGGACTATTTTTTATTTTCATATGCACATGTGACATGGCGTCTCGTGGAGCATCCAATTCACGCATTAAATGAAAGCTGTCGATCTTCAATTAAGTCGGGGGCTACATGGCGCACCCTACTTCGTCAGCGAATAATTTTAAAATGATTTAATCACAGTGCTATCTTGAATGCCAACTGCTGGGATCTGATGCTCGAAAAGCTCTCCAAATCTTTGTTCAAAATAATGATTGCAGCGGAAGGTGTTGAATCAAAACATTCAACATCGTGGAAGCACCAAGAATAGATGATCTCATCATCCATTCTAGGTGATCCTGTCATCTAGTATAGAATAAAATTCATACTTACTCGGATCATTTGAAAGAGTTCTTCAACCGTTCAAGCGTCCGGCCTCTAGCGGTATCCACACAGTCTCCAGACGATCGGATCTCCTCTTGAACACTCGTCACCACGAGAGGAAGAGAAGAGGGAGGAGAAGTTCCACTAGGCTTGCATGGGCACCTCTATTATGGTCGTTCTCCCCCTATTTATAGACTTTGGGAATGTGAACTTTTCACAAAAGCCCTTATTATTATGTCTATATCCACCGACGTCCATTGACCTTACGTGTGTGACCCTCTAGGTCCATATATCTCGCCAGTTAATGACTCTAGCAACCCAATAACACTTATTGGTCCTTCTTATCAATTAACTATATCAACATATAGATTAATTGACTAAGGATCGATTTAACCCAATCGACAGGTTGAGTCGCAAGCCCGATGGGTGCCAAGCTACACCACGTGCTCTAGGAGATATGGAGTATATTAGAACTCCTTCATGGAACCCTGCCGTCATTGGTTACCGTGTACGTATAATCCTTCATCCACACGAGACTCATGAATGACTTAGGGTATGGTTAATTGTCAAACCCTAATCCGTCACTCAATTTAGTACTAATGCGAGTAGGAAATCATTGAGAACAACTTCTCTAATATTTCTGCTACCTTGGCCAAGGATTTAACCGCATCTCATTCCTTGAGTCAATCTCCTCATATACCGAGGGTGGATGATCCCATCTTGACCACACGATCATTTTCGTGGACTTCATGTCGTATCCAATATATGATGTTTTAGATATCCCGTGACTAGGGATTCGTAAGTCATAATCAAAACACGATCATCCATCCACAAGATGTCTTTGGTGTCTCAAGTCAAAGGACCACATACACAATCATGACATGAATCAACCTGATTGACAATTAGGTATATTACCATTCAGGGATTCATACGGATCAATTCAGTGAACTCTTTCTCCAAAGCGCACCCACTATCTATCCTTAGTGTCTCCACACCGATGGCTATAGGATCGGCCATACTCATCATATGAGATGGATCAGATAGTGCTATTCTTTCCAGATAATTTGATGTCCTTCTCGAATATCCCACGAATAGGAATGTTTAGAACATATGTTTAAAGACTAGCGATCACTATATTATAGGATCATAATTCACTTAGTCATTGCACATGCTCATGGACTTCATTGCAAACATCACACAAGAATGACAATGAATAAATTTTATTTTAACGAACATAAACAAGATTGATGAAAGTGTGATTGGCTTATAGGCCACATAATATCCATCACCAACGATCCTCTACGAATTCGCAAAATGAAAAACCTTTGATCCGGTGATCAAGTGGATCAATTTGAGCGCTATCTTGGGTTAGATATCATATTTTCATCCTAATCTTTCTTCCTATATTATCGGATTTCAATTTTGACTCATAGATTAAGTCAATTTAAATTTTAGATTTTTGTGATCTTTTTGTTCAGAGATTTCTATTTAATTTGCTCATCGATTTCTCCACGAATCTTGATCCAAATTGTGTGATTTTTTATTCACTGGGTTCACCTTTGAGGTATCTTTATAAACATATCAAAATTCCTAATTTTTCACGTCATTTTATTTTCCAATTTGATAGAATTTTAAAGAATACATCAAAAAATACCTTAATTCTCCCATGGATCAGACCCTATTAGTCAATAAACTATATAATTTGTGATTATTTCTCAAAATTGGTGAGTTTGGTAATTGTTTTGATGCTTATCTGGGTGTGTTCAATGACCGTGCAGATTCGCTTTATAATCTCAAATGGCTCTTCAAATCTTGGTTGTTATGACTCCTTAGATGAATGGCAATGATTGATCCAATTCACAAAAGGAACTGTCGTCCACTCAAATGTTTCCACGTACCCCTTGGGAACAATAAAAATTTAACAAACTGCGATCAACTCCATGAATCAAACATTTCATATTTTGCCCCATTGTGTACCAAGAGATAAAAAAAATAGTCCCACATGAAAAAAATTAAAGCAAAATGATGCATATACAAAAGGTGTGGTCTTTTGTGATTACCACATGCCCCAAATAGGGTGCTTAGCCACTAATGATGCACGCCCGTGTGCCACATGTCGCGCATATATGTCTCCATGTGTCCACATCTAAGCGCTTGCCACCTCATCTGCCATATCAGTGTGTATATAAAAATCAAATTTTTAATGTTTTTATATATAAATAAATTCAAAATAAATCCTAAAAAGTTCAAAAAATTTCAGAAAAATTCTATAATAATCCCTAAAAATGGAAAATTTATAACTTTGAAAATCCAACTCCTTTTTAATTCATTTTTTAATAGAAATTAAATTATTTATCATTCTTAAAAGTAAAATTTAATAGATAACAATAGAATGTTTACGTGGGGTATCAGAGAAAGATGAGCTCTCATTTATTCAGAGAAATTAAAACTACGCAAAAATAAATGCAGTGTATATACACAAAATATCTTTCACTTATCTGCTTGTGCACTATTAAAACTTTACTATTATAATCTTAAAAAAAGATGGGAATAATGATAACATGCATTTTATACATGAATTTACATGATTATTAATGCAAATAAAAGCATTAATTGTTTTAATTATATACATGTTGTCATATTTTAAGTAAATTTCTATCATTTTGCATAAGGTCATGTTATGATCTAAAAATACATCTATTTATGGATAATTTTATGTAATTAAACATTAAAATTTTAATCCTATTTACATTTAATATCATAATGATGTTTTCATGATATAATGATAAGAGAAATGATGTTTATTAACACTCATGTATTTTTACAAATTTATTTCATAAGATACATAAGTGTATTTATTTAATAAAAATTCATTCTCTTACCATTTTAATATTTTTGACCTTTTACAATCTAGATGATCTAGATAATATTCTTGGATGGATATCCAGATTACGATTCATCTAGATGATCAAGAGAAGAAAACGTTCTCATGTCCTTTTGGCACGTTCACTTTTAGACGGATATCATTTAGACTATGTAACACCCCGACATCATTTCAACGATGCATGACGACAATCTTCTCCGACTTTCTTGGCGACAGTTTAGAAGTCTTCATGGACGATTTCTCCGTCTTTTGAAATGACTTCAATAGCTGTCTGGCTCACTTGACTAAGATCCTCGAGGTTTGTGTTAGGAAACGACTGATGTTAAGCTGGGAAAAATCCCATTTTATGGTGTAAGAGGAAGTAGTGCTCGGGCATCTCGTCTCGGGCAAAGGACTAGATGTGGATAAGGCCAAGATAAAGGTCATCCATAACCTCCCTCTCATGGCTACCATACGAGATCTATGGAGCTTTCTCGAGCACGTCAGCTTCTAACCGAGATTCGTACAAGACTTTGCAAAAGTCTCCAAGCCACTCACCACACTTCTCTACAAGAAGCAAGACTTCATCATTGAAAAAGAGGGTGAGCACGCATTTGAGATGCTAAAGCAAGCACTGATTGAGGTAGCAATTCTCTAAAGTCCTAATTGGGACTTACCATTCGACATCATGTGTGACGCTTTGGACTATGCAGTGGGAGCGGCTTTTGGGGCAACAAATAGAGAAGAATCTGATGACCATATGTTATGCGAGCAAGACCCTAGATGCAGCTTAGATGAACTACACGACAATGGATAAGGAGTTTTTGGCAGTGGTCTAAGTACTAGAGAAGTTTTTGCCCGTACATCTTGGGGAACAAGATCATTATCTACACCAATCATGTGGACCTAAAATAATTGCTCTTCAAGAAGGAGGCCAAATCACGACTCATACAATAGGTGTTTGCTTCTTCATGAATTTCAACTTGAAGATGAAAAGACAAAAAGGGCAACAAAAACTCGGTGGTAGACCACTTATCGTGTCTCCACGTTCAAGGTGCAGGAGACATCGGTAACAAAGAAATTGAGACCGTGAGGTCGTTCAAAACACATGGTTAAGAGTTAAAACAAATTTACCAAACTCACCAATTTTATCAAATAATCCTGAATTGAGGAGTATAGTGGTGAATAAGGGTCAAATCCATAAAGAACTAAAGGTACTTTTGGGAGATCTTTTGGAATTCAGTCAAATCAAACTATGAAAATATAGATAAAAATTAGGGATTTTAATATTTTTGGAAAGAAGATTTCGAAGACGAAATCCACGAAATCAAAAATCACTGAATTTGGATCGAGATTTGTGGAGAAATCATCGAATGAACAAGAGAGAAATTTCTGAAAAATAAAATCACAAAAAACCAAAATTGAAATTGAAATAGACTCAACTTACGATTCAAAATTGAAATCTAAAGCTATACAAAGGAAGATTAGGATGAAAATATGATCTCTAGCCCAAGATTGAGCTTGAAATGATCCAATTAGTCGCTAGATCAAAGGCTTTTCATTGTTAAATTTGAAAATGATCGTTGATGTTCAAGAGCCAATTTGCTTCCTATTCTCTCAATGAAATCTCACTTTCAAGACTACATGGATGTGGAAATGAGTTTAAAAGCGATTGGAGGCAAGAGATTCAAGGGATTTAGTGTCTAAAATGTTCGATTACTCGAATTACCCCAGAATGCTTTACAATGTCGAATAACATCTCAATGTATAGGGTGAATTGGCTATATCGTCCAATCTAGCATTTAATCTTCGATAAATGGCTTTGATTTAATGTATAATTGTGAATCGTTAGGATTAAATTGTGACCGTTGGATCTTCGATGGACCATTGAGATGCTGACACGTCGCGCGCGTTAAATGTAACACACTGAACCGCCGCCATTTGATCTTGATTGGAGGCTCTAGATGCGTTTTCTCAGTTTTAATCTCAGCCTTTATAACTCCTCAGATCAATTGTTGAGATTAAATCATTCTAAAACGATTCCCCAGCGAATGAGATTGCGACACGTACCACTCGACTTTAAGTGACGATCAACAGTCATGATTAAATGTGCGATCGGATGCTCCAAATTTTGCCAAGTAACTTTGCACACTTATAAAATTGATTGTAAATTAAATTAATTAATTTTAAATTCAGAAAAATTCAGAAAAATCCTGAAAAATTCATTAAAATTTGATAAAAAAATCTCTAAAAATTAGAAAATTTATAACTTTTAAAATATAACTCCAAATTAATCCAAATTTTTTTCATTGGATCAGAAATTAAATTATCTATTATTCTAAAAAAATTAAAAATTTAATAAATAAAAAGAAAATAAATTTCTATTTAAAAAATACACTCATTTCTTTTAGATTTTAAAACTTAGAAAAATGTATGAGTGTATATAAAATGATTTCTTTTATTATTTAACCTTAAAAACTAATTGTAATCTCAAGTAAATATGGTTTATGAAAATATTATCCTTAATTTCATCATAATTAACGCTAAATTAATGCATATTGAGATTATAATGACTTTTCGTAGAATATTAGATAACCACTCAAAAATATGACAACATGCATTAGAATAGAATGATTTTATGCCTTAATTTGTATTAATGATGATATATTTTCATGTTAAATTATCATGTTATCAAATGACTCATTCCTTGATGAGCATCTCCTTGCCATTTCGACCCACGCTCCTTGGTTTGGCTCACATCATCAACTTCATCGTGATTCGATCGATCCTAGAGCATTGAAATTACCATCAACGAGATAAATTCTTGCATGATCTCAAGTACTACTTTTGGGAAGAGCCACTTCTATTCCATCTAAGATATGACCAGATCATCAAGTGATGCATCCCATAGGAAGAGCAAGGAGGCATCTTTGCGATGTGTCACCCATCGATGTGCAGAGGACATTTTGTTGCGCGCAAGACCGTGGACAATATACTACGAGAGCGACTTCTACTGGCCCACCATCTTCAAGGACGCCCATCGGTTTCTATAAGGAGTGCCTACAATGTCAAGCGGAATTAAACATCTCCAAGCGAGATGAGATGACAATGAGGTCGATCCTTGAAGTGGAGATCTTTGATCTATGAGGGGAAGATTTCATGGAACCTTTCCCACCATCAAACTGGGAAATAGTGCATCTTAGTGGCGGTGGATTATGTGTTCAAGTGGGTCAAAGCAATCCCCTACTAGGACAAATGGCAATTGAGAGGTGCTTTGATTGGTGACAACATGTATCTTTTATTGTTATGGATGTCCGAGGGCCATCATCAGCGACGGAGGATCACACTTCAATAATGTAGATTTCCAGGCATTGTTGAAGAAATATAGAGTACACCATCGCATCACCACACCATACCACCCCCATGGAAAATGAGAAAGTATAGGTAAGTAATAGAGAGGTTAAAAATATTTTAAAGAAAATTATTCGACCAAATGGGAAGGATTAGGCGCACAAGCTTCCCGACGCACTATGGGCATACCGGACCACTTACAATACACCTATCGAGATGTCTCCTTTTTGACTCATCTTCAGAAAAGCCTGCTACCTTACAATTGAGCTTGAGCCTCGAGCCTATTCGGGAAATCAAAAAGCTCAACTTATCTTTGGACAAAGTAGGGAAACAATGAATTCTCCAGCTCTAGGAGTTACATGAGCTAAGGCACAACACGTATGAGGATGCGGAGATTTACAAAGAAAAGACGAAGGCCCTTCATGACTGACACATTAGAAGAACTTTTCAGGTCAACAATAAGGTCTGGCACTAGAATTCTTGTCTTAAACTCTTTCCTCGGAAAGATGCACTCACGATGGGATGGTCCATATATGGTTTTGGAGTTGTTTGAGGGTGGATCTGTACTCATCTCCGACATCAGATCTGGCAAACAATTCAAGGTAAACGACCATTGTTTTGAGCCGTACTTGACATCAGAGCCACATGCACCAGCAGATATAATAAATCTGCATCTTCTCGAGGTACATGAGGACGTGACGACGGTATCACCCTCTCCCCATAAATAGTCATAGGTTTTATCATAGTTTCGTCTAACTGAAGATGTTAAACTTAGGGCTCTAGTGATGTACCCTATGATTATCTTACCATTTATTTTCTTTTTTGTACTTTGTTTTATTTTTGTACATGTCAAAGAAGAACTGCATTATGGAGAGGGCGCACGGGCGAAAAATCCCATAAATGAGCATCAACGCATCCATGAGTTTTTCTAAACCCTTCCCATCTCACCATATTTTCGTATCTTTTTTACGCCATGCTTGGTATTTTCGCTATCGTTTTTCATAAGCATGAAAATTTCATTGAGGGTAGTGAAAAGTTTAGTTGGGGGTTGAGGACTTAGAAAAACTCTACAATTTTTTCAAAAATTTAAAATTCTACATTCTAAAAAACTCCTATTTTCCTAATTTTTACTACTCTACCCCACCTTAGAAGTCTTGAAATTTTAGATCCTATCTACTAGAGATGTAGAAGTGAGGGCCTTATAGCCCAGATGATTACATTTTCAGTAATAAAGCTAAGTGATCTAGAGAAACTATGTGATTATTTAAAGGTTGACTTCTTTAGGGGTAGGTATGTAGCGGATGCCAAGGAAAAATGACTAATCAGATATTGAAATGACTTCTTTTAAGAGAAGTTAATATCAAATTCCTATCCCCTACTTGACATTAGCCAAACCTGCTTAATGTGCAAATTCTTCGCTTCCGAAATTCCCCTTAAACGAGTACAAATGAGCCAAAATTCTTGCTGTACCTATCTTTCCGTTAGGCATGTAGTTCTATCTTTTCTAATCAAGTCAAGTAGTCACAAAATTTTGTTTTAGCTTCACTCATAATAATAACACTTCTAAATAATTGACGCATCCATCTCATTTCTTCCATATCTTCCTCGCATGTACGTAGACCTTCACACTACACTTCACATTTGTTACATACTCTCTTCAAAAACCAAAAACTCTTCCATGTCCTTATTTCATGTAAATTCTTCTTAAATTTTGATATTACTTTTCAAAAATAAATAAAGTAAAAAAGAAGGAGAAAAAGAGAGAAATAAGAAGTGAAAATAAGGAAAATAACTTAGGGAAACATCTTCTCTTTTTCCACCATCATCTCTACCATTTCCATTTACCCCTATCATCCATCACCATCCACATCATTTGGGAGTATAATTATAATAAGTGGTATGACCTTTTTTTAAATCTATTTTGTTTACCTGCATATTTTCTTTTAACCACATCATTCCCTTAGAAATAGTATCTTTTATTTCTTTCATCCACCTTACATATTGCATCCCAAAGATAAGAATCCCTTTGTAATTGCAGTTTTTATAGGAGACAGACAAGTTGAGGAGAATTCTATTACACTAAGTAGCCTCCATTTTGAGGGAAGGAGTGATGTATCTATAGAGAGGGTAAGGAGTTACATCTACTCATGAGAGTGTAATGATCTTTTTATCTTCATAGTATCGAACCTTAGATATGCTCATCTCATTCACAATAGAGAATAAGACTCGAGCATTAGCCAATGTGACGTAGCCCAAAATGCAACCCAGGAACCCACTTTGTATTATTCTGGGGCCTATTTATATTGGAGGCCCATTAAAGGCTTATTGGGCCAAGGGAGAATCCCTAGAACCTGACACATCTGTCAGACAATCTCCTAGGGACCACCAATATTTATGACATGCATTGGAAACTACAAATATCTTTCTGGAGAGGCCTGACAAGGCCTAGAAGATTTACTTTTGCTATTGTCACTTCTGTCTCCGACACATGCATGTCAGTCGAGTTGTATTTTCAAGACTTTTGTGTTGTCTTTTCATGGGTCAAATCACTTGGACGACCCTTACTTTTTGAGGCCTATATAAGGCCCCCATTTGTAATACTTGAACACAATTTGAAGTTATCCCTTTTGAGAGCTTTGCTTTCTTCTCTTGAGTGTTCTCCCTGTTAGAGAGTGCTCTGTGCTTGTGGATTCAAGTACACCCCTTGTGGATTCAAGGGTTGAAAAGGTTAGTTCTGTGGACTCAGAACCTAACCCTTCTTGGAGGTCAAGGTTTGTGGATTCAAACCATTGTTCTTCATTGTTCCTGTGCTAAGGCTGCGTCAAGTGGTATCAGAGCAAGATTCACGTTCCAATATCAGCTATTAAAGAATGTCGAAAGGAAAGGTTTTATCTATTCCTCAAGTTTTATTTTCTTATACTTCTGGGAATCATAGTAATGATGATGGGGTTAAATGTCAAATGGTAAATGATTTTGCTGAATTTTTTGGCCAATTGCATATTAAAGAGTTTCTTGATTGGCTCATTGAAGTTGAGAGTTTCTTTGAAGATCAAAATATACCAAAGAGAAAGCAGGTCAAGTTTGTCAGTCCTAAGCTTAAGGGAAATGCATGGGCTTGGTGGGAGCAACTCCAAAGGATGCGTACTCGATTAGGAAAGGATCCTGGTGGCGTACGACCCCCGTCGCCACCAAGGCATGACACTACGGCGCCGGTGGAGCCGACACCTACGCGCGTCCAGCCCCCTCGATAGGCGAAGGATCCTGAGTTTCACTACACCAAGTGAGACCCTCTTCTCGCCACGAGCTCGCGCGCGTGGAGCTATCTTTTCCGTTTTCTATTTTATTATGACTTTATTTAGCCCGCACGTGTTTAAGCGGGCCTTTGCATGTCTCTCTCTCTCTCTTTAGGCCTTTGGGTGGGTTTCCCTTTGTTTCGGGACCCTAGCCTAAGGCCCTTTCCCTTTTGTGAACCTTTTATTCTATTTCTATGAGTATGGGTGTGGGTTGTGGGCCTCAAGTGGGCCCTTTCCTCTCTTGGCCCACCAAGGGCTCTATAAGAGGGGAATGGACCCCCCCACAAACCCTAGCCGTCATTTGAGAAAAGAAGAGAATTCCTCTCGAGTGGCTGCTCAAGGAAAGTTGGGGAAGAGGTCCTACCGCCGACGCCGCCGCCGCCGCCGCCGCACTAGTTGTGCCGCCGCCGCCGCCGTCGCCTCCGCCGCCACCTCTTGCCCTAACTCCGGATCCTCTCCACGCCGCCGCCATTGCCGCCGCTCCAAGCCGCCGTTGCAGCCGCGCAGAGGTCCGCCGCCGCCGCACTCCCCTGCTACCGCGCGCCGCCGATCCCAGCCGCCGCCATCACCGCCGCCCAAGGCCGCCGCTATCGCCGCCGCGCCAAAACCGCCTTCTCCGTCGATCTCCCAAGGTCCGGAACGCCGCCGCCGCACCTCGCCGCGCCGCCGCTGCGCGCCGCCGTGTCACGCCGCGCCGCTCACGACCTGCAGCCGCCGACCCCACGCCCGACTACCAGCCTGCCGCCGTCCCGCTCGCCTCCAGCCTCTCCCCGCCAAGCTCCGCGCACTAAGCCGCCACGAGGGTCGCCGCCCTGCCTTCTCCCCCATTCCGCCGCCCGGCGAACCCTCCTCCGCTCCGGAAGCACCGCCACGAAGCCCCCCTCGCCGTGCGCCACCCTACCCTCTGCAACGAAACCCTAACCCACGAAGACGAGAATGGACGATTCCCGCTGAGCCGACTCAGCGGGAATCGGCCTCCCCGGTTCGCCCGGCTCACCCGGATCGCCCAGGACCGGCCAGAGCCAGCCCGAGCCGGTCCGAACCGCCCTGACCAGGCCAGGCCGCCCAGACAGACCCAGCCCGGCCGGCCCAGATCGCTCCCAGTGCTCGACTCGGGTCCAGCCGGCCTGCAGCTGCCCGAGTCCCGCCCGGCCCAGACCGCCTGGGCCGCCCAGCCAGTCCAGAGCCGGTCCAGACCGCCTGAACCGGCCCAGACAGCTCAGACCGGCCCAGAACGGCTCAATCCGGTCCAGACCGGCCCAGACCGCCCTGAACCGGTCCAGACCGCCCCGAACCGGCCCAGGACGCCGCCTCCCGCCTACCCGTGTTCGCCGCGCCCGTCCGGCTCGCCCCGACTCCTCATCGCTCCGCCCCCACGCCGATCGCTCCCCGCGCTCCCCGCCGACTCGCCCGGCGTCCGACCTCGCTGCCGCGCCCGACAACCTCCCTCGCCCCGACCGACCGGGCTCGCGCCCCGCAGGTTAGGCATTCGTCCCCCCCTTTCTCTTACTTTGAAGTCTATATTTCCTCCAGTACTTCCCGCACTTGTCTCCACCGCCCTCGGACCTAGCTAGGCTGAGTGACGTCAGGGTACGGGATTGGGATCGTGGATCCGGTCGCCGGGTTGACGATCGAGCTTTCCCGACGACCCGAGGCTTTTCTCTCCCCCTGCATCGACGGATCCGGGAGGACTCCTGCTCCATCCTACTCGGCGTATCCCAGGAGCGCTGTGACGATGCGCCGGAAGGTTGGCTGCTTGCGGAGAACTTAGACATCATTGCATCATTTAGAACACGTAGATCACCCATCCATAGCTCCCCCTTAGAGGTTATTAGCGCCGGACCGATTCACCCCGTCGGTCCTGCATCAGATCCTATTCAAGATTGGGAGAAGATGAAGAAATACCTGAAGAGGCAGTTTTTACCACCAGATTACCAAGACTTGCTATACCAGGAATACCAAAATTGCAAACAGTTAGGTGATTCTATTACTGTTTACACAAAGAAGTTTTGTCGCCTCCAGTCATATCTAGATATCTATGAAGCAGAGGAATACAGTATCTCCAGGTACAAGAATGGTCTACGTTGGAGTATTAAGAGAAAGCTATCTACTGAATCCTTTGATTTCCTAACTGATTTGGTGCTAGCTGCTACCCATGTTGAACAAGTGATAGAAAGAGAGCAAACAGTGTTAACGAAGCCACAAGAAGTACTTGATACAACTACACAGAGTTTAACTTATCCTATTGTAAGTGAAACTCCAAGTTATTGCCCTAATTCATGGAGAAACATTTCAACTCCTGCTGTGACAGTTTTTACTGACAATGATGGATATAGTGGTGATGTATCATCAAACATAGGCATGGTTGATTTTCTAGAGGCCATCAAAGATAAAATTGATGTTTCAGTGGAAAATACAGAGAAAGAGATACCGAAGGAGAGTAACTCTCATGTTGGCCGCACTACACAGAGCAAGGTCGAAAAAGACAAGGTGAAATCAATTTACATGGATCTAATTAACTACAAGGTAACTGGGAGCTGTCTAGTTAAATTGCATCACGATGGGAAATACTTAGACAAAATATTATGTTATTTTGTCGACATAAAATTATCCCAGCCCAATTTCAGCTTGTCGTGGCGATATGACCTTGGTTCCTATTTCTTGCCCTTCCATAATATAGTCACCTTCTTTAGAAATTTTCAGAAATCTGTGTTGAGTCTATTCATAGATTATACTCCTTTCAGCAAGCAAACACAGGAAGTAGTGGTAAATCATGGAAAAACTTATTGTTCTAACAATGGGGCTGCAATCTCATTGGCCAAGAAGAGGAAATCAAATCCTTCAATCGCCGCAGCAATTGCAGGCAAAGTTCTAGGGCTCATAACTGAGTTCTCATCTACCATCAAGGAGGTAGACCATCCCATTAACCTTCTACCTGTTTTAACTTTAGCAAACCTTCTGAATTCTAGTATCACACGAACAGAAAAATCAAATCAACCTAGACAGGTTTACTTGCTACCAAATGCATTTACAACAAAGAGTATAGCGAGAAAATCAGGATCTTTATGGATGAAGCCAGCTTCAGTCATGCCCCAATATCATGAGAACAGGAGGTTCAATTTGATTCCAGAGATCATCCTAAATAACCTTTATCAAGAGATGTGCATAACAAAAGAAGCTATGGTGCCAAAAACTCACCAGTTTCTGAAGACAATACCTAGTTCCAGTATTGTACAATTGCCCCACAATATCACTCACATGCTACCTGGTCAAAGGGACAACATGTTTGGTATGCAACTCATAAACGAGGGAATCAACATTCGTGCACTGCGAGTATTATTACTGCATGAAGAAAGGTGAAGCTGGGGAATATGTACAGGCCAGCAAGCAGTCAAATTCATAGCTAAGTCAATGTTTCCTACTCATTGGCTGGGCATATTTGCTAGATCTCGGAGCTATTTTACTTTGAATTTGAAAAGTTCATACCAATGGATTAGCAGTGACGAAGTAGATGAATAT
Organism: Lemna minuta; assembly: GCA_024174645.1. Taxonomy (NCBI): domain Eukaryota; kingdom Viridiplantae; phylum Streptophyta; class Magnoliopsida; order Alismatales; family Araceae; genus Lemna; species Lemna minuta. The sequence continues at coordinate 4,348,165 of CM044121.1, forward strand.
AAAATAGACATTCATGCCATTGCAAGGATATATCACTTCTTGGATTTTTCAATGGAATCCCACAATGATTGGATGAACTATCACTTAATTGAAAATCATATGGTTTATCTTGGTTATCTTGTGCATGCTATTGGCGTAATTGCAATGGAAGAGAAGATTACAGCCATCCAGGATCTGAAAACACCTAGAAATATGAAAGAAGAGGGAAGCTATCAGAAACACACATGGTTCTATATTCAATTATTAGTAACTCCTAGCACCATGTTGACTATCTTCATCGATTGCACTGAACATCAAGAGAACTCGAGGACGAGTTCATTTGAAGAAGAGGCGCCTGATGTAGCCCAAAATGCAGCCCAAGAACCCACTTTGTATTATTCTGGGGCCTATTTATATTGGAGGCCCATTAAAGGCTTATTGGGCCAAGGGAGAATCCCTAAGACCTGAAGGTCAAGGTTTGTGGATTCAAACCATTGTTCTTCATTGTTCTTGCGCTAAGGCTGCATCACAATGAGCACTACCCTAACACACTAAAGAAGTTAACCTAGAGATAGAATCTAGATCATTATGACCTACACTACGAGGAAAACGTAATCATAGGATGAAAGGATCTTCTAGGGAGATTATATAGTAAATTCTTAAGAGAATAGCAATCATTTAAGTTGGGGAGTGTGATAACATGAAAATTATAGCCAAAAAATATATGATTATTAATTCAAATTAAGGCATAAAACATTCTATTCTAATACATGTTATCATATTTTTTAGTGTTTATCTATCATTCTAAGAAAATAAGTTATCATCTAAAAAATGTACTAATTTAGGGATAATTATAACAAACTCAAGAGAAATATTTAAAAATTAGAACATCCCCATATTTACTTGAGATTATAATTAATTTTTAATGCTAAATAATAAGAGAAATCATTTTATATACACTCATTTATTTTTCTAAGTTTTAAATTGTAAAAGAAATAAGTATAATTTTGAAATAAAATTTATTCTCTTAATATTTATTAAATTACTTTTCAGAATGATAGATAATTTAATTTCTGATATAATAAAATAAATTTGGATTAATTTATAGTTATATTTTAAAAGATATGACTTTTCTAATTTTTAAGGATTTTTTTGGATATTTTTTGAAATTTTTTGAATTTAATTAGATTTATTTTGAATTAAAATCATTAAATATAGATATATATATAAAACACTTGAGAATGTGTCACAAACGAAAAAGCACGTCTCCACGTGGTGGAGTATGGACAGGCGACATGGCTTGTGTATGTGCATTTCAATTTCTTCAATCTCTTGCTTTCAATCACTTCTAGATCCATTTCCGCGTCCACAGAGTGTTTGAAAGTGAGATTTTGTTGAGAAAATAAGAAGAAATTGACTCTTGAATGCCAACGATTATTTTCGAATTCACGGAGGAAAAGCCTTTGATCCAGCGAAGAATTAGATCAATTCAAGGGTTAGAATTCGGGTTTCTGTCCTAATCTTTCTTCTTATAACATTAGATTTCAATTTCGAATGATAGATTTAGTCAATTTCAATTTCGGGTATTTGCAATTATCGTGTTTGGAAATTTCTATCTAATTCCCTATTTGATTTCTTCACAAATCTTGATCCAAATTGTATGATTTTTTATTCATTGAATTCCCTTCGAGTCTTCTATCTAAATCTATCAATTTATGTAATTTCTCACCACATTTTAGTGTCCGATTTGATTGAATTTTAAAAGATATCTCATAAATACCTTGATTCTCCTTGGATTCAACCCTTTTTCACCACTATTCTATTTAATTTGTGATTTAATTTTTAAACTGGTGAGTTTGGAATTTAGTTTTGACACGAATTTGTGTGTATTCAACGGCAATGAAAATTCATTTTATCATTCTCTGCATTTATTAACTATATTATTATATATATTAATTGATACGATTAGTTCAATGTAATTGACAAGTTGAGTTGCCAACTTGGTGAGTGTCGAGTCACATCACATGCTTTAAGAGATATGGAGTATATAAGAATTCTCACGATAAATTTTCTCATTATCGGTTATTGTATACTTATGATCTTATATCTGTGTGAGACTTATAAATGACTTAGGGTATGGTTAATTTAAACCCTAATAGATCGCTCAATTTAGTACTGATGCAACCAGCACCTCATAGAGAATACCTTCTATGATAATTATACTACCCTTTCCAAGGATTTAATCGCGTCCCTTTCTTTGAGTCAATCTCCTCTTATCTCGAGGGCAAATGATTCAATCTTGACCACTCAATCACCTTCTTTCAATCCTTGATAGCTGCTGACTTGTCCCATGTTATTACATCAATAAACACAAAGGAACTGTAAAAGTTCAGAGTTAGATGAAAAGAAATATTGGAATACTAGACCAATCTCATCTTGACATGATCACGGAATTTTCAGGAAACTACGTATATAAGTGTGTATAAAGGTATACACATATAGATATTTGCCTCCATAAATCAAGGCAGAGTTTGTATTCATGGATTCAATATGTCGTTAAATACCCACACGAGATTAATGAATGTCATACTCTTACTTTTCTCAATCAGCTGCATGAGCATTATTTACCTCTAATTGCATCATTTACATGATCTTATTCACTTCCCAGATTTGCCTCGCTTCCATGGTGATATGAAATCACAAAAATATACCATCATCTCGTGATGTGGCTAAACTAATATAAAGTAAGATCATTAATTCACGGAGGCTAAGATAGATAAGATAGTCATCCTTCATTCATCAAAATCAGCTATACCTAACATCTTTTTTCTCATCTCTTTCTGTCCATCTGATGTACACCAGTTTGGAAAAAACAAGATCACGGTGGAAAGTGTGACACTGAGACGGAGAGATACCTCTTCGTATGACCAAGTGGAGGATAAGAGAGAGAGCTGATATCTCTCGCCATTCTTCCTTCAAAGAGTTCCTGGCCGTACTGGCCGTTCGAGTTATTGGGCCGATCCATAATCGTGATATCGTCTCATTTAAGAACTTAGGGGAGTACTCCTTTTTGTTATTGAATTGGAGTCATCTCTCTCTCTCTCTCTCTCTCTATTTCTCTCTCTCTCGCTCGCTCGCTCGCTCGCTCATTCATGGGTTTAGGTTCGGCAGGGTATCAGTTGAGCTGTCCAAACTTGCCGGCTGCCCGATGGCGACCTGCATGTGTAAATCTCATCCCTGTTCGAGACCTGTGTGAATACTCTTCCGTGATCTCCGTCTTGCCAGTCAGGCGATGAACCTTGTACCCTCCAAAACGGGTCTCTTGATTTATATCGTGCCCAACGCATTTGGTCCGTCGAAAAGGGTCCACTCGGAAACCTGACGTTAAAGACTATTCGTCTGCGACTGAACCTTCCCCTAAATTTCACTCTGAAAGAGATAGAGAGAGACAGCGAGTAGCGTAGAATGGGAGTATGGAAAAAGGAGAGAACGAGTCTGTAACGTCGCCGGCTGGGACGGTTACTAATCTCTTTCTCACGCAGATGACGACTCTGCGAGTTGCCTTTGACTTAGTCTTCTCAGCACAGATCTGTAAAACCCCTCACGAGACGATGTGTAGAGAGAGAAAGAGAAGTTCCAAATAAAGAGCTCGTGGCGGTAAGAAAAGTAGTTCACGAACAGCGCTCTCCCGTTCGAATTAGTAACTTTTTAACGTTTTTCTCCTCGCAGGCTCAGAGGATGGTCTCAAAATGCCCAAGCCTGCGATCGAGAGAGAGAGAGCGATAGAGAGCGACAGAGAGAACCCTTGGATGGGACGATGGAAAAGGGAGAGAAAGAATCTCCAACGTCGCCGACTGCGATAGTTACTAACGCCTTTCTCCCTCTGACGAGTACTCTGTGCGTTGACTTTGACTCAGTCTTCTCAGCTCATACCTGTATAACCCCTCACGAGAAGATGTGTAGACAGAGAGAGAGCGAAGTTCCGAAGAAAGTAGTCATGGCTGTAAGAAGAGTAGTTCTCGAACAGTGCTCTCCCGTTTGAAGGAGTAATGATTTTTGAGTTTTTGACCTCGCAGGTTCAGAAGATGGTCTTCAAAATGCCCATCTACTGCGGCAATTGCAAGAGAGCAATTCTCAAGGCCGTCTCCAAGCTCCAAGGTAAGCTCGGAGGAAATTTTGTTTTTGAGTTCTTTAAATTCACGTCGTGGACGAAATTTTCAGGAATCGACCAGATCACGATCGAGGCTTACAAGGGCACGGTGACGGTGATCGGAGAAGTGGACCCTGTTTGCGTCGCCGGTCAGCTGCGGAGGGTCCGAAGACCGAACAAGGAGGAGGAGAAGAAGGAAGAGAAGAAAGAAGAGGAGCACAAGGAGATGCCAATCTGCTGCAGGTACTGCAGCGGGGAGACCGTCGTCTACACGGAGTAGGACAACTTCTCGGAGATATTCATGAATAGTAGAATGTCGCGGTGTTATTTCTTTTTCTGTCTTTAGACTTGCCGGGAAATAAGGGTCGGCTAAAAAAGAAAGAGGATTGTTTCGGCTCAAAGGGTTTCTCTTACTGATATTACCCCGTTTCTTTCTCTCTCCTCCCTCCCCCATCAGACAGAAAGATGAATATGTTGATCAATTAGGAGAGTAGAAGGGCCGCGAGAAAGGATATTAGAAGGAATTTATCTCGCTCTAGGGCTAACTCTAATACAAGGAATCAATTAGAGGAGGTGAAGGCGTTAAACAATGCTCGCGTTCGCTACCCGGTACCAAACCTATTGCTGTCCGACGTCAACGAAGCAAATTGGTACCAAACCCGTACGAAACCGGTACCTTTTGGTGTCCGACGTCAACGGAGCAGTTAGTCGGTCGGGTAGTTAGGCTTCCGACGCTGTTTACGAGAAAATATTGATTCTATGGCGACATGCATAGTCCTAGATAGCTATGGGTAGACAAAGATAGCCTTTGACAGATTTTTCTCGATATATGGCTACAGATAGAGAGAGAGAGATAGCTAGATAGGTAGAGAGAGAGAGACAGATTGATTGATAAATTGATTGATTGGTAAACAGATTAATAGTTAACTTGTTCAACAGATGAGAGATCAAATTAGGGCCATCTCATCTGCGTGAGTCAGGCAGATGACAACTCTGCGCGTTGACTTTGAGTCACGCAGATGACGACTCTTCGTAACCGGTACCTATTGCTGTCCGACGTCAACGGAGCTGTTAGTCGGTCTTGTAGTCAGGCTTCCGACGCTGTTTACTTGAAAATATTGATTCTATGGCGACATGCAGAGCCATAGATAGCTATGGGTAGACAAAGGTAGCCTTCGACAGATATGGCTACGGATAGAGAGAGATTACTAGATAAATAGATAAATAGTAAAACAGATGAGAGATCAATTTTGGTCCCCCACCACTTGCGACTGCCACTCATTTCCACCATTATTTTCCAGAAGCGTGGACTCTCTCAACGTCTATTAAGTCCTGTGATCAGCTGCGCGGCAGTCAAACGTATTTCTCGCTCATTTGACGTCAATTTCACCGAAATCAAGAACCGGTAAATCACCTTCTTGTTTTTGCTCTTCTTTGTGGGAGATGGAGGAGGCACTGAAGATGGTCTTCAACGTCCCCATCTATTGCAGCAAATGTAAGTGCGACATTTTCCTGGCCATATCCAAGATTCGAGGTCAGTTTTCTTCTTTCTCGCTCCACTAATTCCCCTCAAACCGATCACTGTAAAATCATCATAACTTGGGACGAATGGAGAGAGAGAGAGAGAGAGAGAGACTGCTTTTTGAGGTAATTTACTGGAGGCCCATGATCCCAGGGATCGATGAGGTGAAGGTGGAAGGCGGGAAGGCAACGGTGACGGTGATCGGAAAAGCCGATCCTTGTTGCGTCGCCGAAAAGATCCGGAAAAAGCTCGACCGGCCGGCGAGGATCATGACTGTCGGGCCGAACGAGAAGGATGACGAGAAGGATGAAAAGAAAGACGAAAAGGATCTTCCCTCTTGTTGCAGCCACTGCAGCGGTCGTGCCATCATCTTCGCAGAGACAGTGCCAGGTTGCACCATAATGTGAGAGAGAAGTGGGGGACTTGGCGCGCATGGGCGAGTGATGATTGAGTTATGGTTCAATTAATTGAGACATGGATATTTCGCCCAAGACGTTGACTTGGATGGACATGAAACGTGCTACCATGTTTTCCTCTTGCTTGATTCAGATGAATTCCATTGCACCGGTAATACTACATAGAAGAGGAAACATGAGTAATTCATGAGTTTTACGGCATCTAAAATTCCAACCTAGTTAAACCATCAAATGTACCATCAGAAATAAAGTAATTAATATTTGGGGATTTCAATCTGTTCTTTTTCATTTCCCTCCTACTTTGCATCCTCAAATTCAAGAAAATTCTCACCTCCAAGTGATCAATAGAGAAGTAGATCTGAACGAATGAAATCAGTGATGCAGACTAAACTAATATGAGATTTTTTTCAATCCCATACAATCATAGTATGGATCACTTCTGAGAATCCAATTGGATGATGTCATGATCTTGGAGAGGATTCTGAATATGTCCATCCACTATAGTTTGAACCAAATCGTTAATTATGCACCAACTATTAAATTTAGTTCTAATGTTTGTGAAATGATATACATTTTTGTGATGCTAGATTAGTTGAGGCTCATCAATGAGTGAGGAAGTAATGATGTTGACAGAACCTCCGTTCACGTAGAGAAGGTCAAATGTTCGACCCTAACGTGATAAACCATATAATTGAATTGTGAATCTCAAATATCAAATATTATTCTATTAGAAAATAATGCTATATGGGTCCCTTAGTATATAGTTCATTAAATAATCCAATTCAAATTCAAAGTCAATGGTCAAAATAGTTTTCTGAAGTTGATGCTTCATCGTTGTATCGTTTTCAAAATCCTTGAAATGATTGATAATGAGTAAAATACCTTTTAATGTCCTCTTTGTCAAGAGATATGAACTTGGTCTCTAAATTAAAATATAAAAATCATAATTTAATTAAATGTCCTAAGATATTTTTTTCTTTTCATTCCTGAGTTCCAAGAAATATAGAAAACGATGACGCATGAACATGTGACATTAATTTGGCATGCAATCATGTCATTGACTTGTGATTTTCTTTCTCAAAAAAATCAACAATCATTCCCCATGTGTTTCACCCACATGTAGAGGGAGACATATGCAACCATATTTATCGATCATTTGTTGTCTTGAAGGATGAGTTGTAAAGGCTTCTGGTGTTATTCTAAAATATATTCATAGTTTGTAATTCATAGGATATATCTTGAATCAGTTTCTGAATTTATTTGTTTAAATTCAATGGAAGACATTGACATTGGGTTAAACAATAGACTAAGTGAAATACGCATGAAATTAAGTTTTAGTATTCATATGAAATCACTAGTTTTAAAACATTTTTTAGAAATATTCCTATTTGAGGGATATTCAAGAATGACAATGAAATATCTGGCAAGAATAGCATTATTTGATCTAACTCATATGATGAGTATGGCTGATCTTGTAGCCTTTTCTTTGTCATGATATCAAAGATAAATTGTGAACCTCTCCACAGAAAGATTCACTTAATTGATTTATAGATATCTGATAACATAAAAATAATACATGAAAATATTTAATTATTAATAAAAATTAAGGCATAAAACATTCCATTCTAATGCATGTTATCATATTTTTGAGTGTTTATCTATCATTCTATGAAAATTAAGTTATAATCTCAAAATGAACTAATTTAGGGATAATTATGATAAATTAAGAGAAATATTTTTAAGATTAGATTATCCCCATTTTTATTTGAGATTACAATTAGGTTTTAATATTAAATAAATAATAGAAAATACTTCTTATACACTCATTGATTTTTCTAAGCTTTAAATTCTAAAAGAAATGAGTGTATTTTTTAAATCAAAATTTATTTTCTTGTTATTTATTGAATTTGACTTTTTAGAATGATAAATAATTTAATTTTTGATCTAATGAAATAAATTTGGATTTATTTGAAGTTTTATTTTCAAAGAAAATATTTAGAGATTTTTCTAGAATTTTTCTATTTCTTATGAATTTATTTGGATTTATTTTGAATTAAAAAGAATAAAAATTATATTTATATCACATGCTCACGTGGCAGTTGACGTGGCAGTAGATTGAGATGGGCGAAAAAGCGCGTCGCCATGTGGCAGCATATGAACATGCCACGTGGCGCGCATGCGTGTGTGTGCCCGTGTCTGCAAGTGTGTGCGCGTGAGTGTAATTTGTGAGATAAAGCACTCTTTTCAGAGTTTACGCTATCTCATTAATCATCGCTTACTTATATACCCATCGGATTTCCTGATTTTATGTCACGTGGGACTATCTTTTTGTTTCAATATACGCAGAAGACGTGGCATCATCTAGAGCATCTAATCACGCGATTTATTCACGATCGTCGATCATCACTTCAGTGACAAGGTACGTGGGGCATTCTTGTTCGTCGGCAAATCATTTTTAAAATGATTTAATCTCACCGTTCATCTAAGGAGTTATAACGGTTGAGATTAAAACTAATCAAAACACATCCAGAGCGTTAGATTAAGATCAGCCAGCAAGCATTTTCTGGCATTGCTTCTTCACACGCAACATGGCAAGAGCTCAGCGGTCCATCTTTGATCCAACGAATGTGATTTAAGTGTAACGATTTGTATATATGCGTTTCATCAGAGCTGTTGATCGAAGATTAAATGTCAATTCGACGATTATGCCCAAATCTCCCTATTAATTGAGATATTCTTCAACGATGTAAATCATTTTTGGGTTTTTCGAGGAATCGAACTGTATAGACACCACAATCCTTGAATCTAGACACCAAAATTCTTGACCCTCATGCTACCCTATTTCAATCTGTTTTTATTCATTTCCATCCTACTTTGCATCCTCAAATTCAAGAAAAATCTCAACTCTAAGTGATCAATATAGAAGTAGATCTGAACAAAAGAAATCAATGATGCAGACTAAACTAATATGAGATTTTTTTCAATCCCATACAATCTTAGTATGGATCACTATTGAGAATCCAATTGGATGTGATGATAGAACATGATGACCTATTATGTGGATAAATTTTATTTTTCCTATAATTATCACACATGACAACGGGTGGAACAAACAAAAAAATATATACTCTACAACTCATGCATTGATGACCTTTAGAGTGATCTGAGGTGATCCTTCCAAAAGGCACAATATATTCTAATCAAGTGAAATCGTAGGAAAAACCTTCAAAATCTCTATGTGGTGCCCTCTCCTAGTGCTATCTTATTATTCGGCTCGTTGGAGTAGTGAAGTATGATGTCATGATTATGGAGATGATTCTGAATACGTCCATCCATTATAGTTTGAACCAAATCATTAATCATGGACCAACTATTAAATTTATTTCTAATGTTCGTGAAATGATAGACATTTTTGTGACACTAGATTGGTTGAGGCTCATCAATGATTGAGGAAGTGATGATGTTGACAGATCCTTCGTTCACGTAGAGAAGGTCAAATGTTCGACCCTAACTAGTCTTTAAACATATGTTCTAAACATTCCTATTCGTGGGATATTCGATAAGGACATTGAATTATCCGGAAAGAATAGCACTATCTAAGCCATCTCATATGATGAGTATGGCCGATCCTATAGCCATCGATGTGGAGACACTAAGGATAGATAGTGGGTGCTCTTTGGAGAAAGAGTTCACTGAATTGATCTGTATGAATCCCTGAATGGTATTATACCTAACTGTCAATCAGGTTGATTCATGTCATGATTGTGTATGTGGTCCTTTGACTTGAGACACCAAAGATATCTTGTGGATGGATGATCGTGTTTTGATTATGACTTACGAATCCCTAGCCACAGGATATCTAAAACGTCATATATTGGATACGACATGAAGTCCACGGAGATGATTGTGTGGTCAAGATGAGATCATCTACCCTTGGTATTTGAGGAGATTGACTCAAATGAATGAGATGCGATGAAATCCTTGGCCAAGGTAGTAGAAATATCGACGAAGGAGTTCTCGATGATTTCTACATGCATCAGTACTAACTTGAGTGACCGATTAGGGTTTGACAGTTGACCATACCGTAAGTCATTCATGAGTATAATGTGGATGAAGGATTATACATACATGGAAATCAATGAGGGGAAGGTTCCATAAGTGAGTTCTTACATACTCCATATCTCATAGAGTACGTGGTGTAGCTTGGCACCCAACGGGCTAGCAACTCAACCTATCGATTGGGTTAAATCGATCCTTGATTAATTAATCTATATGTGGATGTGGATAATTAATTAGGGTTGACCAATAAGGTGTTATTTGGTCTATAGAGTTATTAACTAGTGAGATATATGGACCTAGAGGGTCACACACATAAGGTTTATGGATGTTGGTGGATATAGACATAATTATGAGGGTTTTTATGAAAAAACCTCATTCCAAATGTCTATAAATAGGGGGAGAACGACCACAACTGAAGGTGCCCATGCAATCCTTGTGAGAATTCTCTCCTTTCTTCTCTTTCTCTCTTGGTGAAGAGCTTTGAAGAGGAGATCCAACCATCCGGAGACCGTGTGGATACCGCTAGCGGCTAGACACTTGAATAGCTTCAAGAACTCCTTCAAGGAAACCTGTAAGTATGTTTTCTCATACATACTAAATGATAGGATCATCTGTTCTTTGTGGCTTGGTATTTTGAATGTCCAATTCAATGGTTTTCCGCTGCATTTGATGTTTTGATCAAAAATTTTGGAAAGTTATCGACCTTAGATCCCATCACCCGTGACGTCAAGACTTACCGATGGATATTATTGCGATTGCGATTCACCCATAAAAGGACTTTCAACATCACGACAGTTGAATAAGTAAAAGCCAACTGGAAATTCAAACCAACTGTCGTCCCCATACGTGAAACGACAACAAGAGTCCTGCCCGACGAAGAATCTCAAAGTCGGAACTCCAACTATTCCATCGATTCTTACCAAGAACATCATCACGTAGCTTTCATGGATTTCCCATTGCACGCAGAGAAAATATCACGTAGCTTTCACGGATTTTCCCATTGCGCACCAGAATAGCTACTTATTCGCAAAAATATCTTCCGCAAGAAAGCCTCTCTCCGCCAAACACCAAGTCAATCGAGCTTGCTCGAAGAAGAGAAACCGAACTTCTCGTAAATTCCCTACTGACGTGGAATGTTAAGATGAACTATTGTCACGAAGAAACCCCACGACTTCCTGAGTGAATGCTACAGGAAGCCCTTCAACCGACTCGAAGAATAACTGACGCGAAGCGGCATTTTACCGTAACTTCCCCTTCACTCTATTTCCTATAAATCGCACGATTGAAAACGAAAAACAGATGTTGTTTTTATCGAAATTTGGTTCCTTTGGTTACCGGTTACTTTTTACCTTTGTGTTTCATTGTTTCTTCCCGTGTCTCCATCAAACACCTCCCGCATCTTCTTCTCTCCGCGTTCTATCTCCCTCCCTTTTCCCCCTCCCGTTCTTTCCTCTTTCATCCATCTCAAAGAAAGAATTCAACAGAGGAAATATCCTGTTCGTGAAATGATTGCAAGAGCATCAACTTCACGATGCCATAGGTATCATCCTCTCTTCTCTTTCCTGTGTAATAGTTCGTATAATAATATCATAAGTCCAACTTATTATTCCCCGTTATCTCTCCTCTTCTTCCCATCTGTCCGCTCTCTCTGACTTCCTCTTCCATCCTCTTTTAAATCCTTTTCCTCTGTTTCTTATCTCTATCACTTTCCACCTCTCTCAACACCGTATTCTCCTTGTCTTCTCTCTCATCACTCTTCAATCACTACTAACCGAGATTATCCTCTGTTAGATAAAACCCAGTCGTCAGCCTATTCTACCATAATATATCTTTTATCTTCTAGCTATATTTATTAATTACTACATATCACCCTATTATCCATTTCTCCTCTTCACTTATCATAATCTTCATCACCCTTATTATCTTAAATGAATTATAACTCTATTTCCAATTGATATCACTTCATAGGTTCTCACCCCTTTGTAGGATTATTTTCTTAATCATATCATCACCATCATTCCTAGCATAACATTCTAAAATATCCTACATCAATTTATCTCATTCATAATAAATCAGAGTCCTTGGACACAATTAAGATATTTAAAGCAGAGGTAGAAAATCAACTCAACAAGAGGATCAAGCGTGTGAGATCACATCGTGGTGGAGAGTGCTATGGAAGGATTGATGCATTTGGTGAGCAATGTCTTGGAAGTTTTGCCCGATATCTCGAGCAATCAGGAATTGTTCCTCAGTATACTATGCCACGCACTCCTAGTATGAATGACATTGCTGAACGGCAGAATCGGACACTTCAAGATATGGTGAGAAGTATGATGGCTGAATCATCGCTTCACATAAGTTAATGGGGTGAAGCCTTAAAGACAACTATATAGTTATTGAATAGAGTTCCAACCAATGCAACTACAAAGACACCATATGAACTATGGGCGGGTAGAAAATCTAGTTTGAAGCATCTTCATATCGGGGATGTCCAGCTCAAGCGTGACGGTATGTCCTTAAAGAAAGAAAATTGGACTTCAGAACAATTAGTTGCTATTATGTTGGATATTCAGAAAAATCGTGGGGTTTCAAGTTTTACAATCCTAGCACTAGAGGTATCTTTGAAACTAGAAATGCACATTTCTTTGAGGATATTGAATTTGATGGGGGAAATAAAAAGTTAGAGACACTGACTTTCAGGAAGAACACGATGATAGTGTTAATACAGAAGGTAATCTAATTCTTTCATGTGTTCAAGCAGATGTTTCGCGTCCTTCAGCTTCCTATAGCCAAATTGTATATCCTTAACAAGAAGCACCATTAAAGGAATCCACAGTTCAAGAGGAAACTCAGATTTCAAATAATTTGAGTATATATCTTCAAGAACATGAGGTTGATATGGAGATAAAGGAATATGATCCTGTTAATTTACGACAAGCCTTGCAGAGCTTTAATGCTCACAAGTGGATTGATGCTATGAATGAAGAGATGAAATCCATGCATGACAATGACGTTTGGGATCTTGTTCACTTACCTGAAGGATTGAAACCTATTAGTTGTAAATGGATCTTTAAAATCAAGAGGAATTCTAAAGGTAATACAGAAATATATAAGGCACGTCTTGTTACAAAGGGTTTCACTCAACGTGAAGGCATCGATTATAATGAAACCTTTTCTTTGGTATCATTAAAGGATTCATTCAGAATCATAATGGCACTTGTAGTTCATTTTGATCTTGAGTTGCATTAAATGGATGTAAAGACTGCATTTCTAAATAGAGAAATTGATGAAATCATCTATATGGAACAACCTAAAAATTTTGTGACAGGAGATCCAAAGTCTATGGTCTTCAAATTAAAGAAACCTCTTTATGGATTGAAGCAAACTTATTCTGTGTGGTATCACAAATTTCATACAATCATCAGCTCGTTCGGTTTTGTGATGAATCCTATTGATGAATGTACATATCATAAGTTTAGTGGGAGCAAGTATATTTTTCTAGTATTATATGTTAATGACATTTTAGTTGCCACTGCTGATCTAAACTTATTATGTGATACTAAGAAGTTTCTTGTCAAAAACTTTGAGATGAAGGACCTTGGTAATGTCTCTTATGTTTTAGGCATTCAGATTTACCGAGATCATTCTAAAGATATCTTAGGGCTGTCACAAAAGGGTTATATTGAAAAGCTTCTCCAAAGATACAGTATGCAGAATTGTAAACCATCAGATACCCCAATTGCTAAAGGAGATAAGCTAAGTCTCAATCAATGTCCAAAGAATGCATTAAAAATTCAAGAGATGCAAAAATGTCCGAATGCATAAGTGGTCGGGAGCCTTATGTACTCTCACGTTTCTTCGCGTCCGGATATTGCTTATATAGTGGGGGTCTAGATACATGAGTAATCCGGGTATGGCACATTGGAAGGCTGCAAAACGGGTTTTGAGATATTTACCGAGGACAAAGAATTATATGCTCACGTAGAGAAAATCAGAACGACTAGAGATCATTAGATATTTTGATTTTTTTCTTGATGCATTGATAGCAGAAAATCAACTTCAGGCTATATTTATTTGCTAGGTAGAAGAGTGATCTCATGAAAAAATGCTAGACAAGCACTTATAGCATCTTCTACTACCGGTAGCAGAATATATAGCATGCTATGAAGCATCAAATATTGGCAATTGGCTGAAAAAATTTTGACACAATTTAAAGGTAGTTCAAGAAGTTGAAAGACCACTTAAGCTTTATTGTGACAATCAGTCAACCGTTATGTTTGTCAATAACAATCAGAGCTTGACAAAATCTAAACATATAGATATCAAGCATCTAGTTGTTAAAGAACGAGTTCAGAATGGACTACTGTCTATTGAACACATCGGTAAAAACTCCATGGTAGCAGATCCACTTCCTAAAGGAGTTCCGGCTTCAGTTTTTCGTGAACATATTACGTATATGGCTCTCAAATCATATGACGATATGTAATTTCAGTGGGAGTTTGGTGTATTTCGTGTGCTTATTATGTAACAGACATGTTATTTAAGTTTACCATAATGAACTTAATTTCAGTCGATCTCCCTTCAGACTTTCACAGGACTAAGTTAAAAATGTATATGTATGAATCACGTTTCATGTAATTTTCGTGCTACACATCCACACACGATCTATGTCATTCATTCGATCAGTATATGTGATCATTGTTTGGGTTTAGTTACGCTCAATGTGAGGAAAATCCCCTTGGTTTGTTGCTGGCTTGATGATGGACGAGATTGATGAGAATGTTTGAGAATGATAGCATCATATTGAGCTCATACAGTGATAATTCATAATATTTAATTAATACATATCTTGTCCAAGTGGGAGATTGTTAGATCTAATCTCTATTAAGTGGACATAGTTATGTATTATTGTGGATTAGCTATCATTTTAATCCCACTAAGTGATTCAATTATGTTTAATCTGGGGATTACGGCATTGGTTTATGTGTGTGGATGTTAATTATGTGTAGAGGTAGTAAATCAGTCATTAGTCATTAATGGGCAGACTAATGACTGATTAGAGGCTTGAGCTTCCCTCTATCTCTATAAATAGGAGGCCATAGTCCACTTGGATAACCTGATGCTCATAACCCTCAAGAGAGAATCTCATTTCCTCTAGAGATCAAGAGGTTACATCAAGGATATTCAAGAAGACTATTCTCCGATTTAGTAATCTACTTCGATGAAGATCAAGCTGATGAATCCAGGTATGAGTTTAATTCCGTGTTATCAATCTTATTATTCAAATAAATCATGATGAATATTCAAGTTTCAACACTATTCTCTTCGGATAATTTGATGTCCCTCTAGAATATCCCATGAATAGGAATATTTATAACATATGTTTAAAGACTAGTGATCATTTTATTATGATCTTATCATAATTCACTTAGTCATTGCATATGCTCATGGACTTCATTGCAAAGTGTGATTGGCTCATAGGCCACAAAACATCCATGAATATGAAGTATATAAGAACTCTCAAGTGAAATCTTCTCATCATCGGTTATCTTATATTTATAATCCTTCACATGTGTGAGACTCCTGAATGAATTAAGATATGGTTACTTTAAGCCTAATGGATCACTTAATTTAGTATTGATGTGAGTAGCAATCCATCAAGAATACCTTCTGTGATAATTTCACTACCCTTGCCAAAGATTTAGTCGCATCCCTTTCTTTGAGTCAATCTTGTCTTATTTTGAGGGCAAATGATTCTATCTTGACCTCTCAATCACAGTCAAGATTTGATGTCATATTCAATCAATAATGTTTTAAAGATCTCATGGCTATAGATTCCTAAATCATAGTAAAAATACGATCATCCATCCACAAGATGTCTTTGGTATCTCTAATCAAAGATCAAGTACAAAACCATTATATAAATCAACTCGATTTATAGTTTGGTACAATAATATTTAAGGATTCATATAGATCAATTTAGTGAACTATTTTTATAAAGAACACTCGCTATCTATCCTTGGTGTCTCCCCCCCGATAACTAAAAGATTAACCATACTTATCATATGAGCCGTATTAGACAGCGCTATTATTTTATGATAATTCAATATCCTCATAGAATATCCCAGGTATAAGAATATTTAGATCATATGTTTAAAGACTACTGGTCATTATATTATGATCTCATCATAAATCACTTAGTCATTGCATATGTTCATAAATTTTATTACAAACATCACACAAGAATAACAATAAATAAAAGTTCATTTTAATAAACTTTTATTAAAGATGAAAGTATGACTGGTTTGTCAACCACATATTATCCATCATACAACACAATACTTGAGAGGGAATTAAACTTATCTAGATGCTCTTGTGCCATCTTTACAATAAGGTTTTGTGATTGTCCTTGATTCACTCTTGAATAATCAATAAGCTCACAACAAAAGCGAATCAGTAGGGTTGATTAATAGTTTCTGACTTGTCCAATGTTATTACATCAATAAACACAAAGAAACTGTACAAGTTCAGAGTTAGATGAAAAGAAATATTGGAATACTAGACCAATCTCATCTTGACATGATCACGGAATTTTCAGGAAACTACATATATAAGTGTGTATAAAAGCATACATATATAGATATCTGCCTCCATAAATCAAGGCAGAGTTTGTATTCATGGATTCAATATGTCGTTAAACACCCACATGAAACTAATGAATGCCATATTCTTACCTTTCTTTATCAGCTGCATGAGCATCATTTACCTCAAATTACATCATTTACGTGATCTTATTCACTTCCAAGATTCACTTCCATGGCGATCTGAAATCACAAAAATATACCATCATCTCATGATCTGGCTAAACTAATATAAAGTAAGATCATTAATTCACATCTCTTTCTGTCCATCTGATGTACACCAGTTTGGAAAAAACAAGATCACGGTGGAAAGTGTGACATTGAGACAGAGAGATACCTCTTCGTTTGACCAAGTGGAGGATAAGAGAGAGAGCTGATATCTCTCGCCATTCTTCCTTCAAAGAGTTCCTGGTGGTACCAGCCGTTCGAGTTATTGGGCCGATCCATAATCGTTGCTATCGTCTCATTTAGGAACTTAGGGGAGTACGCCTTTTTGTTTATTGAATTGAAGTCATCTCTCTCTCTCTCTTGCTCGCTCGCTCATTCATGGGTTTAGGTTCGGCACGGTATCGGCTGAGCTGTCCAAACTTGCCGGCTGCCCGATGGCGACCTGGATGTGTAAATCTCATCCCTGTTCGAGACCTTTGTGTGAATACTCTTCCGTGATCTATGTCTTGCCAGTCAGGCGATGAACCTTGTGCCCTCCAAGACGGGTCTCTTGATTTATATCGTGCCCAAGGCATTTGGTCTGTCGAAAAGGGTCCATTCCGAAACCAGACGTTAAAGACTATTCGTCTGCGACTGAACCTTCCCCTAAATTTCACTCTGAAAGAGATAGAGAGAGATAGAGAGAGACAGAGAGAAGCGTAGAATGGGAGTACGGAAAAAGGAGAGAAAGAGTCTGTAACGTCGCCGGCTGGGACGGTTAGTAATCTCTTTCTCACGCAGATGACGACTCTGCGAGTTGAATTCGACTTAGTCTTCTCGGCACAGATCTGTAAAACCCCCTCACGAGAAGATGTGCAGAGAGAGAAAAAGAAGTTCCGAAGAAAGTGGTCGTGGCGGTAAGAAAAAAAAGTTCGCGAACAGCGCTCTCCCGTTAGAATTAGTAATATTTTTATGTTTTTCTCCTCGCAGGCTCAGGGGATGGTCTCAGAATGCCCAAGCCTGTGATCGAGAGAGAGAGCGATAGAGAGCGACAGAGAGAACCCTTGGATGGGACGATGGAAAGGGGAGAGAAAGAATCTCCAACGTCGCCGACTGCGATAGTTACTAACGCCTTTCTCCCTCTGACGAGTACTCTGTGCGTTGACTTTGACTCAGTCTTCTCAGCTCATACCTGTATAACCCCTCACGAGAAGATGTGTAGACAGAGAGAGAGCGAAGTTCCGAAGAAAGTAGTCATGGCGGTAAGAAGAGTAGTTCTCGAACAGCGCTCTCCCTTTTGAAGGAGTAGTGATTTTTGAGTTTTTGACCTCGCAGGCTCAGAAGATGGTCTTCAAAATGCCCATCTACTGCGGCAATTGCAAGAGAGCAATTCTCAAGGCCGTCTCCAAGCTCCAAGGTAAGCTCGGAGGAAATTATTTTTTCTGATTTCTTTAATTTCACGTCGTGGACGAAATTTTCAGGGATCGACCAGATCACGATCGAGGCTTACAAGGGCACGGTGACGGTGATCGGAGAAGTGGACCCTGTTTGCGTCGCCGGTCAGCTGCGGAGGGTCCGAAGACCGAACAAGGAGGAGGAGAAGAATGAAGAGAAGAAAGAAGAGGAGCACAAGGAGATGCCTATCTGCTGCAGGTACTGCAGCGGGGAGACCGTCGTCTACACGGAGTAGGACAACTTCTCGGAGATATTCATGAATAGTAGAATGTCTTTTTCTGTCTCTAGACTTGCCGGGAAATAAGGGTCGGCTAGAAAAGAAAGAGGATTGTTTTTGGCTCAAAGGGTTTCGCTTACTGATATTACCTCGTTTCTCTTTCTCTCCATCCCTCCCCCATCAGACAGAAAGATGAATGCGTTGATCAATTAGGAGAGTAGAAGGGCCGCGACAAAAGATATTAGGAGTTACTCTCGCTCTAGGGCTAATTCTTATATAAGGAATCAATTAGACGAGGTGAAGGCGTTGAAAAATGCTCGCGTTCGCCAACCGCTGTCCGACGTCAACGGAGCAAATCGGTACCAAACCCGTACGAGAACCGAGTACCTTTTGCGTGTCCGACGTCAACGGAGCTGTTAGTCGGTCGTGAAGTTAGGCTTCCGACGCTGTTTACGCAGAAAATATTGATTCTATGGCGACATGCATAGTCCTAGATAGCTATGGAGTAGACAAAGATAGCCTTTGACAGATTTTTCTCGATATATGGCTACAGATAGAGAGAGAGAGATAGCTAGATAGGGAGAGAGAGACAGATTGATTGATAAATTGATTGATTGGTAAACAGATTAATAGTTAACTGGTTCAACAGATGAGAGATCAAATTTAGGGCCCATCTCATCTGCGTGAGTCAGGCAGATGACAACTCTGCGCGTTGACTTTGAGTCACGCAGATGACGACTCTCCGGAACCGGTACGGAACCGGTACCTATTGCTGTCCGACGTCAACGGAGCTGTTAGTCGGTCGTGTAGTCAGGCTTCCGACGCTGTTTACTTGAAAATATTGATTTTATGGCGACATGCAGAGCCATAGATAGCTATGGTTGACAAAGATAGCCTTCCACAGATATGGCTACCGATAGAGAGAGATTACTAGATAAATAGATAAATAGTAAAACAGATGAGAGATCAATTTTGGTCCCCCACCACTTGCGACTGCCACTCATTTCCACCATTATTTTCCAGAAGCGTGGACTCTCTCAACGTCTATTAAGTCCTGTGATCAGCTGCGCGGCAGTCAAACGTATTTCTCGCTCATTTGCCGTCAATTTCACCGAAATCAAGAACTGGTAAATCACCTTCTTGTTTTTGCTCTTCTTTGTGGGAGATGGAGGAGGCACTGAAGATGGTCTTCAAAGTCCCCATCTATTGCAGCAAATGTAAGTGCGACATTTTCCAGGCCATAGCCAAGATTCCAGGTCAGTTTTCTTCTTTTTCGCTCCACTAATTCCCCTCAAACCGATCACTGTAAACTCATCATAACTCAGGACGAATGGAGAGAGAGAGAGACTGCTTTTCGAGGTAATTTACTGTAGGCCCATGATCCCAGGGATCGATGAGGTGAAGGTGGAAGGCGGGACGGAAACGGTGACGGTGATCGGAAAAGCCGATCCTTGTTGCGTCGTCGAAAAGCTCCGGAAGAAGCTCGACCGGCCGGCGAGGATCATGACTGTCGGGCCGAACAAGAAGGATGACGAGAAGGATGAAAAGAAGGATGAAAAGAAGAGAAAAGGATCTTCCCTCTTGTTGCAGCCACTGCAGCGGTCGTGCCATCATCTTCGCAGAGACAGTGCCAGGTTGCACCATAATGTGAGAGAGAAGTGGGGGAGTTGGCGCGCATGGGCGAGTGGTGATTGAGTTATGGTTCAATTAATTGAGACATGGATATTTCCCCCAAGACGTTGACTTGGATGGACATGAAACGTGCTACCATGTTTTCGTCTTGCTTGATTCAGATGAATTCCATTGCACCGGTAATACTACATAGAAGAGAAACCATGAGTAATTCATGAGTTTTACGGCATCTAAAATTCTAACCTACTTAAACCATCAAATGTACCGTCAGAAATAAAGCAATTAATATTTGGGGATTTTAATCTGTTCTTGTTCATTTCCCTCCTACTTTGCATCCTCAAATTCAAGAAAATTCTCACCTCCAAGTGATGAATAAAGAAGTAGATCTGAACGAAAGAAACCAGTGATACAGACTAAACTAATATGAGATTTTTTTCAATCCCATACAATCTTAGTATGGATCACCTCTCAGAATCCAATTGGATGATGTCATGATCTTGGAGAGGATTCTTAATATGTCCATGCACTATAGTTTGAACCAAATCGTTAATCATGGACCAAGTATTAAATTTAGTTCTAATGTTTGTGAAATGATATACATTTTTGTGATGCTAGATTGGTTGAGGCTCATCAATGACTGAGGAAGTGATGATGTTGACAGAACCTCCGTTCACGTAGAGAAGGTCAAATGTTCGACCCTGACTTGATAAACCATATCATTGAATTGTGAATCTCAAATATCAAATAATATTCCATTAGAAAATAATGCTATATGGGTCCCTTAGTACATAGTTCATTAAATAATCCAATTCAAATTCAAAGCCAATGGTCAAAATAGTTTTCTGAAGTTGATGCTTCATGGACAATCCTTGTATCCTTTTCAAAATCCTTGAAATGATTGATAATGAATAAAATACCTTCTAATCTCCTCTTCATGAAGAAACATGAATTCGGTCTCTAAATTAAAATATAAAAATCATAATTTGAAAAATTTCTTAGTTAATTAAATGTCCTAAGACATTTTTTCTTTTCATTCCTTAGTCCTAAGACATATAGAAAAAGATGACGCATGAACATATATGCAACCATATATGTTCATTAATTTGGCATGAAATCATGTCATTGATTTGTGATTTTCTTTCTCAAAAAAAATCAACAATCATTCCCCATGTGTTTCACCCAGTTGTAGAGGGAGATATATGCAACCATATTTATCGATGATTTGGTGTCTTGAAAGATGAGTTTTTAGGCTTTTGATGTTATTCTAAAATAGATTCATAGTCTGCACTCCATAGTATATATCTTGAATCGATTTCTTAATTTCTTTTTTGAAACTCAATGGAAGACATTGAAATTGGGTTAAACAATAGAATATGTGAAATATACATAAAATTGAGTTTTAGTATTCATGTGAAATCACTAGTTTATAAACATATCTTATAAAGATTCCTATTTGAGGGATATTCAAGAATGACATTGAAATATCTTGCAATTCCCAATAGTGATAACTTAAAACAACCATATCTTTTTCATTTATCATTCTCTTTGGATATTCTTGGCCTTATTTTAAAGTGTATCGAGCATAGAACTTGTAACTAATACAATTTTGTGATATGAGGCTTGATAACCCTTCAAATATTCATTTTAAAACTTGAATGTAGTAGAAGTGACAAAGCGAGTCTACGAGGTCATTGAATACATGCGGACACGCGTCAAAATAAGTTCCAAACTCATCAATCTAGAGAAATAATCACGAATCAAACACCACTATCCTTGAATCTCTTACTTCAAGACTGTCGCAATCTCGCTTCGTCATTATTATCCACACAACTGTCGGATGGATGGATCTCCTCTTAGACACGTCTTATCACGAGAAAAAAGAGAAGAGATGAGAGTTTCCCACAAAAAGAGAAGGTGTGCATGGATACCTTTGTTATTGTTGTTCTCTCCCTATTTATAAACTTTGGGAATGTGAATTAAACTTCTCACAAAAACCTTTATTATTATGTTTATATCCACCAAGGTCTATTGAACTTATGTGTGTACTCTCTACGTCCATATATCTCATCATTTAATAACTCTATTAACCTAATAATACTTATTGGTTCTCCTCATTAATTAACGATATCATTCTATAGACTCATTAATAATACTCGGTGAGTGTCAAGCTACATTGTATGCTTTAAGAGATATGTGTTGGGTTCTGAGGTCAATCAACTTTTAATTTTTTTATCAAAACATCGAATTCAATGGAATAGATTGAATAAGATATTCAAAACACCAAGCCACCAAGAACAGATGATCCTATCATCTAGTATGAATGAGAAAAACATACTTACACGATTTCCCTAAAAGAGTTATTCAAATGTTTTGAAGCTATTTAAATGTTTAGCCTCTATCAGTATCCACGCAGTTTCCAGATGGTTAGATCTCCTCTTTCAAGCTCTTCACCAAGAGAGAAAGAGAAGAAGGGAGAAAATTCTCACAAGGCTTGCGTGGGCACTGATAACATGCATATTTGACTTAAATTCTTATCTTATTTAACTAATATTCATGCTTATTTTATGTGATTATGATGCATGTTATCATAGTTTTTATAAATTTTCTCCATTAGTATGCCATTTTACTAAAGTCCACATTTTTGTATTATTTAGGAATAATTATGTGCTTTATTGATGTTTCATCTTTTAAAAGGTTAAATGATTGGAAATTAACAACTTTCCTTGAGTTATTTTGACTTTAGTTGATAATTAAAAGAATTAATTTCAAGAAGAGAGTGTTGGGATGATATAAAGTAGAATTTTTAAGGGATTGTTTAAGATTATTTTGAATTCACCCTATTTTTCTTGTTAGAATTTATATTTTTAGGTGGCATGATATTAAAGATAAAGAAATTTGTGATTCAATGGAGAAAATTTGAGTAAAAAGTGAGTTATATAAGGAAAGATATGAATTTTTGAATTTTATGGATTTTTCTAGATTTTATTTTGATTTTTCACGCATTTTCTGGATTTTCTAGATTTAATTCCACTAAAAAAAGTGAGAAAATCGTGGGGAGAAAATTGTGGGATTGTGGCCCCCTTAAATCGCCCAATCTTAGCCGTTGAATCATTCTTCAGCAAATCAGACGATTTTCGCGATGAAATTTCTTATAAAAACCTATGTTCTTCCTTTGTAAACCTAACTTTTGATAGAATCCTAAAGAGATTAAGTGATTTTGGAGAAAAATCTTAAGTTCTTCGTGATCTCTTTGCATTCTAGACTCAATTGCTATCATATTGAGGGAGAATTGATCACGAATCATTGCAAGAATCGATCGAAATCTCCCCTTTGACACCGAACGCATGCCGAAGAAGAAATCGAGGAAATACTCTTTAATCAACAAGAATTGAAGCAAAATCTTTTCAGTTTAGATTAGATTTAGATAGGTAATTTCATTCTAGAAATCGAATTGTTCTTTATTTCACCCAAATTTGGGCGCAGAATTTTGCTGATTTTGAAACACATATTTCTCCCTAGTCTTAAGTTCAAATCATTTGATTTTAGTTTTATTGGATTCCTTGTTTCATCAGCTTTTTTTGGATAGGTAAATAGTAAAATTTTATCATTGTTTGACCCTTCAATTTAACGTTTTACCATCGACTAATTATTTTTAATCTGAATTTGGGTGTTGAATTGCAGGAGCAATTACTCTCAAAATACAAGGTGAAATTTGATGATTTTGGTCTTTCTAGAATCATCTGGTTGTTAGCTTTATATGTATATATGAAACACTTGATTTGGATATCATTTGATTAGTCAATTTGATGATTTAAATCGAAGATTTATTTTGGGATTTTTCTGATCTTTGATTTTCAATAAATCATAGTAAATCTAATTATTCTAAAGAAATCACGAATTATATGTCAAAAATTTTCATTTTCTATCTAGTTTCTGTACTTGATTTCATATTTTTATATTTGTGAGTTCAGAGTTATAAATTTTTTTTGACCGACGTTTGTGTTTTCAACGACCGTATAAAACGCTTCGTCAAAATGGGATTGTTGCCAGGAGCACACCTTATTTGATTTTGTCTTTGAATTTGAGGTCATATTTAGGTTTATCTTTTCTGTTACTTACTGATTTGCAGAGAAATAATCAGACCCTTTCATCAGTAGAAAAGGTATAGCAAGATAAGATTACCATTTTTGCCCATTATTTGACATTTTTGGAGCAAATTTGATAGTCCATTTTATATTTTTCACTTATTTGAGACGAGGACATCGATATATCTTAGATACATTCTCTGTTATCAGAGTTCTATTAGTGTTATTATCTACAGTGGTGTGATTTGTGGTGTGTGAAGCTTGATCTATCTTTTGGTGGAGTGGAGTTAAGCATTCTCATTTAGAACATCACATTTAGAGCCTAACCCTTTTCTAAATTTCTTATATATATATATAGATTTGATGTTTTGTGATCTTTTTGATATAGATATGAATAGGAATCCTGAGAACCGAGGAGCACGACAAGGACACCAGAATCAGCGAGCCACGAGGCATACGAAGAATAACACCTTGTATGAGGACCTTTTCGACACATCAATACATTCTAGAGCTCCATCAGAGGCTTCTAGTGAGCCTATGACAGCTCTCGCCACACCGGGGTGAGGAGAACTGATAGACGCCCCTCTTCCCGCCAAGATAATGAGACGACGTCTCAACGATTACGTGAGACCGGTCGTCCAGAGGCAGACTACGCGAGTCAATGCCCCTCTTCAACGAGGTGCAAATTTTAAAATTGACTCACATATTCTTGGCCTTTTACCCACTTTTCATGGACTATCATCAAAGGATCCGTACCGACATGTGGAAAAATTCAGCCAAGTGTGAAAGTTCAATCAATTCCACAATGTTCCCTGCGAGATGGCCAAGATGTACTTCTTCCCCTTCACGCTTAAGGAAAGGGCAAAGGAGTGGTTTTTCACCTTGGGCCGCGAGTTTGATTCATGGAAAGATATGGAAGACGCATTTTGCGTAAGTACTACTCGGTAGGTAAGACTAGAGCCATGAGAAGAGTCATACACGAATTCTCACAAGGGCTGGATGAGGTTTTCTATGAGGCATGGGAGAGATTAGAGATCTCTTGAGACAATGCCTGCATTATGGTATACCTAAGCATGAGATTACTTAGATTTTTTATGATGGGTTAGGTGCACATGATTGATATTTGCTTGATGCCACTAGTGGAGGCACATTCATGAGCAAATATGAGGATGAAGCCCTCGAGATGATCAAGTTGGTTGCAGAGAATAGCCATAATCATGCGGCTAAATCCTTCGGAGGACGGAGCGTTCCCACAAAGGGAGAGATATTGGATGCGAAGGCGGTAGAGACATGTATGCTCTTAGATAAAATTGAAAAGCTGACTGAGACACATAATGATGAAGATTCACATCAACAAATGAACATGAGGCCTCCTTCAGAACCAAGGTATAATTTAAGGAAGAGAACCCATCCTCAATTGCAGCAGCATGCCATCCTCTTCCTTAGTAAAAAATTCGAGAAACTCACTATCCAGGAAGTGAGTGATGAAGACCTCTCTAAACCTTCAAAAGAGAGTGTAGATCCAATGGGAATTACTTTCCCTCCTCTCCCATTTATAAACTGATCCAAAGATTGACTTGGTCAAAAGAAATTAGCCTTTATCCATAGATACTTAGAATTCTTTGAGTAGACCAAGTCAACCACCTTTTACCTTTGATATAGGATCCTAATTTTCCAAACCACATCCACTATATCATAGGTACCTTTTGTGTATAATGATCTCAAAAAGAAAAGAATAATAGGAACATATTTGTTATCCCATTCCCTCTCTCCTTGAATACCACCTCTAGTTAGAATTTTAGGAGAGATCAATATGCGTGAACTCATGGACGTGAATATCATTGGACACCACCTGAAACAAAACCATTGCATGAGCAAATCATGCCTTTACAAGTTATAAATAACATGAAGAACCTGCCATCAAGAAGACAGCCATGAAGATCATAGAAGAAGCCTCACAATCGAAGACATTCAAGGTTATGATCCATTGAAGTGAAGATCCAGATTTGTCAATGCATGAGCACCACCGTGCACTTATGAAGACTTAACCTAAGATGTGAAGGATGAAGGACACATGATTGAAGAAGGAGATGAGACTTACCTTGACCTACCACTAATGGAGGAGATGTATGAAGTCACTATGATGCAAAGCGGTTTATTAAAGTGCTGAAACTTGGCATTATTTACATCACTCAAAGAGATCCCTCTCTCCCATGATCGTCACTACCTCAAGACATCAAGAGGCTCACAATGAAGCCACGTCATCTATCATTTCTGATGTGAAAACCGTGGAGAAACAAGAAGCAATCACGAAATACCTCTTTGTAACTGCCATAACCGCCCTCTCCCTCTTCCTCTTGAAGCATCTTTTCGGTCTAAACTCCTCTATCTTTCTCACCCTTATAAAGGGGACAATTTTACACAAAAAAGACATGTTGTATTATGAAAATTTGGCTCCTTTGGTTCGAAGTTATCCAAGTGTTCATCGTGTTCTTCTCGTGTTCATCCATTCCTCCTACTCCATACTCATTTCCGAGTTCTATCCTCCTATCTCTTCTCCCTCCTTTCTGTCCTCTTTCAATCATCTCAAATCAGAAGCAATTCAGAGGGAGATTACTTTGATTGTGAAGAGGTTTCCCAGGGCTTCCAACTCACGTTCCATCGAGGTATCATCCTTATTCATCTTACCGTGAAAATAGTTCATTCCGAAATCATAAGTCCAATATTATTCACCTTATTATCCCCTCTCAATCTGATTTCTTTATTCTACTCTCAAACCCTATCATTACTTTCTTACATAATCTCAAAATATACCCAGTCATATACTTATTTATCTTCACTATTCTCCACGCTCTTCTCCTTAATCATATCCCGCAAACTTCTCTTTTCCGCTCTCTTCATTACCTTTATCATTATCATCTTCATCATCGTCTTGTTTCTGAAATATTCCCACATAATCTTCATTGAATTATCCACCCATTCATCATTGATATCATCTCATAGATCCTCCAATCGCATTGTAGGATTATTTCAGTTTAAAATTCAGTGATCATCCATATCATACTTCAGTCATCTTTCACCACTTCATCACATTTACTTCATCAGATTCACGCATACAAACATTCTGAAAATTATCCTACATCACATAATTTGATAATGGATTCGCTTAAGATCCGACCGGGTTCTGATGGCCTCGCTCCAGTATCACATAGTGATGTCTCTCCGTGTTCACATTGATCTAGTTTTGAGCACGTCGAGTTGGACTGCCCCGTGATGGATATCTAGGGTCCATTTCCATTCCAGCCAAACCCTACAACATATCTAGGTTTGAGCCAAGAGGGTAGGTCTAACTACCCGAATCAGGGTTATACTATTTTTCATAACCCATCTTTTGCGCAGCAACAGAGCGGGCAGCACACTTCATATCACCAACCCTTTGGATCCGCGCATCAGCATATTGGGAACCCGAGGCCCACATCTTTCGCCCCCGGTCTTCCCCGAGCAGTTACACCGCCATTGACAGTTCCACCTCCAGCACCTTCAGTTGACCCCGTCATGAGTGCATTAGCACAAATGATGAGTAAACTGAATGAGGTTAGCGACCAACTTGATAGAGTTGAAGGGGCTAAAGCCCAGTGCTACGATGCTTCTACCAAGCAGAGGAAGGGTAAGAGAGTAGAATTTGCAGATCAATTACATTCCCAACCTCAAGCAAACCCTAGAAATTTAGGGCAAGCATCATCGAGCAGCACCCACAATGTGAACGAAGTTCGCATTGATAGTGCATCGGAGAAGATACATGCCATTTTGGGTCTACGTAGCGGCAAGGTCTTAGTGGATCCTCATAAGGACCACAAGCGTCGCAAGGCCTACTTGAGGAGAAGGATGACCAATCCTCTTCCCCGATTATTCTCGAGGAGGACTCCGATGATGAGGAGGCACCTGACGAGGAGAGTAGTGAAATTCCCTATTGAGATGGTGAAATTACTAAGGGGGGGGGGTGAATTAGTTTCTTTTTAATCTTTATGTTATTCTAATCCTTTTTTTCAATTCGTTGATTACCACTCAACTTTCTCACGTCACTCATAGGCCAAATTTTTTTATACTGGACAGGGTTCCAAACCCCCGCGCCAGTCCTAGGAGGAGACGGTCCCCCTAGAGTCTCTCCTCACCCCTTTTTAATCCCCTAGTAGTAACTACTAGCTGGCCGCGATTAACAGATCAAAAGTTCTGCACGATCTTTCGATCTGACTCCCTCACACTCTCGGTTAGTGACCTTACTCTGGCGTCGTCCTTCGGTACCCCTCTGCTCATCCCGTCCCCCGGGCCGACTCCTAGAGCTCCGCGCGCCGCTCCCTACTCTCTTTCGGGTTGGCCTGCCCCTCTGTAGTCACCGAGTCTCGGCACCAATCTTCGCACACACCAAGTAAGTCGCTCGTCCTCAAGTCCAAGTGACCCTGCAAGGTGAAGAACACGTATCCCTCGAGTTGACTATCTAGTCAACTCCCTAGAGTCTCTCATGACTCACTACGATTCCCAAGGAATCTCCCCCTTACCCTCACGGGTAAGTACGACTCACCAAGAGTCCACGTAAAATGTAAAGGTATGTGTGATTATCCTAGTATTTAAATTAAACTTATAAAATAGAAAGCTGTAATGAAAATACTAAAACAAACTAAACTAATCACAACAAACTATAACAAATGATGTAACAAAAATTATTTTAAAATCTTATCAAAAATAAAACAAATTAATATAACCCCTGATTTGCTGATTTGACTTTGACTTTGACTTTGACTTTATCTAATTGACTTTGACTTTCTCTAATTGACTTTGACTTTCTATGGTTGACTTTGACTATTGATGTTGACTTTGACTTTCTGATCACTTTGACTGCTATTGACTTCGACTTACTGAGCACTTTGACTTCTGTTGACTATGACTGGTACTATTGACTTTCACCGCTATTGACTTTGACTTTTTGATCACCTTAACTTCTGTTGACTTTGACTTTCAGATCACTTTGACTTTCACATGAAATGTAACACTAATACATGCACAACAATAATAATGCCTATCCCTAGATCAACACTGCTTATCCCTACACAGGTATGAGCATGTATATCTTAAAATAAAATAAAAACTTTTACTTGAAATTTTACCTTGACAATACTCACCTTAATTCTCTTTCTTATTCAAGCAAAATCTCCTCAACCAAGTAATGAGTCAGGAAACAAAGATTATTAGGATAGTAGTAAAGACGAAACTTGATTAATCTATCCTTAAAAGGATGGAAATGAGACTAACAAATTTAACTAAAATTTGCAGAAATTTAAGAGAAAATTCGACGAGTTCTCTTCTGAATTTTCTTCTAATGCACAAATGTACCTGATCAATAAGATAGATATGATCTACTGAATTTTAAGACAAATGAAATCAGATATACCAAAAACAGAAATTAAACGAAATCAGATGTATTAACACTATTTTAATAATATAAAAGAGATAGATAAAATAGAACACTATATACCAGATATAATAGATTTAATGAATAAATAAACTAGATACAATATGATAACAGATAATAGAAAGTGAGAAGATAAAAAAAAACAAAGAATCAGAAAAAACAAATGATCGAAATAAAAAATCAGAAATCTAAATAAAACAAAGTCGAAAAATATAAACAAAAAGAAAAACGAAACTCAGAGAATGAAAATCACGAAATGAAAATAAGAAAATAAATCAGAGAACGAAGATTGAATCGAACTTAGAGAAACAGTGTGACAGAAATCCGAAAAAAATGTAGTTCAATTTGAGACAACCTAAAATCGAAATCCACTCAAGAATAAAAACGAAAAACGAAAATGAAAACTCAAAAAAAAAACAATTATACACACCACACGAATCCGAAAATCAACACAAAAAAACGGAAAAGAGAAATTTAGAAAGAGGAGTCGTTGAAGAGCAAGATTTTGCTGGAGGAGACGTTGTCGCCTTCTTTTGATTTTGATGAGGATGACAATTTAGAAATCGTCTTCATTTTCATCTTCACTGGAGCACGAGATCTCTGGAGCACAAGATCGCTGGAGCAAAAGCCCTAGTTTTTTTTAAGGAGAATGAGAGAGAAAAAGCCGTTGAGTCGTTGTTTTCCTTTTAATGTTTTTTTTTATCGAGGATTTTGGGCATATTCATAATTCTTAACATTACCTAAAAATGAAGTAGAAGAACTTTAGATAACATTTAATATAAAAGGGACTACAGTGCAAATGAAAATACATAAAGAGAAATATCATTGATAAAATAAAAACAATAGCATGTTTTACTAATAATTACAAGCACATGTTCTAAGATGACAGTGATTTAACACTAAACATAGAAATGAATGATAATAGGAACACTAAGGATAGTTCATGGTTCTACGAAGATTTGAATCCTATCTTAAAAAATTCTTATTTAAATGTTTTAATAGCAGATTATAGAATAGGTAATCTAGTTCTGATTCGTAGCGATGTCTGCGTTCCGAAGTCGACGAGGGTCAATCTATCAATCCATTAGTATCTGCACTAACACAAACATACCCTTCTCAAATCATTTTGACAAACAGTTATTAATCAAAATTTAAACACTACTCAATATAATATTTCATAAACATTAAAAGCACACCTAAGTAAATTATCAAACTTTGGTTAAACTAACAAGTAGGGCAGAGCCCAATCCCGAGGTTTACAAACCTCCAGTGCCTTATCCTTAGTTATTGAGTCGGCCCAGGGTCTCTACAACCGAGAGTGATGATACATTGCTAGAGGCCTTTAGACAGGTTACTATCACCATCCCATTAGTAGACGCTATCCAACATATTCCATCCTACGCTAAGTTCTTAAAAGGACTTTGCACCCCTACGAGGAAGCCGAAGCGTATCCATATGAGCGAGACCATTAGCTCTATCATGCTGAGTACGCTTCCTGGTAAAGGACGTGATCCGGGAGCTCCGATGATTAGTTGTGAGATAGGGGGCAAGACTTTCACTCTATTTCTTCTCGACACAGGGGCTAGTATCAATATCCTCCCGAAAGGAGTGTATGACATTTGTCCACTTGGCGAGTTGTAGCCTTTAGTTATTGAGTTCACCTTAGCGGATGGATCCGTGAGACTACCTCACAACATTGTAGAGGATGTGATAGTTAAGGTAGAAAACTGTTACTTTCCGGTAGACTTTATTATCGTGGATATAAAATCCACGAACGATTTCACCGACTCTCCCAACATTCTAGGGAGACCATTTTTAGCTACCGCGAAAGCTATTACAGATTGGGCAAGGGCAAAGTTATATTTCAAGTAGGAGATAGTACGATGAAGGTGACCATCAACAAATTGATGCGACATCCTTCACATGAGTCCGATGAGATAGGTGCCATCGATATTTTACGAGGATCCGGAGATTTCGAGCTTTGAGGACGGGAGCTTTGAGGAGCCCGAGGATGATCCATTTCCCTCCAGCGAGACGGCACCCGAGCTAAAACCTTTACCTTCTACGTTGAAATATACTTTTCTTGATCATCATTGTGCTAACCTCGTGATTATATGCTCGCAGCTAGATCAAGACTAAGAGGAGAGACTATTGGTGGTCTTGCGAGGAAGAAAGGAAGCAATCGGATGGAACTTATTGGACCTTAAGGGAATTGATCCCTCTTTATGCAATCATCGCATTTTCTTAGAGGAGGATTCTCGTCCTTCTAGAGAGGCACAAAGGCGGCTAAACCCTAAGGTATGGGATGTCGTTAAGGATGAAATCCTTAAATGGCTTAATGCAGGTATCTTTTATCCCATTTTTTATAGTCCATGGGTCAGTCCGGTGTATGTTGTACCCAAGAAGGCAGGGATCACCGTGACCACAAATGACAAGGGCGAAGAACTTCAAACGCGTCTTTCAACGAAGTGGTGAGTGTGTATTGACTATCGGAAACTAAACGCGGCGACTAAAAAGGACCACTTTCCCTTGACATTTATTGACAAAATTCTTGACAAGCTTTCACATCAAGGATTTTATTGCTTCCTAGATGCCTATTCCGGGTACAATCAGTTAGTGATACACCCCGATGATCAGTAGAAGATGACATTTACTTGTCCATTTGGTACTTATGCATTTCAGTGCATGCCATTTGGACTATATAATGCTCCTGCCACTTTCCAGAGGTGCATGATGGCCATCTTCTCCGATTTTATAGGAGAGAGCATGGAGGTCTTCATGGACGACTTCTCTATTTTTGGGCCAAGTTTTGATGCGTGCTTAGAGCACTTAATGCAAATCCTCGACGTTTGCGTTAAGAAACGCCTAGTTCTTAGTTGGGAGAAGTCCCACTTCATGGTGAGAGAAGGTATAGTGCTTGAGCATTTAGTCTCAAGCAAAGGATTGGAAGTGGACAAGGCAAAGGTCTAGGTGATCTAAGACCTTGCACTCCTAAAGTCAATAAGGGAGCTTAGAAGTTTCCTTGGGCATGTCGGCTTTTATCGTTGTTTTATTCAAGATTTTCCTAAAGTTTCGAAACCACTGACTTCTCTTTTATGCAAGAAAAAAGATTTTATCATTGAGGAAGAAGAGAAGCACGCCTTTATGCAGCTGAAGTAATCATTAGTTGAAGCGCCTATCTTACAAAGTCCTAATTGGGACTTACCTTTTGAGATTATGTGTGATGCTTTGGATTTTACAGTGGGCGTAGTTTTGGGGCAACGGATCGACAAGAAGCCGACTGCCATTTGCTACGTAAGCAAGACGCTAGCTGACGCTCAACTCAACTACACTACTATGGAAAAGTAATTGTTAGCAGTTGTCTTTGCTTTGGAGAAATTTAGGCCTTACATCTTGGGCAGCAAGATCAGTGTGTATATGGATGATGCCGCATTGAAGTACTTGCTGTCCAAGAAAGAGGCTAAGCCGCGACTGATTCGATGGGTTCTCCTCCTTCAAGAATTCGATTTGGAGATCAAAGACAAGAAGGGAAGTGAGAACTCCATGGCTGATCATCTTTCTCGACTTTATACCACATCTTCAGGTGAGATTAGTGATACATTCCCTAACGAGCAGCTTCTCACCGTTGTGACAAAGGTACCTTGGTTTGCGCATATTATGAATTACTTAGTCACAAAATCTATCCCCGAGTATTAGAAGACACATCAAAAGAGAAAATTTTCCTATGATGTTTGATATTATTTTTGGGAAGAACCCCAATTGTTCCATGTAGGGGCTGATCATATTATATAGAATGCATTCCAGAGTAGGAGCAAGAGCATATTCTATCGATGTGTCACTCATCTTTATGTGCAGGACATTTTGCGTCGAGAAAGACTGGAGCAAAGGTGCTACAAAGTGGCTTCTATTGGCCAATTCTATTCAAGGATGCATTCAAGTATTGCAAGGAATGTGTAAAGTGTCAATCCGCATTAAACATCTCAAAGAAAGATGAAATGCCCTTGTAAATTGTCCTTGAGGTAGAATTTTTTTATCTTTGAGAGATTGATTTTATGTGACCATTTCCACCGCCGGAGGGAAAGAGTACATTCTTGTAGCGGTGGATTATGTGTCCAAATGGGTCAAGGCGATACCGACAAGGACAAACGATCATCGAGTGGTTAATAAGTTTATTGTTAGAAATATCTTTTCTCGGTTCGGTTGTTCTAAAGCTATTATTAGTGATGATGGATCTCATTTTAATAACTCTCATTTCATGAGTTTACTTAAGAAATATGGAGTTTACCATCGCGTCACTACCCCGTATCATCCCCAAGCAAATGGCTAAGTAAAAGTCAGCAATAGAGAAGTGAAGAACATCTTGAAGAAAATCATTCGCACAGATGGAAGAGATTGGGCAGCAAAGCTACCTGATGCTCTCTGGGCCTACCGCACTGCATTCAAGACACCCATCGGGATGTCTCCTTTTAGGTTCATTTATGGCAAACCTTGCCACCTCCCTGTCGAGTTAGAGCATATAACATATTAGGCTATTAAAAAGCTCAATCTATCTCTTGATCAAGCTGGAAAGGAAAGACTTCTCTAACTTTTAGAGCTCCAAGAATTACAGAATGAGTCGTATCAAAATGCCGAGATTTATAAGACCAAAAATAAAGCCTTTCATGGCAAGCATATTAATAGGAAAACTTTTCATGTGCATGACAAGGTATGGCTTGATAATTCTCGTCTTAAAATCTTTCCAGGGAAATTGCGCTCTAAGTGAGATGGTCCATATGAGGTCCTCGAAGCATTTGACAATGGATCCGTCTTGATTTTAGATCCCAAGACCAAAAATTCCTTCAAGGTAAATGGACATAGGTTGAAACCATATATTGGTGAAGAAGGACCACCACCTACCCATAGTGAAGAGCTGCAATTTCTTGAGATATCAGCCACTAATTAGTCGCTATAGTGAGGTGAGTCTAGCTGAAGGCAGAAAACTTAGCGCTTGTTGGGAGGCAACCCAACCTTATTTTTGTTTTCGCACTTACTTTCTACTTTTGTTCTTGTTTTGGCATTTCTTTTTACTTTTATATTTTCTGTTTAATTTGATGTTTGCTTTTGTTTTTCTATAAGCTCAGTAGGTGCTAAGGGGAAGAGAACATCAAAGGAAGAAATTCAGCCCCAAAATAACTCCACAAATGAAAAGAAGAATGTAACCAATGCAAATTCCCGCTAAGTTTTTCTTTTAGCCCCTTTGTTCCTTTTCCTTTTTACTAGCTTTGCATGTCATGCATAATTATTATCATCTTTTTTCCATGAGCATGCTGTTTTTTATTGAGGACAATAAAAGGAATGAGTAAAGGGGGGAGTTTTCTAGAAAACTTAAAATTTTTAAAATTTTTGTATTCCTTCTTTTAGTATTCTAAGCATGATCTGATTTTTAAACCATGTGAGTAGCAACATGATCTTTCCAAAGCCACATGAAAATATGAAAACAGAGAATAAATTAATACCTTCACTTGTTTAGAAAGTCATGGGAAGAGCAACCTTAAGTGTTATGTTGAGGAGGTTGTAGAGTCGATGAAATTATGGATCTAGGTATTCCTTTGGGAAACCATAAATTCTAAACTATGAGTCTACTCAAGCTTAGAGTATGATTTTTCAAAACCTTTTATACTTCTCACCCACTCATTCTTTTTTCTAAATCTCGAGTTAATGACTCCTTGCAGCACATCCTTACGCTTTCCATAGCAAGTTGTAGCTTGTATCATCCTTTACTGGCACTACTATTCTTGACATAGTGAAGCTCACTGATCCATAGAGATAACAAAACCTCTGCGGGGGAATAAGCTGCATGTCTACTAAGGACGACACATGGGTAGGATGACCACCATGAAATGAGTAATGTTATTTTTAATAAGTTGCATAAAAAGCCTTCTAAATTTCAAATTCTGCATTATCTAGTCTCTTTCTTCAAAAAGGCTTGCAGCAAGTAGAATTAAGATGAATAAATAAAGAAAAATTAGAATTAGGATGGAAGAAAAAAAAATAGAATTAGAATGGTAAGCTTCCTCCCATGTGTTTTAGCCGATTCTATTTTATAGCCATTATGTATGAAAAGGATGATGCTTGTTTCTACTTCTTGTGCCTTATCATTCATGTCCATAGTGCAAGGAGGAATCAACAATTGATTTGAGATGATGAATCTTTTTCTTAAGTTATTTATATTCTTATTAGTATGTAGAGCAAGAGGATTTTTAGTTCATTTGGTGGATTAAAGTGTTTGCCGGAGGAATGCCGTGACCCTAAGTTTCTAGTACATTACTCTCTTCTTGACATCATTTAAGGTAGAACGTTCATTTCAGATTCTATCAATGTTTAACCTATGGTTTTCTAAATCTTGTTAGTCCTATTACACATTCTTTATCTTTCCATTGCTAAGGGATTATGATGAAGGCTCACTTCAACAAATGAACACGAGACCTCCTTTGGAACCAAGGTATAATTTAAGGAGGAGAACCCATCCTCAATTGCAGCAGCACGCCATCCTCTTCCTTATAAAAGAATTTGAGAAACTCACTATCCAGGAAGTGAGTGAAAAAGATCTCTCTAAGGAGAGTGAAAATCATATGGGAATTACTTTCCCTACTCTTCCCTTTATAAACTGATCCAAAGATTGACTTGGTCAAAAGAACTTAACTTTTATCCTTAGATACTTAGCATTCTTTGAATAGACCAAGTCAACCATCTTTTATTTTTTTTAATAGGTTCCTACTTCCCAAACTACCTCCACTACATGTTAGGTGCCTTATGTGAATATATGATCTCAAAGAAAATAATAGGAACATCTTTGTTGTTATGATCCCTTTTCTTGGAAACCACCTTTAAGTAGAATTATAGGAGAGATCTACATGTCAATTATATATGGAAGAGCACTATCTTCTTATTTTATGTCAAGACCAAGCTATTGCATGAGTACACCCTGCATATATTCATTGGAGCTCAGCATAACATATACAAGAAACCTTACCACTAAAGACATTACTGCCAAGGGAAACCTTTATAAGGATAAGTCCTTACCCATGATTGAAGCAAGAAAGGTCAACTAGGCTGAAAGGAAGATGAGGAGCTGACATGATATCTGCTAAAGACCCTCCAAAAGCCTCCTCGTCTCAGTCATCAACCGACTTAAAACTCCTCGAAGACTTCGGAAATACGAGCGGAATAAGGTTGATATGCATCGAAGTCTCATCTCGCCGCCTTACCTCTCCGCGAGAGGAAGTCCTACAACGTCGCACACATCAAAGCAAATTCCCGAAGTCGACGACCACAGTCAACCCCTGAAGAATCCAAAGCATACCGACACCTGCAACCAAGTGTATAACGGAAAGGATGCTATCACCGACGCGAACACACTCAACACTAGAGCTCTCTCTCTACCTTATCCGAACCACGTTTAGCGGAAGAAAGAAAACGAGATAACGTCGCGGAAGACGACAACATGCACCGTCAGCGAAAATCGACGATTGATATTAAATTTCCGAAGAATGAAGTTCACTCACCTCGACACCTCTCGCCATTCTAACACGCGGACGCATGATCCACAGACGACTCCATATATAACCCTTACGGTGAGCGTTGACTTGCAGCAAATGATAAACCGACGGCCACGGAATCCTTCCACAACGCCATCATTACACAACAAAGATCCATAAAGTTACTTCCTCGGGAGGTTATTTTCCTCATCCTATGTTCAAGCGACACTCCTGAACTCCCACCACGATGACGGTCCACATTCTGTGCATCACCAACTTCATCACTGACAAAACCGAAACTCTACTCTCTTGAATACGCCACATTTCCGTCAACGAATACTACGATTATACGTACCTACGTACGTGAGATGACATCGTCACACCGAAGCCTGCAATTATCCACGTCGACGAGTCAAAACCACCACAAGCTGTCTCTTCCAAGCGAGACGCGACCGTTCGCGTTATTTCCCTCTTCCCCCATTCTATAAAAAGGAAAAACGTACAATGAAAACGCATATTGTTGTTTTTGAATGAATTCGTTCGTTGGTTTCAAGTTCACTCTTGTGTTCATCGCGTTATCCTCGTGCCCATCCATTCCTCCTATTCCATACTCATCTCCGAGTTCTATCCTCCTATCATTTCCCCCTCACTTGCTGTCCACTTTCATCCATCTCGAAGTCTAAATAATCGGAGGAAACTTTGTGAACGTGTGGAGATCTTCCAGAGCATCTACTTCACGACGTCGACAGGTATCATCCTCAATCTCTTGCTCGTGATTGATAGTTCAATCCCGATATCATCAGTCCAACGAGTAGACTCTCCTATCTCTCCACTCTTTCTCTCTAATCACTATCTTTATCTCTCTTAACTCTCTTCATTACCTTCTTAATAATCTCCACGTCATCTTCATTGGATTATCCATTCTGTCCTCAGTGATATCATCTCATAGGTCCTCCTTTCTTTTGTAGGATAATTCGTAGTTAATACTTCCAATTATTCTTCTCATATATCACATCTCTTTCTTCACCGTCATCACCATACATAGCATCATTTTCATAAATATCCTACATCAGATTAGCAATGATTTAAGTTGGGGGGTGTGATAACATGCTTATTTAACTTAAATTCTTACCTTATTTAACTAATATTTATGCTTATTTTATGTAATTATAATGCATGTTATCCTACTTTTTATGAATTTTCTCCATCGGTATGCCATTCTACTAAAGTTCATATTTATGCATAAATTATGGTTAATTATGTGTATTCTTGATGATTAATCTTTTGCAATGTTAAATTGATAGAAATTAATTACTTTCACTGATTTACTTTGGCTTTAGAAGATGATTAAAAGAATTAATTCCAAGGAAAGAATGATTGGATGATTAAAACAAGGAATTCTTAATAAAAGACTTGATATTATTTTCAATCCATCCCATTTTCTTGTTTTAATTTATATTTTAGATGGCATGATACTAAAAAGGAAGAAATTTGTGATCCAATGGAGAAAGTTTGAGTTTAAAAGAACTTGTATTTCTTAAGTTATGAATTTTTGAATTTATTAGATTTTTATGGATTTTTTTCAGATTTTAATTTGATTTTATTTCGTATTTTAAATCGCAAAAAGGGGGTTAATTTTCGCATGACCCACAGAGGACACGTGGCGCGTGGAGCTGACCTGGCGCGCGAGACCTGCGCGGATGCGACGCGGCACGCAAGGCCACGTGGCAGAGCCATGCAAGCCCACACGACGCGTAGGTGGCGCACAGGTGGAGCGAATGCGTGGCAGGACCACACAAGTCCACATAGATGTCCGGGTGGTGCCACGTGGTGAGAGGGCTAGCAGATGAAGAGCCCACGGGTTAGTGGGCCCTGGTTAGAGTATTGGGGCGGTAACGCAATAGCGTTAAATCGTCCTAGCTTTTATACTCACCCTGTCTTTTTTTCTTCTATGTGGGACTAAGTTCTAGTGAGTTTTATTTTTTGCAGGTGAGGTGGCAGTACCGACGGCATTGGATGTGATAGCGTCAACATAACGAGCGTCAATCGGGTGGACCGGAGTCCACCCGATCATCATCAACAGCACGTGCAAAAATTTAGATCGTCGATCGCGTTAAGTGAAAATCGCACGCTTGAGATGCTGTCGTGATTTCGGCGATCGTAGGCAACGCGTGGACGCATAGCGATGGTCCAATCTTCATCAGACGGGTGAAAAACGTGGAAGGCATGGTTGTGACTTGCAATCGTGGGAGACACGTGGATGCATGATGAGCTTTCGATCTTCATCAGACGT
Source organism: Lemna minuta (assembly GCA_024174645.1). NCBI lineage: Eukaryota > Viridiplantae > Streptophyta > Magnoliopsida > Alismatales > Araceae > Lemna > Lemna minuta. Next base: position 4,387,745 of record CM044121.1, read on the forward strand.
TTCTAGCTAAAGGAGACCATGGACTGCGTCCTGGGCCACGATTCCGCCGGTTTTACATGATCAGACGGTGTTGATCTCATCATAGAACGGACGCCTGACATTTTTCGCGGCGAATATCCTTATAAAAATCAATGTTCTTCCCTTTGTAACTCAACTTTTGATCGATTCGTGAAGCAATTAAGCAAATTTGAATGAGGATCTTGAGTTCATCATGATTCTCTTTTGTTTAGACTTGATCGCGATCTGATTAAGGTAGGATTCGTCATGATTAACCGTTGGATTTGATCAAATTTCCCCCTTGAATGCCGAACATCCGCCGAGGAAGAAATCAAGTCGATACTCTTCAATTCACGTGCCTTCCAGCCAAATCTTCTCGACAATCAAGTTAGCAGTGAGATTCAATCGTTCATCTAACGGTAATTTGAGTTTTGATTAGATTTAGGAAGTTAATTTTGTGTTTAAAGACATTTTGTTCTTCAGTTTCACCCAATTTTGGTTCGAATTTTTGCTGATTTTTAAAATAGCATATCTCTTTGATCTTAACCCCAAATCACTTGATTCTAGTTTCATCGGATTCTGTGGATGTCAAATTCATAAAATTATAAGATCATTTGGCCCCTCAATTCAACGTTTGACCAACCACTATTCATTTTCAATCCGAATTGGGGTATTGACTTTCGAGATCAAATACTCTTAAAATATAAATTGGAATTTGACGATTTTGGTCTCTTTGGAATCCTCTAGTTATTAGATATCAATTGATAAATCAATTTTAAGATTTGTTTATCATTTCATTAGTCAATTTGAAGATTTTCTCTAAACTGTTTATTTCAGGATTTTTATGATCTTTGATTTTCAATAATTCATAATAAATCTGTTTCTTATCGAAAAATCATGAATTTTATATCAATAACTTCCATTTTCTCTATAGATTTTGAATATATAATTTTAGTAATCTTGTGAGCTCTTTTGATTCTCTGATTTTATAGAAAGTCAACTATTGGTCAAAGTCAACGCTTTGACCTTGACTTCTGACTTTTCTCTCTCAAATCACAGGTCTTAAATCTTAAAATATCCTATCTAATATATTTATAGAATTTATATTCATAAAATATCATATCCACTTTTTAAAATCTTGAATTAAACCTAAGTTTGACCAAGTCAACTCTGCAATAAATGTCAACCTTGTTCTGTGTGGATTGACCCGATACTTACACTTTACTTGATTTTATATCTTTGTCATTGTGAGCTCGGAATTATAAATTTTGTTTGAGCGACGTTGGTGTGTTTTAACGACCATATAAAAAGCTTCATGGGAAGGCTCGACTCCTTCCCATGTCAACGAATGAGATACTCCCAGTCTTCGCTGCGTGTGTGAGTCTAAGAAAATGTTTATTGGTCTGCTGCTTTCTACAAGAGTTAACCTTCTGACGATATTTGACTTATTGACTAAAGTTGACTTTCTGACGTAATTTGACTTACTAACTAAAGTTGACTTTCTCACATAAGTTGACTTACTGACTAAAGGTTGGCTTAGAGTTGACCTTTCTAAAATTTTTGACTTTCTGACCTAAGGTTGGTTTAGAATCGACCTGATGGAGAATTATTTTAGAAACATGAACACAAGGGTTCTAAGTGAACCTATCCTCCTCTTCCTCTTCCTCCTCTTCCTTATTCACCAGCTTGAGAAATTATCCATTTATTAAATGGATAAAGAAGACCTCTCTAAATAAATAAAGAGAGTGTAGATCTTAAGGGAATTATCTTCCCTCCCTCCTATTTTACACTGATCCAAAGATTGACTTGGTCAAAGAATTTAATCCTTATCCTTAGATACCTAGAAGTCCTTGAATGGACCAAGTCAACCACCTTCTACCTAGATATAGGATCCTAATTTCCAAACCATATCCACCATATCATAGGTACCTTTATATAATTATAAATACTGATCTCAAGAAACATCAATAGGAACATTCTTGATTTCCAATTTCTTATTTCTTTGAAACCACCCTTAGTTAGAATTTTAAGGGAGATCTAGTTATTAATTATCCAAGGAAGACATTATCTTCTTATTCTACTCAAAGACAAAATCCTTGCATGAATAAACCCATGCATCTATGGAGCTCAATCAGAATGAAGATTCCTAAAGGTTGTTAACAAGTTTGAAGCAATCTATCATTAAAGAAGATCCTTCTCTCCACTGCTTCTGATTCAAGCAAGAATATTATGGTCAAAGATGAAGAAGGGGGTCTTATCTACCAAAGGCTCATCAACAAGCTCAGCTACCACAAGTCAATAGAAGGCCATAATCACTTCTGAACAAAGGGCAGATATCCACGACCTTCGGAATTAAGATGACACCCACAACATGAATCAGGTTGGACAAAGGGCTATCAGAAAGCAAAAAGAAGATGAATATTCTATTCGTTGAAAGACTATCCTACATCTTCATCCATTAGTGGGCAAAGAGAAGGTTCAAGACTTGCTTCCCTTCAACGTGACCCCGCTCTCCCAAGGCTGGAAACCATTAGCGACGTGATGACAGTCTTAATCCCGAGGAACACGACGATTCCCACCAAAAAGGAGCAGGTGCTCTCTACCTATTCCGACAACCAACCCGGAGTCCTCATCTAGGTTTATGAGGGCGAGCGCCCCTGTACCCGCGACAACAACCTGCTGGACAAGTTCGAGTTGTCCGACATCCCCTCAGCCCCGCGTGGAGTTTCCCAGATCACCGTGTGCTTCGACATCAACGCCAACGACACTCCCAACGTGACGACCGAGGAATAAAAATGACGAGAAGAATGTCCAGATCATCAAATCCAACGGACAGTTGACCGGGCAGAGTCGATTTCTCCACCGAGAGTAAGAACGATGGCGGAAGACTTCTGGTTTCTCCAACAAATTGTCTCGCCAGAGGTTCTTCAAGAAACGGAACGTCCCCGACACCTGACGAACTTTAAGACCCGATGAACTTCCGGATACACAAGTCCTCAAGCGGCCCCAACAGAATTCCAACCCTTGATGTTCATCAAACCGACGTCAACTCAGAGTCAAGCAACGTCAACAACACATTCCGAAATGATTCGCAACACGGCGATGATAATCCGAAATCTCCGTAGCAACCCAGTCAAACTACTCACTTCCGCGAACGTTGACTTCCTCACTGACCACAGAGAACGAATCATTTACAACTGCCATTGAAGAAACCACGTGCGAAGAAAGGAAATATCGCGATTTGCGTACTTTCTCTCGCACGGACAACTGCCGCGATGCGTCTCTTCATCCCGACGCCTCATTTCGTTGTCCTTAAAAAGGACTGGTGCAGGGCGATGAAAACAAGTTTTTTTGAATGAAATTGGTTACTGGGTTACTTATCCTTGTGTTTGTGTTCGCCGCTGTATCTCGCTCCACCCCCCACATCCGCAACTTCATCTTCCGGGTTCTATCTCACTTTCTCCCCTCCCTCCATTCTGTCGCTTTCAACCCACATCCATCAGAGACTAAACGCGGAAATCTTGTATCGTTTGAAGCATTCAAGTGCATCGACTTCACGCCCAGAGGTATCATCCTCTCCCTCTGTTCAACGTGAATAATAGTTCCGACGATATCTTCAAGTCCAACGTTGACCCTCTGTCACTTTCTATTTTCTTTCGCGTCACTACTCTCCTCTATTCTCTCTTATAAATTTCTCTGCTCTTCCTATTCCTGATTCTCTGATCCTAATAATTTAATAATAAATATTATCCATCTTAATCTCTTTTATATATCATATATTCCCTATTTTACACCTCTCTCTTATATTTTATATCCTCTATTATCTTATCGCCAATTCATCTTATCTAAGCATTCTCTATAAAATTCTCTCTGAATTATAAATCTATTCTCACTGGTATCTTATCATAGATCCTCCCCTTATTGTAGGATTTAGATATCTCTTCCAAATTATCCTACATCACGACCTTTCTGAAATTTTTGACTTTTTGACCTAAGGTTGGTTTAGAGTTGACCTTTCTAAAATTTTTGACTTTCTGACCTAAGGTTGGCTTAGAGTTGACCTTTTCTAAAAGGTTTGGCTAGAATTGACTTCTGATTAATGATGGTTGTGTAGGATGACTTTCTAATCAAGGTTTCACAAGTCTGTATCGATATATATATACAATGAGGACAACTTTAGTGATACTAACAAGTTAGTTAAATACTTACGACATTAGTTAGGATCACAAAAAATGCAATTATAATGCTGCAAACAAAAAGAGAAGTAGTGATAAACTCATTGATGAGCTCTGATTTGGGGATACCTACAACTGTGATTATTAATCTGATGGTAAGGTTGATAACATGCATTTATAACTTAAATTCTTATCCTATTTAACTCATATTCATGCTTATTTTATGTGAATATGATGCATGTTATCATAGTTTTTATGAATTTTCTCCATTGGTATTTCATTCTACTAAAGTTCATATTTATGCAGAAATTAGGATTAATTATGTGCTTTCTTGATGATTAATCTTTTTGCAAGGTTAAACTAATAAGAATTAAGTATTTTCCTAAATTTACTTTGACTTTAGTAGATGATTAGAAGATTTAATTTCAAGAAGAGAATGTTGGATGATACAAAATAGACTTCTTAAGAAATTATATATGTTTATTAGAAATTCATCTTATATGATTCTTTTAATTTGTACTTTTAGATGACGTAATATTAAAGATGAAGGAATTTGTGATCCAATGGAGAAAAGTTGAGTTAAAAAGGAGTTATATAAATGAATTCATGAATTTCTTTATTTTATAGTATTTTTTCGATTTTATTTTGATTTTTCAGGATTTATTTAATTGTGGTGTGATGCAGACACATGGCGGGGCCACGCAAGCCCACACGGATGCCTATGTGGGGCCTACGTGGCCTGAAGAGTGATATTGGACGGACGGGATTAAATCGTGCAATCGGACGGTCGGGATTAAATCGTGCAATCAGACGGTTGAGATTAAATCGCGCAATCGGACGGTGGGAATTAAATCGCGCAATTGAACGGCTGAAATCAAACGGAGTGGAATCCGCGTCATTGGCCACGATCCCACCGATTACACGCGATCCGACGGCTGAAATTACACGGAGTGAAATCCGCCTCACGAGCCACCAATTTCGCGCAATCCGACGGCTGAAATCACACGGAGTTAAATCCGCGTAGTGGACCACGATCGACCAACTTTGCACAAACTTCTCTATAAGTAGATGTTCTCTCCCTTTGTAAACTTAACTTTTGATCAATTTTTAAAGAAATTAAGCAAATTTCAAGGAAGGTCTTAAGTTCTTCGTGATCCCCCCGCGCTTGGACTCAATTGCGAAGCAATTGGAATGGGATTGATCGCGAATTCCTCCTTGATTTCATCTAATTTTCCCCTTGAATTCCGAACACCTGTGAGGAAGAAGTCGAGTAAATTCACTTCAATCTACGTGAACTGAAGCCCCATCCTTGCGGAAATCGGGTAAGTAGTGATATTTGATTGATTATCAAGAGGTAATTTGAGTTTTTATTAGGTTTAGATCTTTAATTTCGTAAATTAGTTTTTAGTGTTCTTCATTTTCCCCAAATTTTAGTACAAAATATTTTTGATTTTGAAAATAGAATATCTCTCTTATTATAATTCCAAATCACTTGATTTTGGTTTCATTCGATTTGTCTTTTTATCCGGTTTCCGTGCATAGCAAATTCATAAAATTCTGAGTTCATTTGATCCTTCAATTTAGTGTTTGACCGAGCACTATTCATTTTTCATCAGAATTCAAACGTTGACTTTCGGGGTCAATTACTTTTAAAATAAAAATCAGAATTCAATCATTTTTATCTCTTATGATTCCTCTAATTCTTAGCTTTCCATTGATATATAAATTGCAAGATTTGAATTTCATTTGACTAGTCAATTTGAATATTTCCTCTGAGGTGTTCACTTCGGGGATTTTCTGATATTTGATTTTCAATAATTTATTGTAAATCCATTTCTTATCCAAAAATTACGAACTTTATATCTATAAATTCCAATTTCTCTCTAGTTTCTAAATATGTAATTTTTGTAATCTTCTGACACCTTTTGGTTCTCTGATTTCACAGAACACCTACTATTGGTCAAAGTCAATGCTTTGACTTTGACTTTTGACTTTTGACTTTTCTCTGTCAAATCCGAGATTTCAATTCTTAAAATGTCTTATTTAGTATATTTATATCATTTCCATTCATTATATTTTATTTTTACTTCTTTGAAACCGCTTTCAAACCTAAGTTTGACCAAGTGAATTCTGCAATTAAAGTCAACCCTGGTCTTTGTGGATCGACCTAATACTTACACATTACTTGATTTTATATCTTTATCTTTGTGAGTTCAGTTTTATAAATTTTGTTTGACCTATGTTTGTGTGTTTAACGACCGCACTAAAACGTTTCGTCAAAGGTATGATGACTATCAATGTAGCTACGAGAAACAAACTAAGAGTAGTAATTAGGAATAGTGAACATCAATTACTGGTTCTGCAAATATGAGACTATGACTGTAATCAAATTTTTATATGTATGTTATGAATTAATTAAAGGAACTTATTGATCTGATATTAAATCCACTTCAAAGGATGCGGTTAGAGCAAATCAATTAATTGAACTGAATTAGCTATGTTGTTATACAAACAGAGTTAACGGAAATTATAATACCTCTCTGTGAGTCTACCGAGAACTGATTTAGGAGATATCTATCCTTCAATGAAGATCGATTAGAAGGATGTTTAATAGAAACCAGTCAAAGCAAAAAGAAAACAAATTGAATGGAATGAATGATAGATAAATATGACAGATGGAAGCAATATCTAACCTTTGATATATATCAATTAGGCGTCTATTCAATCAATACCAATCGCAACAAGGACAGGTTGAATAGATTGAATGATAGATAACTAAATGTAAGTTCTGATGGATGATTAACTCAAAGTAAGCAGCTCAAGGATTCAAGATAAACTTAATCAACCCAAGTTATGATTAAAATAGAAACTTAGATACAAAATAGATGTCGATGACCACCTAATAGAATATGATAGAATAACCAAGATCAGCGTCTCAGAACACAGTCAATCGTGGACTACTTCAAGAACACATGTATAAGTTCAAACTTAAGAAAATAACTAATACGACGCAGTATATTAAATATTAAAGGCTAAGAAAAAAAAACTTGACACAAAATCACAATAGTTTATTGTATCACGAATACTGCAACAGGAATCTGACTGATAAATCAACTAACGGAAAGAGGGAACTAGAGGAAGATTTACCCCAAATAACTTTTGAGTTAGTGTGAGAACCTGGGCACTGGAGAGAACAGCAACACCCTGAAAACTTGAAGACTTAATTGATTTGTAGAGAACAAAAGGATCACGGCTACAAGCTTGACTTTCAGCTCTAAGCAAACCTCTGGAAAACTTGAGTGCTTTGATCTCTTTTCACACTTCGTCGAGACTTTGAGGAATTCAACGGTTAGTCAAGATTCTCAACATGATTGACGCAGCTAGCGGAAGAAACCCTAGTTTTCCTTTTCAAAAGAAAGTAGAGTTACCGTTACCTTGAAATTATCTGCTATTTATACCCTTACCTCTACGGAGCTCAAAATTTAGGAGAGGTTCATAAATACCCTCACTTCCACTTAATATTACTTCTGATATACAACATGTATATTAATAAGTAACTTTCTATGACTAAGCTCGGTATTTACTAAGCTGAGAGTTAATTCCAAGTGACATGTACTTAAGTTGATTCATACCTGACATCCAAAAACATGTTATAACGATAATATATAAAACAAGAAATTATTTCAATGGTACTTAATGTTTGAAATATGCACAACAATTACTGGGGTTAGTCCAAATACCATACGGTAGGATGGTAGACGCTCTCAGAAGATAAGCGATTAACTAATCGTGCAGAAACATCAATTGAAACATACGTTCATGCATCAAAATCCCTAATGCTAACAAATACCTGCTAAGTTTTTCTTTTAGCCCCTTTGTCTCTTTTCCTATTTATTAGTTTTGCATGCCATACATCATGAGTGCCATCTCTTTTCAATGAGCATGCTGATTTTTATTGAGGACAATAAAAGGAATGAGTGTTGGGGGGAGTTTTCTAGAAAACTTAAAATTTTTAAAATTTTTGTATTCCTTCATTTGGTCTTCTATGCATGATCTGATTTTAAACCATGTGAACAGCAACATGATCTTTTCAAAACCACATGAAATATGAAAAACATATAGTACATTAACACCTTCAACTGCTTAGAAAGTCATGGGAAGAGCAACCTTAAGTGTTATATTGAGGAGGTTGTAGAGCCAATGAAATTATGGATCTAGGTATTCCTCTAGGGAACCATAAAGTCTAATCTAAGAATCTACTCAAGCTCAAAGTATGATTTTTCAAAAATTCTATACTTCTCATCCACTCATTCTTCTTTCTAAAATCTTGAGTTAATGACTCTTTGCACGCACATCCTTCCGCTCTCCATACCAAGTCCTAGCTTGTATCATCCTTTTACTGGCACTACTATTATTGACATAGTGAAGCTCCCTCATCCATAGAGATACCAAAACCTCTTTGGGGCGAATAAGCTGCATGTCTACTAAGGATGACAAATGGGTAGGATGACCACCATGAAATGAGTTAATGTTGTTTTCAATAAGTTGCATAAAAAGCCTTATAAATTTCAATTATGTATTATCTAATCTCTTTCTTTAAAAAGGCTTGCAGCAAGTAGAATTAGGATAAGTAAATAAATAAATATAAAAAAGAAAAAGAAAAAAAAGGTAGAATCAGGATAAAAGAACAAGAAAAGAAAGAAGAATAAGAATGGTAAGCTGCCTCCCGTGTTTTTTAGCCGATTCTATCTTATAGCCATTATGTAGGAAAAGGATGATGTGTGTTTCTACTTCTTGTGCCTTTATCATTCATGTCCATAGTGCAAGGAGGAATCGACAATTGATTTGGTAATGTGAATCATTTCCTTAAGTTATTTATATCCTTATTAGAATGTAGAGCTAGAGGATTCTTAGTTCATATGGTGGATTAAAGTGTTCGCCGGAGGAATGTCGTGACCCTAAGTTTCTAGTGCATTACTTCCTTCTTGACATCATTTAAAGGAAAACGTTCATTTCAGATTCTATCAATGTTTAACCTATCGTCTTCTAAGGCTTGTTAGTCCTATATCACATTCTTTATGTTTCCATCGCTAAGGGGTTTAAGTTGGGGGCGTGATAACATGCATATTTCACTTAAATTCTTATCTTATTTAACTAATATTCATGCTTATTTTATGTGATTATTATGCATGTTATCATAGTTTTTATGAATTTTCTCCATTGGTATGCCATTTTACTAAAGTCCACATTTTTGTATTATTTAGGGTTAATTATGTGTTTTATTGATGTTTCATCTTTTAAAAGGTTAAATAATTGGAAATTAACAACTTTTGTTGCGTTATTTTGACTTTAGTTGATAATTAAAAGAATTAATTTCAAGAAGAGAGTGCTGGGATGATATAAAAAAGAATTTTTAAGGGATTATTTTGAATTCACCCTATTTTTCTTGTTAGAATTTATATTTTTAGGTGACATGATATTAAAGATGAATAAATTTTTGATCCAATGAAGAAACTATGAGTGAAAAAGGAGTTATATAAAGAAAGATATGAATTTTTGAATTTTATGGAATTTTCTGGATTTCATTTTGATTTTTCATGCATTTTGCGATTTTCTGGATTTAATTCTGTTAGAAATTGTGGGAAAATCCCGGCATGAAAATTGTGGGATCGTGGCCCACTTTAATCGCCCAATCTCAGCTGTTCAATCATTCTTCAACGAATCGGATGGTCCGCGATTTTCGCAATGAAATTTCCTATAAAAACCCATGTTCTTCCTTTGTAAACCTAACTTTTGATTAAATCGTGAAGAGATTAAGCAATTTTGGAGCAAAATCATAAGTTCTTCGTGATCATTCCGAAGAACAATCGATCCAAATCTCCCCTTCAACGTCGAACGCACGCCGAAGAAGAAATCGAGGAAGTACTATTCAATCAACGCGAATTGAAGCCGAATCTTTGCGTCAATCGGGTGAGTAGTGTGATTCGATTGTATACCTTACAATAATTGCAGTTTAGATTAGATTTAGATAGGTAATATCATTCTAGAAATCGAATTGTTCTTCATTTCGCCCTAATATGGGTGCGGAATTTTGCTGATTTTGAAACACATATTTCTCCCTGATCTTAACTCCAAATCATTTCATTTTGGATTCCTTATTTTATAAGATTTCCATGGATAGGTAAATCGTAAAATTTTATCATCGTTTGACCTTTCAATTTAATGTTTTACTATCAACTATTCATTTTCAATCTGAATTTGGGTGTTAAATTGCGGGAGGAATTACTCTCAAAGTACAAGGTGAAATTTGACGATTTTGGTCTTTCTAAAATTCTCTAGTTGTTATATTTCTATGAATATATAAATCAGTTGATTTAGATTTCATTTAGGCAATAAATTTGATGAGTTAAATCAAAGTGTTCATTTTAGGATTTTTCTTATCTTTGATTTTCAATAAATCATAGTAAATCCAATTCTTCTAAAAAAATCACGAATTAAATATCAAAAATTTTCATTTTCTCTCTAGTTTTTTAATATATAATTTTTGTATTATTTTAGCTTCATTTGGTCAGTCAATTTGATGATTTAAAGTGAAGTGTTTATTTTAGGATTTTTCTGATCTTTGATTTTCAATAAATCATAGTAAATCTAATTTTTAGCCAAAAATCACGAATTATGTATCAAAAATTTTTGTTTTCTCTTTTGTTTCTGAATATTTAATTTTGAAACTATTTTACTCTCTTTTTATTTTCTGATTTTACAGAAAGTTAACAGTTGGTAAAAGTTAACACTTTGACCTTGAATTTTGACTTTTATTTGTCAAATCATTTTCTTAATTCTTAAAATATCTTTTCTTATATATTTATATCATTTCCATTGATTATATATTACTTTCATTTTGTAAAATTTCTATTCAAACCTAAGTTTGACAAAGTCAGCCCTTCGATCAAAGTCAACCGTATTCTCTGTGGATCGACCCAATCTTTACACTATACTTGATTTCATATTTTTGTATTTGTGAGTTCAGAATTATAAATTTTGTTTGACTGACGTTTGTGTGTTTTTAACGACCGCATAAAACGCTTCGTCAGGCACATTTAGTTGTGGTCATTCTCCCCATATTTATAGACTTTTGATATGAGGTTTTCTCAAAAAAATCTTCATAATTATGTCCATATCCACCAAAATCCATAGACCTTGTGCGTGTGACCCTCTAGGTCCATATATCTCACTAGTTAATAACTATATAGACCAAATAACACCTTATTGGTCAACCTTAATAAATTATCCATATCAACATATAGATTAATTAATTAAGGATCGATTTAACCCACTCGATAGATTGAGTTGCAAACCGGTTGGGTGCCCAGCTACACCACATACTCAATGAGATATGGAGTGTGTAAGAACTCACCAATATAACCTTTCCGTCATCGATTAACATGTAT